>CM075978.1:13666034-13754318 GCA_038087875.1 Malacoraja senta | reverse complement strand
GTCTGGGCTGTGTCCACAATTCTCTGCAATTTTTTTATGGTCTTGAATGGAGCTGTTCCCAAACCATGCTGTGATGCATCCTGATAAAATGCTTTCTACGGTGCATCTGTAGAAGTTGGTGAGAGTTGTTGGGGCATGCCAAACTTCCTAAGCCTTTTAAGGAAAGTAGAGCAACTTGGAATTCCTGTGAATATGTGCAAATGGCCTAATGATCTGAACTTATTCGACGTATTTGCCAGGCTGCCCTTTGACTGTGCACTCTTTACAGTTATTCTTTCCCTGGAGAGTCCAAGAAACATGTACCAGGTGAGTACCAGGTGAGTCTGAGTGCAGGAACTGTGACCTATTCATTTATAATAGAGAGGGAGGACTGTGAAAGAGCAAGATAAGTTAAGGTAGTCTATGCGTTTTTAATTAATCAAGGCTGCTTAAATGCGTATAATTGCTCCAAGAGTTTTTGAAGTGTATTATTTATTTTAAGTTTTATTGGCTTTTAACATGTTAAGTTTATTTTTTAATAGTTTTGGAAGGTTACTGAAATACAGAAAAAAATCATAACTTTTAACAGGGTTGACAGCCAGCTAAGCAAGTAAATCAGCTGTCAAAAGTTTAATCAACCGTTCAGCATTTGTGTGCAGGGTGTATTCAGGCCCATATCAGTTTAGTTTAGAGATACAGCACAGAAACAGGCTCTTCAGCCCACTGAGTCCTCGCTGACCAGCGATCCCCACACACTTACACTATCCTACACACACTAGGGACAATTTACATTTATACCAAGCCGATTAACCTACAAACCTGTACGTCTTTGGAGTGTGGGAAGAAACCGGAGATCCCGGAGAAAACCCACGCAGGTCACGGGGAGAACGTACAAACGGCGTACAGCCAAGCACCTGTAGTCAGGATGTAAGGCAGCGACTCTAACTCTACACCACCGTGCATTCGCACATGATGATAATTTCATCCTCAAGATTCGGTGCACCTAAACATTGAAAATCATTTTGACACCAACAAGTTGACATTATGGAATGCCCAAAACGTAAGATCTAACTTGGAGGTTAGTTAGTCTGAAGAGGGGCGACATGGTGGCGCAGCAGTAGAGTCGCTGCCTTATAGCGCTAGAGACCAGGGTTCTAATCTGACTACGTGTGCTTGTCTGTACGTAGTTTGTATGTTCTCCTCGTGAGCTGCATGTGTTTTTTGTTCGGGATCTCCGGTTTCCTCCCACACTCCAAAGACGTACAGGTTTGTCAGTTAATTGGCTTGGTATAATTGTAAATTTTCCCATGTGTGTGTGTGGGATAGTGTTAGTGAGCAGAGATCGCTGGTCGGCGTAGACTCGATGACCTGAAGGTCCTGTTTCCATGCTGTATCTCTAAATGAAACTAAACTAAACCTGAAACATCACCTATTCCTTTCTCCAGAGATGCTGCCTGACCTGTTAAGTTATTCCAGCATTTTGAGTTTATCTTTGGTGTAAATCAGCATCTGCATAAGATCTAACTTACTGCCTGAGCCAGCAGCGGGTACAGGTAGCTTGCCATGAGAAAGCAATTATGTGCAATTACCAATAAATGGATTTCTGAATTTAGGCAGCAAATTGAAAAAAATGTCTCACGTTAAATCTTTCAACATGCATAATCTTAAAAAAGAACGGCGGTGTAAATCACTCTTATGTTAAGTGACATTTTTAATTCCTTACTAGATAGGCCTTTTCCTATCTCAGAGAAATGTTCACTGTTTAAATAGTAATCGTGATAAGTAACAAATGATCTTGAAAAGATCAGATGATCCTAATTTGTTCTAACTGCCGACCTTTAAATGTAATTTAAATTTATCCAGTAGAGGGCAAGAGTTCCCAACTTTTAATATTCCTTTTTAAAAATTACCTTTCTGGAGTTTTATTGTGTATTGATATAACAGAAAGGAATGGGCATGGGAATTCCTGCTGTTTGAAGATTAACTATATAGAAACATGGAAAATAGGTGCAGGAGAAGGCCATTTGGCCCTTCGAGCCAGCACCGCCATTCAATATGATCATGGCTGACCATCCAAAATCAGTGCCCCGTTCCTGTTAATATCTAAAAAAAGAGGGATTTTAATCTTTACAAAATAAAAATTGAAGAAAACTGCAGATGTCAGAAATCTGAAACAACAACAAAAATGGTGGAAGCAGTGAGCAGGTCAGACAACATCTGTGGAAAGAAAGACCAAATTGACATTTCATGTCAAAGGCCCTTTGTCAGAAACTCTATCTGAGAAAGCATTTTCGACCCAAAACATGAACTCTTTTTTTTTAACTTTAAATATACGGCCTGGAAACAGGTACTTCGGCCCACTGAGTCCACACTGACCAATGATCACCCCGTACACTAGCACTAGCCTACGCAGTCGGGACGATTTACAATTCTTTTTTTACAGAAGCCAATTAACCTACAAACCTGTATTCGTTTGAAGTGTGGGAGGAAACACGCAGAGAAAACCTAGAGCACCCAGAGAAAACCGAAGCGGTCACAGGAAGAATGCACAAACTCCACCCGTAGTTGGGATCAAACCCGAATCTCTGGCGCTGCAAGGCAGTAACTCTACCGCTGCGCCACTGTGCTGCCCGACTGTGCTTCTCTTTTTCTTTCTCTTTTCTGTTCACAATTTAACTGTTCTCTTTCCACAAAAGCCGACTGACCTGCTGACCATTTCCTGAATTTTCTGTGTTCACTTGATTTTGTCAACTCTTGCCGAATTTACCCATTACTTTAGTTTTCTTGGAGATCTGCAATTTTCAGATGCTGATTTTGAGCCACTGGAACTGGCAGAAGCCATTACTGGCCAGCCATTCAGCCTCAGGTTTGTCCTAAATGCTTACCTTTTCCATTAAAATAGATGGAAGTAATCTGAGACACCCCTGTGACCTATTTCACAATGAAGCCTGAGGACACCTGAGGTTCTAAATCCTACATCAGGCTGAATATACAATACAAACGTGTCTCAAGTTGGGAGCAATGTTCATTTTACAGAGAGATTGAGAAGTTCCACATGCAGAAGGCATTATCTAAACCCCTTTCCCTCTAATCCGAAAGAGAAAGTAATGCCATTAGTCGGTAATGGGCAACATTACAAAAGGTTTACTTTGATCTTAAATGATCTTCAACAGACTGAGTTGTGCATGGATTGCTTCTGGTGACACATGTAGGTTCTGGTAGAAACTAATAAAACAATGAGTGTAAACAACCTTTTGCCTGTATCTACATATTGTTAAGACAATGACATAAACATTGCTGCCAGGATGAGTTTAATATTGCTCACTGCTACTAATTAATCCGAGGAATATAAATTCCAGGTTGGTTGAATTTGTTGCTGTTGCCAGTTTTGTGAAAATGGCAGCTTGTTTTCCAACCGTTACAAGTCTGAAGAAATTCTAGTATTTGCACATTTGTTGGTGATTAAGTTCATTAAAGAGAATTAGGGTTGCAAAATATCCTTTTAATTTCTGCCATACTTCAACCTTAATGAGGCATTCTTGACAGCACACAAAAAAAAACCTGTTGCCAGTACAGTACCTTAATGTGGGAGTGCTGGAAGTTAATGGCAATGGGTTTGGGTGAAACCTCAATCGTTCTCTCAAGAAGACATTAAAAAAATAAATCTTTGTGGAATAATTCAGAAAAAAATTCTCCTTTTTCTGTATAGGAAGGAACTGCAGAAGACAGACACAAAATGCTGGAGTAACTCAGTGGGACCGGTAGCATCTGCAGGAGCTGGTGTACACCGCAGATAGACACAAAACACTGCAGTAACTCAGCGGGTCAGGCAGCATCTCTGGAGAAAAGGAATAGGCGACTTTTTTGGGTTGGAACCCTTGTTTAGTTTAGTTCAGAGGTACAGCACGGAAACAGGCCCTTCGGCCCACCAGGTCCGCGCCGACCAGCGATCCCCGCACATTAACACAATCCTATACCCACTAGGGACAATGCTCACATTTACCAATCCAATTAACCTACAAATCTGTACGTCTTTGGAGTGTGGGAGGAAATCGAAGATCTCGGAGAAAACCCACGCAGGGAGAATGTACAAACTCCGTACAGACAGCGCCCGTAGTCGGGATCGAACCCGGGTCTCCAGCGCTGCATTCGCTGTAAGGCAGCAACTCTCCCGCTGCGCCACCGTGACCGCCCATTGATGTGAGAGCTTACTGTGCATACTGTAAGTTGCATGCCATGTTTTCGACAGTATCTTACAATGGTAACTACACAATGATGCCATTTGAATGGCCAGAAAATGCCTTGGCATGCCCTGCCGATTGAAAGGTGCTATTTCACATGCAAAACTTTCTGATTAAGATTTATATTACTGCATTTGTAATCAATCTCTCCTACCCAAAATGGAATGAGTTGATACAGGATGCAAATTGTTGTTAGAAATGCTATTATTAAAATTCCATTCAATATATTTTATCAAAGATAGACACAAAATGCTGGACTAATTCAATGGATCTCTGGAGAACATAGATAGGTGATGTTTTGGGTCGGGACCCTCAGGAATGCTGCCTGACCGCTGACTTACTCAAGCATTTTGTATCTATTTTTGGTATAAACTAGAATCTGCAGTTCCTTGTATTACAATATCATTTGTCCCTTTCTACATTTAATCTACCTCTCCACATTTTTCTTTCTGCATCTGTCTAACTCTAACCAAACTGGATATAATTCTAACCAACCTGGCTTTAATTCATCCTGCTCCCTCTTCTGTTGTTGCTCTGTTCCTTTCTCAAAATCTTTAATCTCATCATCTGAGTAGGAACACCATCGGCCATCACTCAGCAAGGCCCCAGGCCATCTCTCTATGTATCTGATCTACAAACAGAAAATCAAAACAACACTGAGGGGGGACCTCACTGAAACGTACTGAACAGTGAAAGGCCTGGATAGAGTGGATGTGGAGAGGAAGTTTCCACTAGCGGGTGAGTCTAGAACCAGAGACCATAGCTTTAGAATAAGGGATGAACCTTTAGAAAGGAAATGAGGAGGGCGTTTTTAGTCAAAGGGTGGCATATCTGTGGAATTCACTGCCAAATGATATTTTTAAGGCAGAGATTGGTAGATTCTTAATTAACAAGGGTATCAGGGGTGAAGGTAGGAACTGCAGATGGTGGTTTAAACCGAAGATAGACAAAAAATGCTCGAGTAACTCAGCGGGACAGGCAGCATCTCTGGAGAGAAAGAATGGGTGATGTTTCGGGTCGAGACCCTTCTTCAGATTGGGGTTAGGGGTTGGGTTAAGAGTTATGTCAGGGGTTATGGGGAGAAGGCAGGAGAATGGGGTTGAGAGGGAAAGATAGACCAGCCATGATTGAATGGCGGAGCAGACTTGATGGGCCAAATCACCTAATTCTGCTCCGATAACATATGAACACTTGATCGTGAAATGCCTCACTCCAGCAAAAGCTGGACCAAACTCCTGTCAGTGTCTCACTTTCACAGCCAGTCAATTAGATGATAGAAAAAGTCACACTTTTAACTAACAACTGAGGAAGCTGGAACTGAGAACACAATTAAATCAAAACTAATTCAAAATCCTCACACTCCTGTGTTACTGCAGTATGTCTTTTTAAATTATGTACGCAGATGGCAATTTAGAAAGAGAAAAAATGCTAAATTGCTATCTATCCATGATAGGCTTCTACCATTTGGGAATATAAAGATCTGCTGTGCATCTAAATGTTGTGGGTAATGTCCAAAGCAGGATTGAAAACAAGTCGAGGCTGGTAAATGTTCTCAGCAATGACCCAGCATCAGAGAGTTCTCCTGACCTGAGGGAAATAATAGAATCAAGCACCAGGCCTGCGCTGTCTCTCGCACAGCTCATCTACCGCCACTGACGCTCCAAGGCTGCTGCAAAGTGATGGGAACAAAGGGAGCCTGTCCAGGATGGGTTAGCCAAAGAGGGCCCGGGTCAGTCAGCTGCACTCAATTCACTCTGAAGTCTGGAAACCCTTCTGAATCATACTGTGCAATCATGCAGGCGGTGACGTGGTGTTTGTAAGACAGCTAACCAAAAAAAATAAACAATGCTAGAAAATGTCTTGCACGACAACATAAAACAGAAGCCTGAACCTCCCCCCCCCCCCCCCCCCCCGGTCAAACTCAGTCACAAAAGCAAACACACGGCTTTATATAAGATCACTGGAACTGTCCTTTGCTACACGGTTGCCTGAGTTGCCTTAAAAGGGCGGTGTCACGGGGAGTTTGAATGCTTAAAAAACAGCTATACCTCTGACTCTGACACTGATTGTCTTAGACTTCTAGTCCCTGTGCGGTAATCTCCAACAACTGAATAGAAATAGGAATCACAACGGGACAAAATTACATTCTGCAGATAACTCAGGGTCCCTCCCTCTACCTCTCACACACTTTTGAACTATTAATTCTCTCTCTCTCTCCCTCCCTCTCCCTCCCTCCCTCTCCCTCCCTCCATCTCCCACCCCCTCTCCCTCTCCCTCTCCCCCTCTCTCTCCCTCTCTCCCTCTCCCTCTCCCTCTCCCCCTCTCTCCCTTTCTCCTCTCTCTCCCTCTCCCTCTCTCCAATTCATACTCCATTGACTCAGAGTCGTACAGTGTAGAAACAGGCCCTTCAGCCCAACTTATCAACACTGACCAACACGTCCCATCTACACCAGTCCCACTTGTCTGCATTTGGCCCATATCCCTCGAAACCTGTCCTATCCATGTACCTGTCTAATTGCTTCTTAAACATTGTGATAGTCCCTCAACCACCTCCTACGGCAGCCCATTCCATACATCCATCACCCTCTCCATGAAAACGTTACCCCTCAGATTCCTATAAAATCCTTCCCCCTTTGAATTATTGAATGGTGAAGTGGACGGTGGGCCAAATGGCCTAATTCTGCTCCTATCACATATGAACATATGATGTCATGGAGTCATAGAGCTATACAGTGTGGAAACAGGCCCTTCGGCCCAACTTGCCCACGCTGCACAACATGTCCCAGCATGTGAGGCTTGACTCGAGTTCAAAACGTCAAAAGTCTAGAATAGGGTTCAAATCACACTGTGCACAGAAATAACTTTAAGAAAATGAAGATCTTAATACGTACGCACACATCTTCATAAGTGATGAATAAATTGTCAGTGCACTTTAAGTGCAGCAACACTGATACCACAGCCTAACTTTTGCTCTGTGTTATTTGACTGCAGGAAACAAAAGGCTGTGGTGCGGCAGACTGTTCCAGTACTGCTGCCTGCCTGCATGAGTGGGCTCTGAAGGTCAGGGACCCGCAACAATTGATCAGATATAATACAAACAACTGACTTGGAAGCTTTTCCTCATTAAATAAAGCAACAGAGTGAAGTATATTATCTGCCGTCTTGGGAATACATTGGTTAAGCCATGGAGTTTGAGAAGTGTTGCCAGTACTTAAAGCACGGGCTTCCGATCCCATGGTTCTTGGAAGCACAACAATTGTGAATTTGTATCAAGGCAGTGGCGGAGCAGAGGAGGCACACTGGCACAGCCGTCAGCACTGTTGCCTTACAACATCCAGCGACCTGGGTTTGCTCCTCGATGATATCGCTCTTTTTCATTCCTTCCTACAAACTCGGGGCAAATCTCTGTGGAATTTTTACACTCTCCCTTTGCAAACGGTTTCTCCTAGCTACTCCACCTTCTTCCCACATCTCAAATATGTGCTTGCAGGTTCATCGACTACTGTAATCTTAGTTTATTGTATTGCATTTATTTTTGTATGGCTCATAATAATACTGCAATAAATTATTGCTATTGTTATGATTATATGATTGCTAATTCTATTACTATTGCGTAAAATTTTGGTTAGTCAGTCACACCCCACATTCATTTTAATTCCACCTGCAGTTGTTGTATTGAGGAGGTACTGTATTTGTGTCCCTTGGTAGACACGTGCAGACTGCATGTTGAATTATCTGCTACTGTGATTGACGGCGTAAACTAAAGAAACAAAACTGTAGCCCGATTATTACCCAAGGCCCAGAGTGACTGTAGGATTCAACACCAAAAACATAGGGTACATCTACTGTAAATTAACCCGTGTAACTGGGTGGCAGGTGAAACAGTGGAGGGAATATTGAGGAAAGCGGGGCGAAAGGCAGGGGGGGAGGGGGTGTAATGCGGACGGTTGCTGGAGAGGTGTGGGAGAATAGGTTACGGTAAAGTCAGAGGGTGAATGGAACTGTTGATAATGTTCTGGGAGCCATACTACAATCTTACTTCTTCATGATGTAGAAGGAAGCCATTTTGGTCCATCAAGAATTTACCTATTCTCAGAGTAATCCCATTCCCCACTGATTTGCCCTCCTGCTCTCACCACACTCCAACCTACACCCCTCCTCCCTCCTCCCCACCCCTCATGTCACATTCACCTTTTACGGGGCAATTTACAGCAGCCAATCAATGTTATTGCGATGTAGAAATAAATTAGAGCACCTTGGAGAAACCTACAGCATCTCAAGTCAGGATTGGGTCACTGGAATCAGGTTTCATGACCAAATCACTGTGCTGACAAATACATGATGGGCCGAAAGGCTTCCTCCTACACAATATGATAAGTTTCCCACAGTGCACATCGCTATGGCTGTCCAAGCAAAAGAATAAATGTCTGCAACACAAGAGATCAGTGAACAGGCTGCAAGAGCATCCACGTGAGCAAACCTTTACCGATATTGAGATTGAAATTATAGTTCAATGTTGCAACCGCCCTGATGCGGGAATTTTGATCACTCCGACGGGGGCTTCAACTGCCGGCTGCGGGGGCTTTGATCGCCCCGACTGCAGATGGTTTGACCGCGGGAGAACAGATAAAGAAGATTGAACTTTATTGCCTTCCATCACAGTGAGGAATGTGGAATCCATCGTTCATTCATTCAGCATCGTTGAAAACATTAGCGACGCACTGGTGCTGGTTTCTAGCGGGAACGGTGACGGACGCGCCACACATCTCTGTCCTCCAGTTGCTGCGGACTTCCGCCGCTGGCAGTAGGATTTTGGTGTGTGTGCTTTATCATCATTCCTTACAATGCTATGTACAACAGTGAACGCAACTTATACTGACGTGTGGATGGCTGTTGGCTCGCTGGAAGCTCATCAGCCCTTTGACAGGTCTTGTTTTTGGTCCTGCTGGGGGTGCACAGCCCCCTCCTCACCTGGCAAACCAGATGGGGGAGACGGTTTAGTCTCCGACTATCCGACCATGGAGCAGGAAGCACGGGATTACATGGTACCCATGGCGGGGGGAACTCCACTGTAATCCACTGTGATGGATATTTAAGTTAACTTTTATGTGGTTGTGTGTCTTGTTGCTTAACACTTAGTATGGCTGTTCGGCAGCTCAAATTTCACTGTACCTTAATTGGTCCATGTGACAGCAAATTGACCTTGAAACCTTGAAACCTTGAAGATGATACTCAGCTGCCTTGTTTGACTTGGATACAGAATAGTGAAAGGCTTAGATGGAGTGGATGTGGAGAGGATGTTTCCACTAGTGGGAGAGTCTAGGACTAGAGGTAGCATCAGAATTAAAGAACGTTCTTTTAGGAAGGAGACGAGGAGAAATGTCTTTAGTCAGAGGGTGGTGAATCTGTGGAATTCTTTGCCACAGAAGACTGTGGAAGCCAAGTATGTCGATATTTTTAAGGCAGAGATAGATTGATTCTTCATTAGTACAGGTGTCAGAGGTTATGGGGAGAAGGCGGGAGAATGGGGTTAGAAGGGAGAGATAGATCAACCATGATTGAATGGTGGAGTAGACGTGATGGGCCAAATGACCTAATTCTACTATCATAAAAGTTAACATAAACATCCACCACAGCGGCTCCTCCACATTCCCCACTGCAATAAAGTCTTATCTTCTTTCCTCCATTCCTCCCGCGGTCGGGGGAGTCTAACCATCCGCAGCTGGCGACCGAGCTCCGGCATCGGGGAGGTCGAACTCCTGTGGTTTGGAGTTCCCGAATTCGGTCCCTAACCAGGGACAGCGAGCTTCACAATTTTAAAGTCCGCAGCTCCCGCAGGTTGGAGCACCAAAGGCCGACCCCTGGCAAAGGGATCGCCCGCTCCAAGATGTTAGGCTCCGTGTTATTGGAGCTCTGGAAGTCCCAGCAAGAGGCCACCATCTCCATGATGTTAGACTGCAATGCAGGCGGAGATACGAGGAAAGAGATAAAAAAAAGTTTTCCCCACAAATACAAAACCTTGTTGCAAATAAACCTAAACCATTTACAAGTGCTTATCAGCACATGAACACACATGATGTCGCTGAAGCCAATTCTCCACATTTAAGCCTTTGCTTTTCACAGATGCGGTCCAAACTACTGTTAATTGCTTCAGTTCCATTTGGTGTTTTTTTTTAAATAGCCTGAGGGAAAGTGTTGGTAACTTTTTCTGAGATTATAAACTTCCAGAATTTTTATGCTCTTCTCCTATCATAGTTTAGTTTAGTTTAGAGTACAGCCTGGAAACAGGCCCTTCGGCCCACCGTGCTGACAATCGATCTCTGCACACTAACACTATCTTAAATACACTGGGAACAATGTATAATTTTACCAAGCCACTTAGCCTACAAACCTGTATGTCTTTGGAGTGTGGGAGGAAACCAAAGATGGGGAGGTTCCAACCCGGGTCTCTGGCGTTGCAAGGCAGCAACTCTACCGCAGCGCCACCGTGCTTCCCCTGCTTGCTCCATTCTTGACGATTATCCATACACAGAGATTTTGTTTGTTCCCAGGAAAAAAACAGTAATGTCTCATGGAAGATTTGATTGTCTTTGTTAGTCCTTACACCCAATAAACAATGACACAACAAACCTGATGATGAAGAACATATCAATAACAAATTGTCATTCATTCATTCATTTATTTTTTCATATAACAGAGCCATGCCACCTTCAAGTCACTTTTAAAATCAAGCAATAAGGAACAAAGCCGCATCTGTGCGCAGGATGGAGAAGAACTGTCACATTAGCATGATAAATCTGCAGCAACAGCCTGCTTCTAAATATACACATTTTTAATAACATTTTTAAGACTGTTGTTACCCTCGAAGTGATGGATGTGACAAATAGGGAAAGGCAGAACATAATTATAATCTGTGCATGATAAAACATATTATTCTCTTTTAAATTCATTCTCTGCTATTTTACTTAATGGCTTTATGCTCCAGGGGAGCCGCACTATCAGATACCTGGTGTTTCCCAGCTTCTACACTCAGTGAGGGCTTGCTTTAACACAGATCACAGAGACTTGCACACACATTTCTGCCTCATCAAACCGTATCCAGACTCCCATTCATATCTCTTGAACATTATTCTGCATATCACCGTGCCAACGCATCCCAAGAAACTGCTCTGGAATGATGGCTTTGATCCACCATTGCCTGCCAAGGAAAGAGAGTGTGCAAGCTCGTCATAGAGCCATAGAGTCATACAGCGTGGAAACAGGCCCTTCAGGCTAACTTGCCCACACCGGATAACATGCCCCATCTTTAGATAGACACAAAAAGCTGGAGTAACTCAGCGGGACAGGCAGCATCTCTGGGGAGAAGGAATGGGTGACGTTTCGGGTCATAGAAAATACATAGAAAATAGGTGCAGGAGTAGGCCATTCGGCCCTTCGAGCCCATTCTTCAAAGAGACCCATCTTTACTAGTCGCACCATTGGGGGCAACACGGTGGCACAGTGGTAGAGTTGCTGCCTTACAGCACTTGCAACGCCGGAGACCCAGGTTCGATCCTGACTACGGGTGCTGTCTGTACAGAGTTTGTACGCTCTCCCCGTGACCGCATGTGTTTTCTCCGAGATAGAACATGGAACATAGAAATTAGTTGCAGGAGTAGGCCATTCGGCCCTTTGATATGATCATGGCTGATCATCCAAAATCAGTACCCCGTTCCTGCTTTCTCCCCATATCCCTTGATTCCGTTAACCCTAAAGAGCTATATTTAACTCTCTCTTAAAAACATCCAGTGAATTGGCCTCCACTGCCTTCAGATCTTCGATTTCCTCCCACACTCCAAAGACGTACAGGTCTGTAGGTTAATTGGCTTGGTATAAATGTAAATTGTCCCTAGTGTGTGTAGATAAGATAGTGTTAATGTGCGGAGATTGCTGGTGGGCCGAAAGGCCTGTTTACGCACACTGTATCTTTAAACTAAATTAATTAAACTAAACTAAACATGCCTGCATTTGCCCCTCTAACCTGTCCTATCCATGTACCTATCTAAATATTTCTTACATGTTGTGATGGTACCTGCCTCAACTACCTCCTCTGGCAGCTTGTTCCATACACCTACCACCTTTGCGTGAAAAAGTCACCCCTCAGGAAGCTATTAAATCTTACTCCCCTCACCTTAAACTTATGTCTTCTCTGGACGAGAGACTCTGTGCATCTACCTGATCTATTCGACTTATGATTTTGTACACTCTTTCAGATCAAAGTCCTGAGGACCAATACGAACCAAGTAGATTATAACATTCATCTGAGTATGCAAGAAGTAAGAGCATTAGGAGCTTATTTTTACCCTTTGAGATATCTCTGCCCCTCAATAAGATCATGGCAGATTTGGTGCCTCGGGTCCACTTTTCTGCCTGATCACATATTGTCTGATTTCCAAAGTTGGCTGACTCTCTGCCTCGAGTATATTTAACAAACATACATCCACAGTTCCCGAAGGTAAAAATGTCAAAAAACCTACAGCACTGTGTGTATAGAAATCTCTCTTTGTTTCAGTCCTAAATTGTCAACTGTTTAATCTGAGGCAATGCCTCCTTGTACTGGACTCTCCAGCCTGTTTAACCTCTCACTATCTGTCTCACTGTCCCCCTCAATCTGTCAGTTCCTCACAGAATCTTATACCGAGAGGGTTGTTATCAATTCTTTAAAGGGCGGCATGGTGGCGCAGCGGTAGATTTGCTGCCTTCCAGCGCCAGAGACCCGGGTTTGATCCCGAATATGGGTGCTGTCTGTGCAGAGTTTGCACATTCTCCCCCTGACCTGCAAGGGTTTTCTCCGGGTGCTCTGGTTTCCTCCTCCACTCCAAAGACGTATAGGTTTGTAACTAATTGGCTGGGTCAAACTGTACATTGTTCCAAGTGTGTGTGTGTGTATAGTGTTTGTGTGCGGGGATTCCTGGTCAGCACGGACTAGGTGGACAATAATGCATGAATGAGCAACAATAATTCCATGACTTCCACCTACTTCTTTATGGAGTTGGGAGAAATTTTCCAGCACAGTTCCTAAAAATGACCACATGTCTGAAGAAGGGTCTCGACCCGAAACATCACCTATTTCTTTCCTCCAGAGATGCTGTCTGACCCTCTGAGCTACTCCAGCTTTTTGTGTCTATCATCGGTTTTAACCAGCATCTGCAGTTCCTTCTTACACACGTTTGTTTTTGCTGTTTTAACTTCCTCACCATGTATGTTACTGATGTTACTATGGAATCTACCTTCACACCTTGTACATCAATTGGTTCAGCCATTTATACCGCCATTTCTCAAAAGCAATGTACTTTCCCTTCTTCCTCGCACAGACCCATTCCTCTCAGCCCTGACACTGCTCCTTGTCTTCAGACTCATCCAGAGTCTTGGCCGAGCTCTGGCTCTTGACTCCTATCTGGTCCCACTTGCTCTTCTCTCCATCTGTACATTTGGTCCCATTAGTTTGGGATGCAATTTACCTCTGATTAACATCACGGGTGGCCTATTTATAGCAGTTAGTAGACTGTGGGACACATTGGGTCCCAGCTTCGCATGGGAGGGCTGGTCCCCCAACACAATATTCCACCTCTCCACCAATTCCAATATTGCTGGCCAGTGGGGGGAGGGTGCTTTCTGGAGCGCTAGTATGGGTGTTGTGGGCTGAAGGGACTGGTTTCAAGAGGGCTAGTATGGACATTGTGGGCCGAATGGATTCTTGGGATGGCAGCTCAGTCACTGAGGCCTGGCAGCTCAGTTACTGAGGCCAGGCAGCTCAGTCACTGAGGCCTGGCAGCTCAGTCACTCAGGCCAGGCAGCTCAGTCACTCAGGCCAGGCAGTTCAGTCACTGAGGCCAGGCAGCTCAGTCACTCAGGCCAGGCAGCTCAGTCACTCAGGCCAGGCAGTTCAGTCACTGAGGCCTGGCAGCTCAGTCACTCAGGCCAGGCAGCTCAGTCACTCAGGCCAGGCAGCTCAGTCACTCAGGACAGCCAGCTCATTCACTCAGGCCAGGCAGCTCAGTCACTCAGGCCAGGCAGCTCAGTCACTCATGCATGGCAGGCTGACAGCTCAGTAACTCAGGCCTGGCGGGCTGGCAGCTGAGAAACTGCCAGAAATTCTACCGAAAACAGGTGCGACTGTGAGAGAGAAGGGGGGGAGGGCGGACAATCAATTTTAGACATTTTCATATTTTTTTACAGATAACAGTAATGAAGTCTATTCTTGCGTGGATCTCTGGAGCGCTAGTATGGGTGTAGTGTGCTGAAGGGACTGGTTTCCAGAGGGCTAGTATGGACATTGTGGACTGAATGGATTCTTGGACTTGCAGTTCAATGAGTCATGGCTGGTGGGCTGTCAGTTCACTAAGTCATGGCTGGTGGGCTGGCACTTCAGTCACTTACATCTGGTGGGCTGGCAGTTCACTTACTCATGGCTGGTGGGCTGGCAGTCCAGTCACTCACGGCTGGTGTGGTGGCAGTTCACTCAGTCACCCATCCTCTCTTCACCCCCCCACTCTGCTCCTTGCCATTCCCTCCCCCCACGCATTCAGTCCATCTCCCCTGAACCTCCCACCCCATGCACTCTTAGTGGCTCTCCGACAGCACAGCCATTCCTGCCTATTAGGTTCCCATTGTGATGAAGAACACGCAGGCATGGCAAGTGGAAAAAGGATTTATTAAAGTTTAAAATGTGAATGACTTAAAATATAACAACAATTTAAATGTTAAAGATGAGATTTATTAAGTTCTTTCTTGTTGTGTCTCTTGTTGTGTTCTGCTTCTCATTGCCTCTTGATGGCTTTGCTGTTGATATAAAAAAAAGCAAAGATTTTAATATAGAGAGATTAAGCGGTCAAATTTTAACAAAGAAAATCTGAGAATTTACCTCAAAAGTCATCATTCAGTGCAGGCCTGCAAATGCAATCTCACAGCACTTGAAGCGGAGTGCAGGCAGCAAGTCCAACCTCATAGCACTCCAAGCAGAGTGCAGGCAGCAAGTCCAACTTCATAGCACTCCAAATAGAGTGCAGACAGCAAGTCCAACCTCACAGAACTCCAAGCAGAGTGCAGGCAGCAAGTCCAACCTCACAGAACTCCAAGCAGAGTGCAGGCTGCAAGTCCAACCGCACAGCACTCCAAGCAGAGTGCAGGCAGCAAGTCCAAACTCACAGCATTCCAAGCAGAGTGCAGGCTGCAAGTCCAACCTCACAGCACTCCAAGCAGAGTGCAGGCATCAGGTCCAACCTCACAGCACTCCAAGCAGAGTGCAGGCAGCAGGTCCAACCTCACAGCACTCCAAGCGGAGTGCAGGCCAGCAAATCCAATTTCACAGCATTTCAAGTAGCGTGCACACACATACACTCAGACACTCACACACACAGACACTCACACTCACAGACACACAAAACACAAAGACACACACACACACACAAAACACAAAGACACACACACACACTCACAAATACATACACACACTCAAACTCTCACACATACACTCACACAGACACACACTCACACAGACACTCATACAGACACTCACACACATAGACCGACACACACCCACTCACAGACACAGACAGACACACAGACAGACACACACACACACAGACAGACACTCACACACAGACACTCACACTCACACGCAGACACTCACACACAGACACTGACAAATACACAGACACTCACACATACAGACACTCACACATACACACACATACACTCACATAGACACTCACATAGACACTCACACAGACACACAGACAGACACTAACACAGACAGACACACACACAGACAGACACATGCACAGACAGGCACACGCTCAGACAGACACATGCAGACAGACACACGCAGAGACAGGCACACACACAGACAGACACACAGACATGCACAGACACACACACAGACAGACACACACACACAGACAGACACATGCACAGACAGACACACAACAGTTGCCAAAGCCACAGTTGCCAAAGCCACAGTTGCCAAAGCCACAGTTGCAAAAGCCAGTCGCAAAAGCCACAGTCGCAAAAGCCAGTCGCAAAATCCTTCGTCGCCACATTTAATAGCCACATTTTAATAGCCACGTTTTAATAGCCACGTTTTAATAGCCACGTTTTAATAGCCACATTTTAATAGCAACATTGCAAAAGCCACAGTTGCAAAAGCCACAGTTGCAAAAGCCACAGTTGCAAAAGCCACAGTTGCAAAAGCCACAGTTGCAAAAGGCACAGTTGCAAAAGGCAGTTGCAAAAGGCACAGTTGCAAAAGGCACAGTTGCAAAAGGCACAGTTGGAAAAGCCACAATTGCAAAAGGCACAGTTGCGAAAGGCACAGTTGCGAAAGGCACAGTTGCGAAAGCCACAGTTGCGAAAGCCACAGTTGCGAAAGCCACAGTTGTGAAAGGCACAGTTGCAAAAGCCACGGTTGCAAAAGCCACATTTTAATAGCCACATTTAAAAAAAACATTTAAAACACATAAAGGGCACTCACGTAGACACTAAGTGTTCTGTAGATTCGCAGCTCAGACTGAGAGTCGTGACCTCTCCCTTGCCATCTTGCAGCGACAGAGCCACGTCCAGACTTCCGGGTTTTATAGCCCCCCCCCCACCCCCCAGGAAGGGGCATGGCCTTCATGGCGGTGATTGACAGCAGAGTAAGATGGCCAAAAATCACAGCCGTTAGTGGTAGCATTTTTTCTAAAATCAATATACAGCACAAACAGGAAGTGGCCAAGATGAGGCTTTTAATTATATAGATATCTGCTGATCCTAGGTTAAGAGAGATTTTTCTTCAAATGCCACCATGTCTTTGGTCCAAGCCTTTATAGGAAATTTATCAAGGAAGTCCATGGACACACCTTTTCAGGCATGCAAACCTTACCTTGAAGATGCTATGGCATGCTCAGTAACGTTCTCGATAGCCCTAAGCACTGCTTGAATCTAACCTGTTGCAGAAGGACATCATCATAGTTATGAAAGGAAACAGGCCCTTCGTCCCATCAACAACTGATACTGGAACCCTTTTTCCAAAAGCAGATGAGCTTCTAACAATCCTGCAATGGTGAAGCAGTGGTAAAAGCTTTGTTAGAAATGGTGTGAAAGTTACTGAGGCACAGGCTGCCCAGGCAGTCAGACACGACTCCGGTGGCGGGCTCCATGCACAGCTCCTGTCGGCCGGCTTGAAGCGGCGATGGAGGACAGGGGGAAGTTGGCCACCAGCTGGGCAGTCTCGGCTCTCCATACAGTCCGAGTCTCGCTGGATCCTCGTAATCCTCTGCCTCTGTCAAATGGGTGAGTTTAACCTGACCCCCCCCCCCCAACCTCCCTCCACCTCAACTCATGCCTGGGCACCAAAGCAGCTCAGGAGGCGAACCCTGAGCTCCGTCTCCCAACAATTTGTAGGTCACATCAATAGATGCGGCCGCGCTGAATTCTATCTTTAACTCAAAGCCGCAGGATGGAGATGTTGCTTATTAAAACAGACCTTCATTGAAGGTTGGCTCAAGAGTAACTCGGGAAAGGAACTTGTTAACTCGGGAGACAAACTTGGAACATCGCAGAAATGACAGTTAACGGCAAACTTGAGTCATACCCATGTGAACTCGGTTAAACTCTTGATCATACACTTGGAATCTCATGCACAACCACGAGTCTTTCGCTCAGGGTACCTCGTGGGTCAACTCGCACCATGAGACAGGGCTTTAACTCTCCAGGGGGGAGAGGACTCCAAAGACTTGCCAGTTTCTGAGAGAGGAAATATCTCCCCACCTCCATCCTAAATAATCCACAACTGACCCTCGATTCCTTGGATGGGGAAAAACCTTTCAAACCATGTAGAAATGTTGTAAGTTTCAATGAAGACTCTCATGAGAATGCATGTCTTATGCAGGCAGCTTCCAGGCATCTCCTGCCTACTGATAAACCCACTGGCTGTTCATAGTACCATTGCTTGCAAAAAATCAGATCACTTGGTTTCCCTGGAGTCTATACAGACTTTCCACTGGGTTTATTGGGGGTGATCTGGGGAGCTTTGTTCAAAAGACCAGGCCATTGTTTTGTCTGTGCAGGAATACTAGACTCAGAGTATGATTCTGCTGCCAAAGCAGTTTAGTTTAGTTTAGTTTAATTGAGTTTAGTTTAGTTTAGAGATATAGCACAGAAACAGGCCCTTTGGCCCACCGAGTCCACATCCACATCCACATTAACACTGCCCTACACATTAAGGACAATTAAAAATATATATATATACCAAGCCAATTTTCCTACAAACCTATACTTCTTTGGAGTGTGGGAGGAATCCAAAGATCTCGGAGAAAACTCACGCAGGCTGCGGGGAGAACATACAAACTCCGTACAGACAGCACCTGTAGTCTGGATCGAACCCGGGTCTCTGGCACTGTAAGGCAGTAGCTCTACCACTACACCACCATGCCACAGTGATGTGGGAAGAAGATATAATGGCATGGTGGCACAGCGGTAGAGTTGCTGCCTTACACAGCGCCGGAGGCCTGGGGTCGATCCCGATGGGTGTTGTCTGTATGGAGTTTGTACGTCTCCCTGTGACCGCATGGCTTTTCTTCGAGATCGTCCTCTCTGTTCCTCCCAATGCTGTAAGTTATTGATAGGTGAAGGAGGGCATCCATTCTGACCTTGAACAAAATCCTGGTTTGCATTGCATTGCAAGCTGATCATCCCGGGGAAACTTCAACACAAGGATTGGAATAAAATTCCAACCCTCCAGCAAGGCGCGAAAGGGAGCTTCCTCGAACAAGTACAATGTTTACACTGATTCCTCGCAATCGATGGCTGATGAGAGCAAAATTGAGGAGAATCTGAGACGGCATGGAGAACCTGGAGTTCCTCTGTCAGGATAACAGGGAAGCCCAGGATAAATGGTGTAAGGAGTACATCATTTCACAAACTACCCACTCACCTGCCCTCTCAGGCACTTCCTACCCAATCTGTGGCAGGTCCCACATTGGTCTAATCAGTTGCCTCGGCTCCCTGGGGGACAGTGTAAAAGCTACAAAGACATCCCCGAGGTTAATTAGCTTCCATTGTTTTTCTCTGCATTTTAAAAATCCTCAGTTAAAATCCGCCGAGCTAATAAAACATTAAAAGTCAGCAAGAAATGACTGGGTTTTTGCTGTGGGGGAAAAAAAGCTCATGATCGCAAGATTTCCCTAATGAACATTAACTCGGTTGGCAGAGAAGGCATTTGTGCTTTTGCTGCAACTAATAAATTGCGAGAGTCTTTCCACCAGTCTCTCGTGTTTGGTTTGTATCAGTCTGCCCAGTGCCAGTTAACAGCAAACATTAACAGCTACGCCAAACAGTGGGCAAAAACAAGGTCTATCTGTAATTGACAGGATTTGTCTGGTTAGTTCAACTGATAATTACAAACATTAGATACCGTGATAAACTATTAAAAGCTTTTTCTCCTCTGGTTAATATTCTTTGCAATTTGGCATATAGAATAGGTAATATTAATTAAACCCTTAATGATAGATAAAAAGGATTTCTTAGCTGCTCTGCAGATGAAATCAAGCTGAGTGTGGAACTGCATCATTCTACATCAAAAGAACCAAGCAATCATGGGCAATTTTGAAATAGAAATAAATAAATAAAAAGCAATCATTATTCAGTGCAAGGCACCAATTCACTGTAGGCGGGACAGAAAATGCATGACATATTTGGAATGAGCTGGGCTGAATGAGGTCCATTTTGCTTATTAGCTGAACTTGACGGTGTCATTTCTGTAGTTATTCAGTAGTGAAGAATAGCTTTATTGAAATTTGCACTTAGAAACTTGAAAAGTGTCAAAAGGACCCATCTTTCAAACTGAGGTAAAAAACTTGCATATGTCTGGTTCCTTTCACCAATGCAGAGATTCAAAGATCTCTACACCCATTGAAAAACTCTTTTTTTGAAGACTGGTCTTTGTTGTAATGCAAAATAGTAAGATTAAATGAGAACTTACCAGTTTGAAGTTTGATCTTTATTTTATGAGGAGTTACGGTGAGCGATTACGTAAAGAAGTCCCGCCAGGGTGCATGCGCGTCAATCTTCAAAGCAGCTGCGTAAAAACACAGTAACTATAGCCAAAGTAATATAGTAAGACTCAGAAGACTAGAACTACCAGATGTTCTTTGCGATTATGAGGGCCGGGAGCGGAGGGCATGTAATTGCTCACCGTAACTCCTCATAAAATAAAGATCAAACTTCAAACTGGTAAGTTCTCGTTTAATCTTACTATTTTACTTCGGAGTCACGTGAGTGATTCCGTGAAGATTTCAAAGCTCTGTGATTTTATGCCGTAGAAACAGATCCACACGACACACTGCTTCAGTTGACAGAGGATAAACAAATAATGTATTCAACATAGCTTGAGTTATAATAATAATTATTTTAATAACAAACAGAAAATAACGACCCCTCTTTCCCAGGGGAAATTATAAAACAGAACCCAAAATGGTGTGCCCAAACCCTGCGGTTGTGAGAACAGGTTTGTTATAAAACCTTTGAAAAGTTCCTTCATTGGACCATCCTGCGACCCTGAGGATTTGCTCTAAAGGTACGTCCAGTGCCCTCGCTGCGGATGTTGATGCCGCCCTGGTGGAGTGAGATTTAAACACATCAGTGTCCACTCCAGCACAATCCAAAACCTGTTTCAGCCACCTAGAAATGGTCTGTACCGACACTTTTTTATGAGTTTTTTTTGTGGCTGATGAGCATCGTTGTTTCAGAGCCTCTAAGGCTCTTGGTGACCTCAATATACTGACTTTGATCCCAGCCGTCCCTGGCCTGCTTTGTTTGATTAGATCATAAACATAAAATGTAATATTATTTACAGTAGAAACCATGCTGTCCAGTCTTAGCTTTTGTAATGTATGGATCCGTTGCTCTGCAACGAGCGCCATCAACATGCCCACTTTAAGTGTTAGTTTTTGGAAAGACAGAGATGTAATTGAAGCCCATTGATGAAGTAGTGTGAGAACTATGCTCACATCCCATATTTCCGTATATCTAGGTCTAGGAGGGTTCTTGTTAAAAATACCCTTCATAAATCGAGACACCACTGGATGAGATCCGACAGAATGTTGTCCCGATCTCTGCCCTAAATAGGAGGACAATGCACTCCTAGCACTATTAATGGCACTGTAACTTAATTGCTCGTCAAAATGTAATGTGGCAAGGAACTCCAATACATTAGATATGCTTGCAGTATGGTAAGATATATTTGACTGTAAGCAGAACATCTCCCATTTCTTAATATGAGATACATATTGTTTCTTAGTACTATCCCTCCAGGCTGCCGTAATCACATCCACTGTACGACCTGATAGTCCGAGCCCCTGGAACGGTCTTGTCAGAATCTGCAAACCAACAAATTAATACGATCATGTAAAGGGTGACTTTCTCCCGTCACAGGGTGAACCAATAAGTTGCTACATTTGGGGATAACCATAAATGGCTGAGTCATTTGTCTCAGAACCGGTGGGAACCATGGTTGTGTGGGCCAGTCGGGGACTACCAAAACGCCTGAAGCGGAGTCCTGCTCAATTTTATTGAGACATCGACTGATGAGGCAGAATGTGGGAAAAGCGAAGAAAAACATACCTCCCCAGTGTAGCGAGAATGCATCCACCGCTACTGCCCCTGGATCTGGTTCCCAAGAGACATATTTTGGTACCTGGTGATTCAGCCTGGATGCAAATAGATCAATGTCTGGTAACCCAAATTGGGTCACAACTCTTTAAAAACATTTTGGATTCAGCATCCATTCCGTGTTGTCATTAAATTTCCTTGACCTAGTATCTGCCACCATGTTGTCTCTACCTGGTAAATATATAGCTGAGATCCAGATGTCTCTTGCGATGCACCAATGCCAAATGAGGTTAGCCAGACTATCACATGATAACAACTTAATTCCACCCATGTGATTGATATATGCCACTGCCGTGGTGTTATCAATCTGGAGCTGAACATGTAAATCATGCATTGTTGAACAGTATGCTTTTAGGCTATAGAATGCTCCCAACATTTCTAAATAGTTGATTCCATGTAACTGGAGGATTACTGCTTCCTGCGCATCCCATCTGCCTCCACAGCTAGAGTTGGTATCAGTGGCACCCCATCTGAAAGCACTCACATCAGTTTGCAAAACAACTGAGGGTTGATTAATCAGAATGTTACTAGAACAACGTGAGACATTTGTTATCCACCACTGTAACTCAGTGACCTGCATGTTCTTTGAGTGCTTGTTCCTTGGCTTGTTGCAAATTTTGATAATGTTAAGGCCCAAATTGTACTCCAGGTATGGCCGCCACTAGTTTACCAATAACACTAGCCACTCTTCAGATAGAGGGTTGCTGTTCATCAACCAGATTGCTACAAGCTTCTATTAATTCTAACCTTTTGGCTCTAGGCAGTGTTACTGACATGTTAATTGAATCTATGGTGAACCCCAAATAATCAATGTTAGTTGATGGTTTCAACTTGGATTTGGTTGGGTGGATGAGGAACCACAACCTCTCGAACATCTGTCTGGTGACTGACACAGAAGATTCCGCTTCTTCCTGTGTGTTACCTATAATCAAAACATCATCCAAGTATGCCATTACAATGTGATTCTGTGCCCGGAGAAGTCCCAATACTGGTTTCAACAGTTTTGTAAATAACCTAGGGGCTGAGGTTAACCCATTAGGTAAAGCTTTAAACTGCCACAGTTGTCTCATCCAATTAAATTTCAAATATCTACGGTATTTGTAATGCATTGGTACTGAATAATATGCATCTTTCAGATCTATACTTGCCATATAACATAGAAACATAGAAAATAGGTGCAGGAGTAGGCCATTCGGCCCTTCGAGCCTGCACCGCCATTCAATATGATCATGGCTGATCATCCAACTCAGTATCCTGTACCTGCCTTCTCTCCATACCCCCTGATCCCTTTAGCCACAAGGGCCACATCTAACTCCCTCTTAAATATAGCCAATGAACTGGCCTCAACTACCTTCTGTGGCAGAGAATTCCACAGATTCACCACTCTCTGTGTGAAAAATGATTTTCTCATCTCGGTCTTAAAAGACTTCCCCCTTATCCTTAAACTGTGACCCCTTGTTCTGGACTTCCCCAACATCGGGAACAATCTTCCTGCATCTAGCCTGTCCAACCCCTCAAGAATCTTGTAAGTTTTTATAAGATCCCCCCTCAATCTTCTAAATTCTAGCGAGTACAAGCCGAGTCTATCCAGCCTTTCTTCATATGAAAGTCCTGTCATCCCAGGAATCAGTCTGGTGAACCTTCTCTGTACTCCCTCTATGGCAAGAATGTCTTTCCTCAGATTTGGTGACCAAAACTGTACGCAATACTCCAGGTGTGGCCTCACCAAGACCCTGTACAACTGCAGTAGAACCTCCCTGCTCTTATACTCAAAACATCTTTTAGAAACCAATTGTTTAGCAGTAATGAATGTTTCCATTTTAAAATGTTTATACTGGACATAGGAATTCAGTTGGGTTAGATCAAGAATGACCCGACACCCACCATCCTTCTTTTGCCTGGGAAATATATTCGACACAAGCTGCTGAGGCTCATGTACTGTTTTTTCAATTACCCCTTTGGTGAATAACGTTTCAATTTCATTATTAACTTGTAAAGTTTCTGGTTTTGAAAATACCAATTTCCAGCATGGTGTATGTTGAGTGGGAGGATTTAAATCTAAAATAAACTCAATTCGGAACCCTTGAATGCTGTCCGAGTTTCTGCCGCTGGCTGATCTGCCAGCAGCTTCGGAGGTGAACCAAGAGCCCGCCCGCTGACTGTACTCCCGTGGCCTGACTCGGAGATTTTCCCGTCTCCCTCTCCCTCTCATTGCCATTTTCACACAGAGTTCTGTAGTTTCACTTACAGAACTCTAACCGCTCACAGTAACGTTTTTTAAAAACTTAGCTGCGAGCTTTTAACTTACCGCTGGTGGAGCTGCGCTCTCCAGCCCGTTTCTGCACCATGCGTCTGACGTAATGATGCGCACGCGCCCTGGCGGGACTTCTTCACGGAATCACTCACGTGACTCCGAAGTAAAATGCATGACATCCACACAAAAGCGATGAGCCAAGTGACTTCCTGGGGCATACGTTTTCTATACTTCTATAATAGAAACTTATTTGCCTAAAGAATATTGGCTGGGTCACTGCAAAGCTTCTGCAAGGTATCAAGGTTTATTTTAGATCAAATCTGTGCTTGCAAGGATTAAACTTTCATCTAAACATGAGTAGCCATATGAATTTCAACGTGACTATCTTTAGGGAGGAGCCGCTAAACATTTAGAAGTTATACACACAAGTGAATCGGCATACAGCCTTAATGATTACCAAGGTGGATGTGCTCAGGAGTTTACATTTGATCTCTTTGGGAGGGATGCTTTAACTGCAGACGTGAAATGCAAAATGCATATCTGCATGCAACTAATAATTACTAGAGGGGTAGTCATGCTGTTCTGCTCTGCTCTGTTCTACCTCAGCCACTTCCCATATACAACACTTTTAACAATATAGTTTTCATCTTAGTACTTCACTGAAGAGATAGCCTAAGTCTTAGCTCATATTTCTGGAGTGGAAATTGAATTCTCAACCTTTTAACCCTGATGTTATTGGTTATCATCGAGCTAATTTCAACAGAGGTCTGGCAATTAGCTTTGCCGTTAATATAGCGATTAAAGGAAACGTAGATAGACAAAAATGCTGGAGATACTCAGCGGGTGAGGCAGCATCTATTGAGCGAAGGAAATAGGCAACGTTTCGGGTCGAGACCCTTCTTCAGTCAGGGGTGGAAGATTGCAACCTTCACGTGGTCCGCCCTGTTTCGACTAATGCAATCAACTCGACGTGCACAAATGGAAGATCAAATAGAACAAGTTGTCCAACAACTTTAGGCTGTGCACGCCACACGAAAGAAGAATAAGTCTACCTTCGATTTTCCAGCATCTACAGTTCCTTCTTAAATAAAAGGAAACGTAGACATTACCAGGAATACTCACACATCCATTTGTTTATCTTGGCTCATCTATATTACTAAATACCTAGAGTTTATTCTTGACAATATTTCATGTGGTGTAACATGGAAAATAATATTTGATATAAAGTTTACGTGCAAGTGTGAAGTTTCTGAATAACATAAATATTGATATGTGGTTACAGCTATGAATAAATGACCCGTTAATTGATGAGCAGTCTACTGGAAATAAATAGGCATGAAAAGTCGTTAGATTCTTCTGTTTAAACGTAGCCATCCACAAATAATTTGTTCTATATTTTATTATTTCCTTTTGGCAGCACACTCTCCCCACCCCTCCCAATAACAATAGAGATCGAAGAAGATTGTTCTGAAGTTCTGAAGCAGCAAAAGAAAAACACATTGGTGCGACGATAAAGAATTTATGTGAGCTTTCTGGGAGCTGTTGTCTTTTCAGTGAATAGAAAAGTCACTTGCTTATTCAGTTATTCCTAATATGATAGTTTGCATAATTTATTTTCTCTGATTATGTTAATCATTCCCATTATAATGAATTTTGCCATCTGTGAGGGGTTAGTATTCATCTGCAACTTGTAAAAATTCATAATAAATTCAGAGATTGATTTTTGTTTCAATTTTCCCAAGTTGTGGAGCATCAGTGGCTTAAACCTAATGATGATATGGAATGTCTTTCAAGATGAATTTATATATAAATATATGTTTTAAAACACTGAAGTGTATAGACATCATACAGTACATGTAAGGAAAAAAGATTCAAAGTTGATTAAATAAACCTTTGGAAACTGTGCCATTGTTCTGCCTCTTAAAGAAGTTGGGTACAGTTTGAATGCTTCCTAAAATGAGCAATGATAGGCTTTGAGATTCACTCACTGACTTCCCAGCTTTATAGAACAGATTGGAGAGTAATGGTGAGCTCTTCGGAAAGTGCGATTTATATGTAACATTTATATCTTATTAACACCATAATTCATTATCTGGAATGCAAGAGGAAGAAGTGATGAGAATAGGAACTATCCTATTCTGTGTAATTAACCTGAAAGTATCTGATCCATCATGTTCATCATGAGTTTGATGAAGATCCCAACCCAAAACATTATCTGTCCATTCCCTCCTCAGATTGCTGCCTGATCCACTGAGTTCCTCCCACACTTTTCTCAAGATTCCAGCATCTGCAGTTCCACGTATATCTCTGTGTTCTCTTTAAAGACGCTTTGGAAATCTTCAGAACTCTTAACTTCTAGGGCAGCAGCGATAGAGCTGCTGGCTCACAACACCAGAGACCTGGGTTCGAACCTGACTACAGGTGCAGTCTGTGCGGAGTTTGTACGTTCTCCTTGTGAGCACGAGAGTTTTCGCCAGGTGCCCCGGTTTCCTCCCACATTCCAAAGACGTGCAGGTTTGTAGGTTAATTGACTTGTAAAATTTCCCCTAGTGCCTAAGATGTGAAAATGGGATAACATGGAACTATGTTTGGGTCGGCATAGTGGGACAATGCTAGAGTTGCTACCTTACAGCATTTGGGACGCAGGTTCAATCCTGACTATGGGTGCTGTCTGTACAGAGTTTGTATGTTCTCCCCGTGACCTGTGTGAGTTTTCTCCGAGATCTTCGGTTTCTTCCCACACTCCAAAGATTTGCAGGTATGCAGGCTCCTTGCCTTTGGTAAAATTGTAAAATGTCTCTAGTCTTTAGGATCGTGCTAGTGTACAGGGTGATCGCTGGTCAGCACGGGCTCGGTAGGCTGACGTGCCTGTATCCTCGCTGTACTTCTAAATTAAGCTAGTGCACTGGTGGCTTGGACTCGATGGGCCGAAGAGCCTGTTTCCATGCTGCATCTCTAAATTAGGTTGAACTATGAATTAAATGATGGAAAGCAATGGTAAAAGTTAAGCCCAGGAATTTCCTTGGGGTTGCTCTCATTGGAACGTTGATGATGAAATTTGTATTCTGCCACATTTCTGGCAAAGATAGGGCTGGGAATTATGGACTGGCTTTGAGGAGGTGCCAGAGGAGAACAAAGACATCTTGCTTTTCTTCATTATCCTCCTGCCATCCCTCGTCTTTCAAAAACAAACCAGGTCATTTGATTGATTTACGTGGAAACATATTTCCAGCAGGCATTCTGTTGTCTTCAAATATTAGAGAATTGCAACTGCAGTATTCAAACAGTGAGAAAATCCGTACAGCTACAATTTGGCATACATTTCGTTATCATTGATTCAATAGTGGAAGAGCTTTTACTGCTGTCCTGACACACAAAAGTACAGATGAATAGAAATATGCAGCTGTCTGCACTCATTCAAATAACAAGGCTGTCATGAAGTAGAGAGTGGCATATTTTGTATTATTGCTCTGAGAACAATTATAATTTATTTAGTTTTGTGCTTGCTGGTAAATTAATTACACCATTGACAATTTAATTTTAAGACAATAGGTTTTTTTACATAACAAAAGAGAATCTCCGATGGGAATCACAAATACAAGGGTCTGAATAATAAAAAATATGAAGTGTTCTGTTAAGTGGCTGTGCTCTGTGGATGCACTAAAAGTTACTTTGGGCAATAATAACTTTATATGATTTTAAAGAGGAATTTGAGCACATTATAAAATGACATCGATGTCTGTTTAGATTGGAGAGAGTACGGAAAACATCTTAATGATAAAAATGAATGGGCTTGAATTAACATTGTGTGACTGGTGGTGGAACATTGTAGTGTAGGCTTAATACGTTTCAAAGGTTTCAAAGGTCTTTTATTGTCACGTGTACCAATTAAGGTACAGTGATATTTGTATTACCATTTGTAGGGGCAATTGCTGGTCAGCGCAGTCTAGGTGGGCTGAGAGGCCTGATTCCACACTGTATCTCCAAAACTAAAACTAAGTTTCTTCCCACAAATCATGGGCTGGCTAGCAGGTTAATTGCTGCCTATAATGTATCCCTAGTTTGGGTGGGGTGGTAGAAGAATCAGGATTGCGATTGGTGGGCAGGTGAGATAATATAGGTCACATACAAAGGTACTGCATGATATTCCATCTCTGATTTTTAACAACAAACCTATTAGTGCTTCTGTGGTCATCTGACAAGTCATGGGATACCACCAGGGGCGCCGGGGCGATGGCTGCCCTGCCGGCAGTCTGTTAGTTTTTTCATTCTTTTTGTTATTTTTTAGTGTGTTAAAAGTTTGTTTTAATTTTCTTCGGTTTGTTTTATGAGGGGGGAGGGGATCGGGGGAACTTTTTATCAAGTTCTTACCTTGCCGGAGATGTGACTAATTTTCAGATCACATTCTCCGGGCGCTCTGCGGCCTTCCATCGCTGGAGCTGGAAGTCTCCTCGGACTGACTTTGAGCCCTATCGCGGGGTGCGGACTTAACATCGGAGTTGATCCCTTGCCTGGGATCACACCCACCGAGGCCACCGTGGATTTTACCATCAAGCTCGCAGTCGGGAGAGGCTAGTCGGGAAGCTCCAACGTCGCAGAAGGTTCGACCAGCCCCGACGCGAGGTTCGATCATCCAGCGCGGAGGAGCTGACATCCCCCCGATGTGGAAGCTGATCGCCTCGACGAGGAGGGCCCGAACGCCGCCGGCTACAGGAGTTAAGATCGTCCCGTCAACGGGGGCTCGAGGCCCACGACCGAGGAAGAACTAAGGGAAGGACTTGAACTTTATTTTGCCTTCCATCACAGTGAGGAATGTGTAGGAGTCACTGTGGAGGATGTTCATGTTAAAATGTGTTTTTGAGTGATCAGTTGCTTTTAATTGTATGACTGACCAGGCCAATTAAATTCCTCGTATGTTGCAAAACATACTTGGCGAATAAAGTGTGATTTTGATTCTGATTCTGATTTTACAGGACACGCACAGTTAAATGTAATTATTTTTGGGTTGCGCTTTATTCACACAAATATTTTACATTTACACACACATACGGAGATGAGGAGGAATTTCTTTAGTCAGAGGGTGGTGAAACTGTGGAATTCTTTGCTACAGAAGGCTGAGAAAGCCAAGTTAGTGGATATATTTAAGGCTGAGATAGATAGATTCTTGATTAACATAGGTGTCAGAGGTTATGGGGAGAAGGCAGGAGACATAGAAACATAGAAACATAGAAACTAGGAGCAGGAGGAGGCCATTCGGCCATTCGGCCCTTTGAGCCGGCACTGCCATTCATTGTGATCATGGCTGATCGTCCCCTATCAATAACCCGTGCCTGCCTTCTCCCCATATCCCTTGACTCCACTAGCCCCTTGAGCTCTATCTAACTCTCTCTTAAATCCATCCAGTGATTTGGCCACCACTGCCCTCTGTGGCAGGGAATTCCATAAATTCACAACTCTCTGGGTGAAAAAGTTTTTTCTCACCTCAGTCTTAAATGACCTCCCCTTTATTCTAAGACTGTGGCCCCTGGTTCTGGATTCGCCCAACATTGGGAACATTTTTCCTGCATCTAGCTTGTCCAGTCCTTTTATAATTTTATATGTTTCTATAAGATCCCCCCTCATCCTTCTAAACTCAAGTGAATACAAGCCTAGTCTTTTCAATCTTTCCTCATATGACAGTCCCGCCATCCCATGGTTCAATCACAAGGATGTCCTTCCTCAAATTAGGAGACCAAAACTGTACACAATACGCCAGATGTGGTCTCACCAGAGCCCTATACAACTGCAGAAGAACCTCTTTACTCCTATACTGAAATCCTCTTGTTATGAAGGCCAACATTCCATTAGCTTTCTTCACTGCCTGCTGTACCTGTAAGCCAACTTTCAGTGACCGGTGTACAAGGACGCCCAGGTCTCGCTGCACCTCCCCCTTACCTAACCTAACCCCATTGAGATAATAATCTGCCCCCTTGTTTTTGACGCCAAAGTGGATAACCTCACATTTATCTTTTATACTGCATCTGCCACGCATCTGCCCACTCACTCAACCTGTCCAGGTCACCTTGCAACCTCCTAACATCCTCTTCACAGCTCACACTGCCACCCAGCTTTGTGTCATCCACAAACTTGCTAGTGTTGCTCCTAATTCCCTCTTCCGAATCATTAATATATATGGTAAACAGTTGCGGCCCCAACACCGAGCCTTGCGGCACTCCACTTGCCATTGCCTGCCATTCTGAAAAGGACCCGTTCACTCCTACTCTTTGCTTCAGGTCTGCCAACCAATTTTCTATCCATGTCAACACCCTACCCCCAATACCATGTGCTCTAATTTTAGTCACCAGTCTCCCGTGCGGGACCTTATCAAAGGCTTTCTGAAAGTCTAGATACACTACATCCACTGGCACTCCTTCATCCATTTTACTTGTCACATCCTCAAAAAATTCCAGAAGATTAGTCAAGCGTGATTTCCCTTTCATAAATCCATGTTGACTTGGACTAATCCTTTTACTGCTATCCAAATGCCCCATTATTACCTCTTTAATAATTGACTCCAGCATCTTTCCCACCACCGAAGTCAGGCTAACTGGTCTGTAATTCCCCGTTTTCTCTCTCGCTCCTTTCTTGAAAAGTGGGATAACATTAGCTATCCTCCAATCCACAGGAACTGATCCGGAATCTATTGAACATTGGAAAATGATCACCAATGCGTCCACTATTTCTAGAGCCACCTCCCTGAGGACCCTGGGATGCAGACCATCAGGTCCAGAGAATGGGGTTAGGAGGGAGAGATGGATCAGCCATGATTAAATGGCGGAGTAGACTTGATGAACTGAATGGCCTAATTCTGCTCCTATCACTTATGATCGTATGATACCTTTAATGTATCATAAGATCTTAAGTGATAGGAGCAGAAATAGCCCATGCACAAACTGCGTACAGACAGCACTCGAGGTCAGGATGTCTGTGTCCCTTTAAAGCAGCAACTCTACTGCTGCACCACTCTGCTGCCCACTGTCTACCAAATGTTTCCACCCAATCGTTTTGAGCATAAGGCACTTTATAAAACAGTTAATAGATGCATAAATTACCTTGTGGAAAAGACTGAGGCTTTACTCTCTAAATCGGCAGTATAATCCTCCAGAAAGCTACCATGCAATGCTCCTGACATCCAGTGACAATGTGATCTCAGTGACTGGGGATCAATGAAAACGGTGAATATTCCACAAACTAGGACAAACTGAGTTAAATTTATGCCACAGGGACCTGCATAAACATGACAGGTGCTGCACTTTTAAATTGATTCATTCATGCTTCAACAATACAGATTCTGCACGGTCACGTACTTATTTGAAAAAGGCTAAAATCAAATTATTATTTCCTCTATTAAATGCCTGACTGGTGCATCTGTTGTAGGGTCACAAGATAAACAGGCAGAGTCATTTTTTATTGTGGTAAGACACAATAGCGCAAGGCAGCAGAGAGATAGGTTTCACAGCTACAACAGCCCTGGAAATGACAGTGCTCAGCTATTCATGAATCGCACTCTTGAAGCAGTCTTTTCAGTTGCCATCAGTGGAAAGTGATTTCTGTTTCCACTTTCCTGATGGACTGGTCGCGAGTGATCAATGTTATCATTGATTTCAGAGCGAGCTTTACACATATGACTGGCAAAACACTCAAACAGAAGTCAAACAAAGTCTAACACTTTTGTTCAGTTCCTTTTTAATCACATAATGCCTGCGGCTGAGGGGCAATTTTAGGAAGTCATACATTTTAGGAAGAAAGCCAAACAAAACTGGCATTTAAAAAAATGTTTATTAAATAAGAAAGATAGACACAAAGTGCTGGAGTATCTCAGCAGGTCCGACAGCATCTCTGGAGAAAAAAGGGTGACATTTTGGGTTGGGACCCTTCTTCAGTCTGAAGGAGGATCCTGACCCGAAACGTCACCCATCCTTTTTTCTCCAGAGTTGCTGCCTGATCCGTTGCGTTACTCCAGCACGTTGTGTCTATCTTTGATATAAACCAGCTTCTGCAGTTCTTTGTCTCTACATTATTAAATGCCTTCAGTGCTAAACAAAAGCCCCCAGACACAAATTGCCAGTCCAAAAGTTCCTCATGTCTCCTCTTTTCAAACATTGACAGTCTTTTTATAATCTTCCTTTTTGACCCTTCCATGTTAGGTTTCTGCTCTTTCAATGCCTCTACAAATACCCCACGAAGAGAAAGCAGGAAGAAGAAAGCAAGAACAATTACGCAGTCATTATTACAGTTCTGATAACGTGAAGCCAATTAACCTTGAGGCCAAGGCTGTGGTTGCTGTGTTCCCCCAGGAGCCATTTTGTGAACGTGTTGGAACTCAAGAGCAAGATTTTATAAAGGAATCCATCCTGTATTACAACAATTAATTTATATTATGTTTCATTTTTCTTAAGATCTATAATTACCAGTCCAGGACTAAAAAAAATTGCAGGCAGAGTTGACAATGTAGTTAACATGGTGCAAAGAAAGACATAGGGCAGGAGAGACCTACTTCTGGATTAGCCACCCCTTGTTTATTTGCAGATTAAGTTATTCAATTAACGATAATAATAGTTTATGCCTTGTTTAATTTAGTTTACTTTAGAGATACAGTGTGCAAAGAGACCCTTTGGTCCATTGAGTTCATGCCAACCATCAATCCACCGCTCACACCAGTTCTATGTTTAGGTCTAAATCTAAATTAATTTTAAGTTGTAATTATTAGGAAACTGTGCAATGTGTTTGCTGGTGAGAAGGACAGGTTAACGTAAACAGGATGGTAAAACAGTCAGAAACATGCCAAAGGAGTTTGATGGAGAGAAATATGAGCGGATGCCTTTTGTGGAATCTAAGGTGTAAAAATTGAATACCATGAATGAACAATTTTATTAAGTATAGACAAATCATTAATGTTATCATAGAAATTCAATAAGATGCTGAAAGGTGCAAATGGAATATTAGGTTTACAAATATAATCATAGAATGATACAGCAAACAAGCTCATGCTAGCATATGCATTTTCAATATAATCCTCTAAGGTCCTTGTCAGTAATTACATGTCCATCTCCCTTTTAAAATTTAAAATTATTTATAGAATCTGGTTCCTTTGCAAATAGGATACTCCAGTTCTTGGCAATTTCTGGTGTGAAGGAAACACACAAGATCTCCATTCCTCACCTACAAATGGAATAAAAATGATCTGTGGATGCTGGTTTATACCAAGGATAGACACAAAATGCTGGTGTAACTCAGCAGGTTAGGCAGCATCTCTGGATAAAACGGATAAGATGATGTTTTAGGTCGGGACACCTCTTCAGTCTGAATTTGTCTGATCTCCAGTCATGATCCATTTGCTCTTCAGATTGAATGATGCAGATTTACAGACTATAATTTAGCATTGGAGTGGTTGAGCCAGCTGTGTCAAGAGTGGTATTCTGTCTACTCATACTTTCCTCCTTCATATTTACAGATCAAGCATTGGGCTGTTTTATTGACTCTCTCATAATAGCAAATAACATTTGTGTTTATTTTTCTCACTATGCAATTGGCTCTGTTAAATGTTTTAATTGTATTGCAACAAAGAAAAAACAATTAATCTGAATTCTTAACTCTTTCTTTCTCTACAGATGATGCCTGACCTGTTAAATACTTCCAGGATTTATATATTGATATATCAACAATGCAACATGGGAACTAAAAGCAGGGGTAGGATATTCAGCCCTTTGGTCCTGCCCCTGCTTTTAACGACAGCTGTATTTCTCCTCCTGAGGGGCGGCATGAGCAGTAGAGCTACTGCTTTACAGCGCTAGAGACCTGGGTTCAATCCTGACTACGGGTACTTGTCTATACGGAGTTTGTACGTTCTCCCCGTGACCTGCGTGAGTTTTCTCCGGGTTCCTTCCACACTCCAAAGACATACAGGTTACTAGGTTGGAATAAATGTAAATTGTCCCTAGTGCATAGGATAGTGCGAGTGTACGGGGATCTCTGATTGGTGCGGATCCGTTGGCCAAAGGGTCGGTTTCCGCGCTGTATCTCTAAAGTAAACTAAACTAAACTGACCATTAAACAAACAATGATCCAATGAAGGATGATTTTACAGAGGTGTACAAAATCATTGGAAGCATAGATAAGACAAATGTTGCAATCTCTTTCCAAAAGTGGAGGAGTCCCGAACGAGAGGGCATAGCTTTAAGGCCAGAGAGGAAGGATTTAAAAGAGACCTCTGGGGCAATTTCTCCATGCGGAGGATGAGACGAATATGGAACGAGTTGCCAGAGGAAGCTATTGCGGTGGCTATAATGGCGACATTTGAAAGGGTCCTTGGATAGGCTGATGCGGGGCAAAAATAGGCAAATGGATGTAGCTCATTGATAAAACCAAGTTGACATGGCTGAAGTAGGAAATGAAAAGTCAAGTATTTTGACAGGTCTTGGTGCTGGGAGAGAAACAGACAGAAATGCTGGGACCACAAAAACAGTTTAAAAAAGAGGAACACCACCTCGTATTTGGCTTGGACAGCTTCCAACCTAACACTATGAACATTGAATTATCCAATTTTAGGTAACATCCCATCCCATTTTTTTTCCATGTAATGCCTCCATTAATCTTTAACCTTTGTCTACTTGTAGGCTTAGTACCCAACCCCTACCTATTTTCCAGCTTTCTCTACCTCCACTACATTCAGTCTGAATAAAGTTTCCGGCCCAAAACGTTACCTATCCATTCACTTCAGAGTTGTTTCCTGACCGGCGGAGTTACACAAGCACTGAAGTTAATATGGTCACGTGATCAACTTCTGAACTTCAAGATAACTTCATGGCTATGTAGTGTGACCTTGAGAAAATTGTGCAGAGAAGATAAGGTATCTGGGAACAAGCATTTTACAAAAGGAACAAATGATAAGGAGGAAAATATGTTCAGGCAACATAATTAACAACTCTCTACCCTGATATAGGAGATGTGTTTTGTTCATTCAGCCCTTGGATAAATGGCTGAATGCCTGAAACGATAAACCAGTCGTGTAGAGTCTTAGGTCAGAACAAAGATTTTTCTATGAAATATTGAAGGAAAAATCGTATTTAAAAAAAAGAGCTATCAGTAGCAACAACCCGGGAACAACTTTCATAAGAAGGAGGCATATGAGTTCGAAGTAACAGGATCGGTCCGAGTCAGCATGGATTTAGATACATAGATACATAGAAAATAGGTGCAGGAGTAGGCCATTCGGCCCTTCGAGCCTGCACCGCCATTCGATATGATCATAGCTGATCATCCAACTCAGTATCCCGTACCTGCCTTCTCTCCATACCCCCTGATCCCTTTAGCCACAAGGGCCACATCTAACTCCCTCTTAAATATAGCCAATGAACTGGCCTCAACTACCCTCTGTGGCAGAGAGTTCCAGAGATTCACCACTCTCTGTGTGAAAAATGTTTTTCTCATCTCGGTCTTAAAGAATTTCCCCCTTATCCTTAAGCTGTGACCCCCTTGTCCTGGACTTCCCCAACATCGGGAACAATCTTCCTGCATCTAGCCTGTCCAACCCCATAAGAATTTTGTAAGTTTCTATAAGATACCCTCTCAATCTCCTAAATTCTAGCGAGTATAAGCCGAGTCTATCCAGTCTTTCTTCATATGAAAGTCCTGACATCCCAGGAATCAGTCTGGTGAACCTTCTCTGGACTCCCTCTATGGCAATAATGTCCTTCCTCAGATTTGGAGACCAAAACTGCACGCAATACTCCAGGTGTGGTCTCACCAAGACCCTGTACAACTGCAGTAGAACCTCCCTGCTCCTATACTCAAATCCTCTTGCTATGAAAGCCAACATACCATTCGCTTTCTTCACTGCCTGCTGCACCTGCATGCCTACTTTCAATGACTGGTGTACCATGACACCCAGGTCTCGCTGCATCTCCCCTTTTCCTAATCGGCCACCATTTAGATAATAGTCTGCTTTCCTGTTTTTGCCACCAAAGTGGATAACCTCACATTTATCCACATTATACTGCATCTGCCAAACATTTGCCCACTCACCCAGCCTATCCAAGTCACCTTGAAGTCTCCTAGCATCCTCCTCACAGCTAACACTGCCCCCCAGCTTAGTGTCATCCACAAACTTGGAGATGTTGCCTTCAATTCCCTCATCCAGTTCATTAATATAAATTGTAAATAGCTGGGGTCCCAGCACTGAGCCTTGCGGTACACCACTAGTCACTGCCTGCCATTGTGAAAAGGACCCGTTTACTCCTACTCTTTGCTTCCTGTTTGCCAGCCAGTTCTCTATCCACATCAATACTGAACCCCCAATACCGTGTGCTTTAAGTTTGTATACTAATCTCTTATGTGGGACCTTGTCGAAAGCCTTCTGAAAATCCAGATACAACACATCCACTGGTTCTCCCCTATCCACTCTACTTGTTACATCCTCGAAAAATTCTATAAGATTCGTCAGACATGATTTACCTTTCGTAAATCCATGCTGACTTTGTCCAATGATTTCACCACTTTCCAAATGTGCTGCTATCCCATCTTTAATAACTGACTCTAGCAGTTTCCCCACTACCGATGTTAGACTAATTGGTCTGTAATTCCCTGTTTTCTCTCTCCCTCCCTTCTTAAAAAGTGGGGTTACGTTTGCTACCCTCCAATCCTCAGGAACTACTCCAGAATCTAAAGAGTTTTGAAAAATTATCACTAATGCATCCACTATTTCTGGAGCTTCTTCCTTAAGTACTCTGGGATGCAGCCTATCTGGCCCTGGTGATTTATCGGCTTTTAATCCATTCAATTTACCCAACACTAGTTCCCGACTAACCTGTATTTCACTCAGTTCCTCCATCTCCTTTGACCCGCGGTGCCCTGCTATTTCCGGCAGATTATTTATGTCTTCCTTAGTGAAGACGGAACCAAAGTAGTTATTCAATTGGTCCGCCATATCCTTGTTCCCCATGATCAATTCACCTGTTTCTGACTGCAAGGGACCTACATTTGTTTTAACTAATCTCTTTCTCTTCACATATCTATAAAAACTTTTGCAGTCAGTTTTTATGTTCCCTGCCAGTTTTCTTTCATAATCTATTTTCCCTTTCCTAATTAAGCCCTTTGTCCTCCTCTGCTGGTCTCTGAATTTCTCCCAGTCCTCTGGTATGCTGCTTTTTCTGGCTAATTTGTACGCATCATCTTTTGCTTTGATACTATCCCTGATATCCCTTGTTATCCACGGATGCACTACCTTCCCTGATTTATTCTTTTGCCAAACAGGGATGAACAATTTTTGTAGTTCATCCATGCAGTCTTTAAATGCCTTCCATTGCATATCCACCGTCAACCCTTTTAAAACTAATTGCCAGTCAATCTTGGCCAATTCACGTCTCATACCCTCAAAGTTACCTTACTTTAAGTTCAGAACCATTGTTTCTGAATTAACAATGTCACTCACCATCCCAATGAAGAACTCAACCATATTATGGTCACTCTTGCCCAAGGGGGCACGCACAACATGACTGCTAACTAACCCTTCCTCATTACTCAATACCCAGTCTAGAATAGCCTGCTCTCTCGTTGGTTCCTCTACATGTTGGTTTAGATAACTATCCCGCATACATTCCAAGAAATCCTCTTCCTCAGCACCCCTGCCAATTTGATTCACCCAATCAATATGTAGATTGAAGTCACCCATTATAACTGTTTTGCCTTTGTTGCACGCATTTCTAATTTCCTGTTTGATGCCATCCCCAACTTCACTACTACTGTTAGGTGGCCTGTACACAACACCCACCAGCGTTTTCTGCCCCTCAGTGTTTCGCAGCTCTACCCATACCGATTCCACATCCTCCAAGCTAATGTCCTTCCTTTCCACTGCGTTAATCTCCACTCTAACCAGCAATGCTACCCCACCTCCTTTTCCTTTCTCTCTATCCCTCCTGAATATTGAATATCCCTGGATGTTCAGCTCCCAGCCTTGGTCACCCTGGAGCCATGTCTCCGTGATCCCAACTATATCATAATCATTAATAGCTATCTGCACGTTCAACTCATCCACCTTATTACGAATGCTCCTTGCATTGAGACACAAAGCCTTCAGGCTTGTTTTTACAACGCTCTTACCCCTTTTACAATTATGTTGAAAAGTGGCCCTTTTTGATTTTTGCCCTGGATTTGTCTGCCTGCCACTTTTACTTTTCACCTTGCTACCTATTGCTTCCGCCCCCATTTTACACCCCTCTGTTTCTCTGCTCACCCATTGAAGAACCCCACCACCTCTTATTCTCTGTATATTATTGTTTTCTTCTTCCCCCCCTACATGTTGGGTTTATGAAGGGGAAATCATGCTTGACTAATCTTCTGGAATTTTTTGAGGGTGTAATTAGGAAAATGGACAAGGGAGAGCCAATGGATGTAGTGTACCTGGATTTTCAGAAAGCCTTTGATAAGGTCCCACATGGGAGATTAGTTGGGAAAATTAGAGCACATGGTATTGGGGGTAAGGTACTGACATGGATAGAAAATTGGTTGGCAGACAGGAAACATAGAGTAGAGATTAACGGGTCCATTTCAGAATGGCAGGCAGTGACTAGTGGGGTACCGCACGGCTCTGTGCTGGGACCGCAACTATTTACAATATATATTAATGATTTAGATGAAGGGATTAAAAGTAACATTAGCAAATTTGCAGATGACACAAAGCTGGGTGGCAGTGTGAACTGTGAGGAGGATACTGTGAGGATGCAGGGTGACTTGGACAGGTTGGGTGTGTGAGCAGATGCATGGCAGATGCAGTTTAATGTGGATAAATGTGAGGTTATCGACTTTGGTGGCAAGAACAGGAAGGCAGATTATTATCTGAATGGTGTCGTTAGGAAAAGGGGAAGTACAACGTGATCTGGGTGTCCTTGTTCATCAGACACTGAAAGTAAGCATGCAGGTACAGCAGGCAGTGAAGAAAGTGAATGGCATGTTGGCCTTCATAACAAAAGGAGTTGAGTATAGAAGCAAAGACGTCCTTCTACAGTTCCACAGGGCCCTACTGAGACCACACCTGGATTGTTGTGTGCAGTTTTGGTCTCCAAATTTGAGGAAGGACATTCTTGCTATTGAGGGAGTGCAGCGTAGGTTCATAAGGTTAATTCCCGGGATGGCGGGACTGTCATATGTTGATAGAATGGAGCGGCTGGGCTTGTATAGCCTGGAATTTAGAAGAATGAGAGGGGAACTTATTGAAACATATAAGATTATTAAGGGATTGGACACGCTAGTTGCAGGAAACATGTTCCCGAATGGCGGTGCTGGCTCGATGGGCTGAATGGCCTACTCTTGTACCTATTGTCTATCATTTATTGTCACACTACCCCACTAATTAATTCATGCGGATGGTATTTGAGTCATAAGGTCATAAGGAATCGGAGTAGAATTAGGCCATTCGGCCCATTCAATCATGGCTGATCTATCTCTCCCTCTTAAGCCCATTCTCCTGCCTTCTTCCCATAAACTCTGACACCCATACAAATCAAAAATCTATCTATCTCTGCCTTAAAAATATCCATTGACTTGGGCCTCCACAGCCTTCTGAATCCAAGGTGTTAGTCTTGGTAATTTGTGTAAGACTGTGAACTGGAATAGATCAAAACTGAAGTTATTGCAAATCAGTGGTTTGTATGCACGCTCTCGTAAATCGAGTGCTAAAGATTAAGTTGTACTATACCTTGGTTTAGAGTCCTTTGTTCATGCCCTATAGAGTTGATGCCCTATAGAGGTAATGGAATCAACATGGATGAGTTGGGCCGAAGGGCCTGCTTCTATGCTGGGTGAAGCTGTGACTCTATGAAGGATCTTTAGCCACCAATATTAACTTTGTTTCTCATTTCACACATAATGCCAGAGCTCCTGAGTGTTTTCAGAATGTTCTCAATTTAGTTTAGTTTATTGTCACGTATACTGAGGTACAGTGAAAAGTTTTTGTTGCATGCTAACCGGTCAGCGGAAAGATAATACATGATTACAATCGAGCCATTATTCCACTTTCTCATGCCCATATTCTCACTCCTTTTAAGAAACAGATCTACCTCTGATGATTCCAGCATGTGCCATTGTGTTTTTTCCGGATGAAAGCATAATTATCAATTAGCCTTATAGATTCAATGAGGAGGAAGCAGAAATTATCCTTCCCTCTCAAGATGGAGGGGCTACAAGTAATGAGAAATTACTTGCAGCCTTTGCTGCTTCCTTCACAGCCACACATTAATTTGACAAATTGACCTAGATTAAACCAAACAAAAAACTGCTGATGCTTCAAGTGAGAGGGGAATGTAGTTAGAACATGTGGACTGGCCAGAAGCTAATCATATTAGGAGAGCTTCATAAGATAAGGAAGCATTTGTGATTAGTTGAAACGGTGGGGATGGTGGAAATGGTGAACAGATGGCCCCAGATCACACTAAAGCACTGCGCTAAAGTGAGACATCTCGTTCTTCTGATGTACTGAAAGGAAGCAGAGGTTAATTTGATCACAGAGCCAAGTCAGAAAACAGACATCTGATAAGGGAAAACAAAACAGAGGAGGTTGTGTTTTGAAGGTCTGGAGGTTTAAAGGGCCCCATGACTGCAGGGGGGAATAATACCACATGAAATAAGTTTCTAATTGAAAAAACATAGAAACACTGCACAGTAAATGGCAGCAAGATCACGTGCTTTACCCTGAGGAAGAATTGTGAACACTTCTTCATTTTGCTGTAAATTAGAGCTATAAATGAAATTGCTGGGAAATCCAACATTAATTGCCTGTCCCTAATTGCCCTTGAAATGAGAGGCTTGTTTGGCCATTGCAGAGGGCAGTTATAGGAACAATCACATTGACATGAGTTTATAGTTATAGAAAAGGCTGGAAAAGAATAGAAGCTATCACTTTCTGAAGAATGTAGTTGAAGAGGACAAGATGTGGAACATGGAACAAGACAATATGGAGAAACAAAGAACTGCAGATGCTGGTTATACTAAATATAGACACAAAGTGTGGGAGTAACTCAGCAGGTCAGGCAGCATCTCTGGAGAAAAAGGATGGCTGAATTTTCGGGTCTGGTAGCACCCTTCAGGACAGCATAGGAACAGGCTCCATGGCCGACGTCAACACTAACCACAATTAAATCCTATTTATCCACACACGGTCCATTTCCCTCTATTCTCTACCTGTTCATGTGTCTGGCTAAATGCCCCTTAAACATTGCTTTTGTATCTGTTTCTATCATGTGTTACCTGTAGGGACCGACTACTTTCTGTGTAGAAAATCTTCCCTCACTCATCCCTTTCAAGTTTCCTCCTCTCAACCTTAACCTACAGATCCAGTATTTGATATGTCAACCCTGGGATAACGACTCCGACTACCTACCCTACCTATTCCTCTCATAATTTCTAATATATTTCCATCAGGCCGCCAACTTCTGACTCTCCAAAGATAACAATTTAATTTAGTCCAACCTCTCCTTTTAGCTAATACACTCCAATCCAGGCAACATCCGAGTGAAACTCTTCTGTATTGTTTCCAAAGCCTCCACATCGTTTCTATAGTGTTGTGACCGGAACTGCATATATTACTCCAAATGTGGCCTAACCAAAGTTTTATGCAGCTGTAACATGATGTCCTCATGTTATAGTCAATGCCCTGACAATGATCCCTCCTAATCCCATTCTCCTGACTTCTCCCCATAACCCGTGACACACGTGCTAATCAAGAATCTATCTATCTCCATCTTAAAAATATCCACTGAACTAGCCCCCACAACCCTCTGTGGCAGTGAATTCCACAGATTCACCACCTGCCAACAAGGTCCTGCCATACTTTCCTCCTGCATTTGACCAGCCAAAATACATCACGTTAAAATTGTTCAGATAAAAATCCACCTGCCATTTCTATGTCCAACTGATCTACATCCTGTTGTATCCTTTGACAACTGTCCTCATTATTTGCAAATGCACCAATTTTCAGTGTCATCTGGAAACGTACTACATTTTCATCCAAATAACATACATACACATATAATATAATTATATGTTACTAGACTAAGTGGGACCCGTTGGGTCCCAGCTTCACAAGGGAGGGCTGGTACACCTCTCCACCAATTCCAATATACACACACACACTCGCACACACACAGACTCACACACGTACACACACTCACACACATACACACACCCTCCACCACACACACACACACACACACACACACACACACACACACACACACACACACACACACACACACACACACACACACACACACACACACTCACACACTCACGCGCACACCATATATATGACAGTAAACGTTCTTGAATCTACTCACACGGCTGAGCGCGGCCTCTCCACTGTGGGACTTCAGCAGTCAACGGCACGTCCGGAATCAGCGTGACCTCGGCACTTACTGGAAACTACGCAATCAGCGCGACCTCTGCACTCACTGGAAATTACGCAATCAGCGCGACCTGTCCACTAAGCGGAAGTCACTAAATGAGCGGGACTTTTGGACTAAACACAGTCGGAACTAATAAAGCATTTATTCCTTCCAAACACAGTTGGACCTAATAAAGCATTTATTCCTTCCAAACACCTTCGGACATAATAAAGCATTTATTCTTTCCAAACACCGTCAAACCTAATAAAGCATTTATTCCTTCCAAACACAGTCGGACCTAATAAAGCCTTATTCCTTCCAAACACAGTCGGACCTAATAAAGCATTGCAGTTTCAAGCACAGGCTGGGCAGCAGGCCAAACAACTCATGGCATTGTCATTTCATTTCATTTCCAATTAAGCATTGCATTTTCAAACGCAGGCAGGGCAACAGGGCAAACAACTCATGGCATTGTCATTTCATTTCCAATTAAGCATTGCACTTTCAAGCACAGGGAGGGCAGCAGGCCAAACAACTCATGGCATTGTCATTAAGGGCTAACAAATCATTTATTGCAAGTACATTGCAGACTCACAGTTCAGTTGATTCACAGCTTAGAATGACGTGGCCTCCCCCTCGCGATCTTGCAGAATGACTGACTCACGTCCAGGCATCAGGAAACTTTTTGCGAAGGACTTTACCAAATGCTTTACTGAAGGGACCTGAATATACTGAAAAGTTTCCGAGGTATTTTCCAATGGGACATGCTCCATTTATAAAGAACTTGGGAAAATTCTCAATGAAAGTGATTGAGGCCACATTGAGAGACTGCTTTTAAGGAAGCTCTGATAATAGGCAGAGATTTGGGTGAACAGCACTAGATAAATCAATACAATAAAATACCGTTTATTGACATTTGAACCTAAGTTCAAACAAAATTTTGTTTCTGCAGTCATACGAACAAGAAAAAAAACCAAGACACACAATTAACAATTTACACAGACATCCATCACAGTGAATCTCCAAACACCTCCTCACTGTGATGGAAGGCAAAGTCTTGTCTCTCCCCTGTACTTTATTCTTCTCCCGATGTTAAAGCCCCTGGCAGGCGATGGTAAGTGCCGCGGCCGTTAAGGCTGCGCCGGGCGATGTAAGGCCCTGCTCCGGGTCTTGATGTTGGAGCCCCCGGCAGGCGATGGTAAATCCCGCGGCCGTTAAAGCCGCGCCGGGCAATGTAAAGGGCCTGTCCCACGGGCATGCGACTCCATGCGGCAAGCGCTACCAAACCGGAAGCGGGGGCTGCGCGGAGGTCGAGTGACGTCAAGACGGTGCGCATGGCCGTTGAGGCAGTGCACACGGCCTCAAGGCGGCTGCGTATGGCGTCGAGGCGGTGTGCACGGCCATCGATGCGGCGCGCACGGCTTCGATGCAGCTGCGGGGCGGCAGGCCTTTGCCGCGCGGGATTTTGGAACAGTGTCAGTTTTTCGGAGCTCCGCGCGATGTCGGGACCAGCTCCGCACAACTCCATACGGCTCCGGCGATCGAAGCGGGACCGGCCGCACGGCCCCCGCTTCCGGTTAGGTCGCGCTTGTCGCATGGAGTCGCATGCCTGTGGGACAGGCCCTTAAGGCTCCGCTCTGGGTCGTTTTTAAACCCGCGATTCGGGTGGGAGAAGTTGCCGTTGCAGGAGCTCCGCATATTGGTCTCCCACCAGGGACCCGTGAGCTCCCGATGTTACCGTTCACCGGGCCTGCGGCTGGAGCCTCCGAAGCTCCGAAGTCGGGTCACAGCCGCGCGCCGCCACAGCTCTCCACGCTCCGAAACTGGCCAGCGCCGCGATGGTGAGTCCGCAGGCTCTGCGACTGGAGCCCCAGGTCGATTCCAGTTGGAGGATGCTCCACGGTGCTAGGCCCCAAAGACAACGGTGACCTGACAGGGAAAAGGTCGGGTCCCCGTACAGGGAAGAGATTTAAATGTTTAAAAAGTTCCCCCTCCCGCCCCCCCCACATATACACAGCTAAAAACTAAAACCAAAAACATACACCTAACGAGACAAAAAGAAAGAAAAAGACGGACGGACTGCAGTCGAGCCGCTGCCACAAGGGGCCGCCATACCGAACAGGGTATAATGCCAAAAATGATCTGATAAAATGCTATTGATTCTGTGTCTTAATGATACTTTGACATAAGCAAAGCTAATCTAGATGAGTAGAAAGGAACTGCAGGTGCTGGTTCATACCGAAGATAGACACAAAGAGCTGGAGTAACTCAACGAGTCAGGCAGCGTCTCTGGAGAAAAAGGATGGATGATGTTTCAGATCGGGAACCTTCTTCTGACTCAGTCCTTCACCCATCCCCAACCCCCTGGGTTACTCCAGCACTTTGTATCAATCTTCGCTAATCGAGATGAGCTAAGTTTGGATCAGTGTAGCTTCAGAAGACCCAGCGAATGCATGAGAAAAGTCAAACCAAAAAGTGATAAGGGTATTTGCAACAGTTTCAGATGAATTTGGCTTAAGGTTGTAATGTTATTGTGCAATATTAAGGGTGTGGAATAGGCAGTTTTGATAGCTAACTTGAAATAGTCCTTGTATTTCATCTTAAGGCCAGGCAATTTGTATTTGGCAAACTTAGAGATTTTTTAAAGAAATGCATGGATAAAGGGATTTTTTCTCACAGCTTTGTTCATGGAGTAGTGGGAAGAATAATAGCACTCATTGCTGGTTGCTTGAGATGTGGGTGGAAAGCCTCCTATGTAAATCACGACACTCCACGTGATAAAATGGTAAAATGGGATTGGTGGGATTTGCATCGATACAGAGAAATGTGTTGCATTTTGTGATGTCAAACCAGGGTAGGTCCTAGACAGTGAACAGTAGGCCTCTGGGGAGTGCTGTAGAGCAGAGGGACCTAGGAGTGCAGGTACATGGTTCCTTGAAGGTCGAGTCGCAGGTAGATAAGGTGGTCAAAAAGGCTTTTGACTCATTGGCCCTCATCAGTCAGATAATTGAGTATAGAAGTTGGGAGGTCATGTTGCAGTTGTATTAGACGTTGGTGAGACTGCATTTAGAGTATTGTGTTCAGTTCTGGGCACCATGTTGTAGAAAATATATTGTCAAGCTTGAAAGGGTTCAGAGAAGACTTACGAGGATGTTGCCAGGACTAGAGGGTCTGAGCTATAGGGAGAGGTTGAGTAGGCTGGGTCTCTATTCCTTGGAGTGCAGGAGGATGGGGGGTGATCGTATAGAGGTGTATAAAATCATGAGAGGAATACATTGTGTAGATGCACCGAATCTCTTGCCCAGAGTATGGGAATCAAGGATCAGAGGACATAGGTTCAAGTTGAAGGGGAAAAGATTTAATAGGAATCTGAGGGGTAACTTTTTCATACAAAGGGTGGTGGGTGTATGGAACAAGCTGCCAGAAGAGGTAGTTGAGTCTAGGACTTTGCCAAGTTTAAGAAACAGTTAGACAGGTACATAGATAGGACAGGTTTGGAGGGATATGGACCAAATGCAGGCAGGTCCATATAGTGTAGCTGGGATATGTTGGCCAGTGTGAGCAAGTTGGGCTGAAGGGGCTGTTTCTACACTGTATCACTCTGTGGCTCTATGAGTTGTTTGATTGTTCATTTGTTTTTGCATTTATATTTGGGATTTGCAGTTTTCGTGATTTTTCTTGCTCATGGTAAAAATGATACCTAAACCTATCAATTCAAAGAAACTTGCTACTTTCAGGATTAATTTAACATCACATTTTATTATGAGGAGGAAAGAACACCTGTATTAAAATATATCTATGTCTTAAATGGAAGGAAAGCTCCATTTGTGCTTAAAAAAATGATTAACGCACAAACATGGCTAACGTATATAGCTAGTTATTTATTTCCACATCTTTAGACCATGTCATTTAGCTCAGAGTAAATCGTAAGTATCTGTATAACAGAGGTAGTATCCTGCTTATCTAGATGTCAGTTTGCTTTGAATGCGTTAAAAGGTGACAAAGAGACCTTGGCAGGCTTATTAAATTGCAAACAACTGAAATTGTTGGCATTTCATGGTCTATAGATTACTTTTTGTTCTGCAACTTATTATCCGTAATTGATAGTTTAAAGCCTTATTTTCCAATTTAGGTCTCAATAAGTTGTTTGTGCTAAATTAAATTAGCATATTATCTTGATATATAAAGTTTCCAATTTAAGGAAATCAATTATTTTGAAACTTTAAATCCCAGATGGCATAATAACTGAACACTGATTGCAATTAGAACTCAAAGGAGTTAGAAAATGGCACAAATTCGCAATTAATTTATAAGCTTTCAAACTTTATCCATTTCAGATGGTTTCACAATCAGGTTTACTTTCTGTTTCATTAAGTTCATTTTCATTAAGTTTAGAAGACAAGTTTGTTTATTTGTGCTAAACAAAGTAGGAGAGACACTGAAGTCTGAATGTAATACTGAGTGAGTCGAGAACTTTGACAAAATGGGGTCAATCCTACATTGATCAGAAGAGCGGATAAACTTGTGTCAACTGTGATCTGTTTGGAGGGCAGGGCAGAATTGAAGGTCCGAGAGCAAGACTGGTGCTCCTATTTTCCTGTGTTTTTATGTTCTATTTTGGATCCTTTTAATGAGATAGGACCCATGTGCTGCAGAGATTTCTGGCATTTTGGGAGAAATTGGGCACCTTCAGGATTGGGGAAAGGGGCCAGAAGGGGGAAGGAAATGGTAGAGAAACTAGAAATGGAATCACAGAGACAGTCAGCATGGAAACAGGCCCTTTGGTTAGGCTGACCATGATGCTCCTCTAAGTCAGTCCCATTTGAACAAGTTTGCCCCATATCCGGGAAATTGGTAAACAGAGATTATTTTGTGGGTGAGAATGTTGATTAATATTGTGTGTCATAGGGCAGCCATTCCAATTTCTCCAAGCACATTTTATCTGCACACCATTGGAAATGCTCAATAATACTTTATTGCCACTTTATTCCCAAAGTTGGATGATCAGCCATGATCATATTGAATGGCGGTGCAGGCTCAAAGGGCCGAATGGCCTACTCCTGCACCTATTTTCTATGTATCTATGTATGTACCTAGGTACGATGAAATGCTCTATATAACCTGGCAAAATCATACAGCAGACCTCTCCTAGACAGTGCTCAAGTGTCGCTACATTTCTGGTGCCAACAAAGTTACAACCATTCACCGAACATTCTGCATCAACAGATTTTGTTTAAAGGTTTATTTTCTGATGGAGGTTAAAGTAACTTGTTTTCAGGTTGGGACCCTTCATCTGTACTGCATGTCTTGTGTTTAGTGATTTATACGATGTTGGCAAGACATTCATCCTTCAGTATAGACTTGGCCCAATGTTTCATAAAAAGGCATGCACAGTGGACAATCTTGCAAATGCTGCCCAATACGTATTGCAAGCTGATCACTGAGCACCAGTTGGTCATACATATTTAGTTCAGTTTAGTTTAGATTAGAGTTATGGTGTTGAAACGGGCTCTTTGGCCCCAATTTACAGAAACCAATTAATCTACAAACCTGCATATCTTTGGTATGCAAGAGGAAACCGGATCATCCGGAGAAAACCCACATGGTCACAGGGAGAACGTACAAAATACATGCTAACAGCATCCGTAGGCAAGATCAAACCTGGGTCTGTGGCGCTGGAATACCTAATAGGAATGGAATTTCTAGAGGAACACAAAATGCTCAATTGCATTCAGTGACTGGATTTTAGATAAAACCTGATTTTGCATGGCATAAATTGTTATATAGAGCCGTGCTGCATGGAAAATGGAGCATATTGGGCTAGTCCCATTTGTCTGCATTTGGCCTATATTCCTCTAAATCCTTACTATCCATATATCAATACCCACCGAGTCCATGCCAACTGGCGTTCCCTGCACATTTACACTATCCTACACACACTAGGGACAATTTACATTTATATCAAGCCAATTTACTTTCAAACCTGTACGTCTTTGGAGTGTGGGAGGAAACAGAAGATCTCGGAGAAAACCCACGCAGGTCACTGGGAGAACATACAAATTCCATACAGACAAGCACCTGTAGCCAGGATCGAACCCGGGTCTCTGGTGCTTACCGCTCTACCGCTACGCCGCCATAACACCCCAAATTAATCATTCAGGAGCAGTGAGGATTATTTGTCTTTTCAAAATTATTTGCAGAAATATTAAAATATACAAGATTTGGTTGATGTTTGTAAGAAAGATGTAGATTGGCGCTAATGTATTGGGAGTGCAGTTATGTTAACTGCTACATAATATATTTCATCATCTCATGTCAAATAATTTGTCCTTCAAGCTACCTGAATATTTGATAGATGTGCACTGCCTGTACTAACACAGGAGGATTAATCTTTAGCATAATTTGTCTGCATTTGCCAACATCAGGTATCATTTCCCTTTGTCACACAGGGTTTGACAGCGCAACATATTGGCATTAAGACACTTCAGCGAGTAATACTGCAATAAATGCGTTTACAAACTCCTCAGACAATAGCGCTTTAATTTTCGATAAACAGCACTTTTGTCTTTATGTTACCAAAAGGCTGTCAAGCTCAGCGTGATTAACCTTACAGCATCTAGTTATTTAAACCTAAATCTCAATAAACATGAATGAGCTGTAAAGGACCAGGTTACTTACTGGTAATAGCAGCACATGTATTGATTTTGAAGGGGCTTCAACCTGATACATTAACCATGTTTTTTCACAGATGCTACCTCGCCTGCTGAATGTTTCCAGCATTTTCTGTTTCCATTACTGATTTTACCCATCGTTACTCTGACAGCAACTTTGGGAGAAACAATGAACTGCAGATGCTGGTTAATACACAAAAAGTCACAGTGCTGGAGTAACTCAGCAGGTTTCAGGTCGAGACCCTTCAGACTGATGGTGAGGGAGTGGAGAAGAAAGCTAGAAGAGGGGAGAGGCAGGACAATGCGTGGCAACGTTTTTTTTTTTGATAGGCAGATGGTTGGGGATTTTCATGCAGCTAACCTAATGCAGATATCCTGAAAACGCAGTCACTGTGTGAAACACTTGCTAAATGGGATCAAGGAAATTTACCTTAATTCACCAAAAGTTAAGGCATTTATGAATATTCCAACGTAGCATACAGGACAAAAAAAATCTCAATTGTAACTGAGCAAACCATCACACACAACCTTCTTTGCCTTCCTTATTCAAGTGCCACTTAATGTCTCTTAAACCTAACAATTGTATCTGATTCCACCACCTCCCATGGCAGAGAGTCTTTGTGTAAAATACACCACTCAGATCCCTATTAAATCTCCTTCTTCTTACTTTTAACTGATGCACTCTTTTCTTTTGATATTTTACTTAGTTTAGTTTAGAGATAGAATGTGGAAACAGGCTGTCCCATAGAGTTTGCGCCGACCAACGATCACCCGTACACCAGTTCTATGTTATCCCAGTTTCGCATCCTATACACCAGGGACAGGGAAGCATATCAATGCCGCAAGATCTTGATCGATTGGCCAGGTGGGCTGAGGAATGGTTGATGGAATTCAATACAGTGATACGTGTTGCATTTTGGAAGGTCTAACATGGGCAGGACCTACACAGTGAATGGTAGGGCTCTGGGAGTGTTGTGGAGCTGAGTGATCTAGGAATGAAGGTGCAAGGTTTCTTGAAGGTCAAGTCGCAGGTAGATAGAGTGGTCAAAAAGGCTTTTGACACATTGGCCTTCATCAGTCAGAGTATTGAGTACAGAAGTTAGGAGGTCATAATGCAGTTGTATAAGAAGCTGGTGAAGTTGCATTTAGAGTATTGTGTTCAGTTCTGGGAACCATGTAAGAGGAAAGATGTTGTCAAGCTGGAAAGGGTACAGAGAAGATTTATGAGGATGTTGCCAGGACTAGAGGGTCTGAGCTATAGGGAGAGGTTGGGACTCTATTTATTGGCGCGCGGGAGGATGAGGGGTGATCTTATAGATGAGTGTAAAATCATGAGAGGAATGGATCGGATAGATGCACAAAATCCCTTGCCTAGAATAGGTGAATCGCGGACCAGAGGACATAGGTTTAAGGTGAAGGGGAAAAGATTTAATAGGAATCTGAGGGAAAACTTTTTCACATAAAGAGTGTTGGGTGTGTGGAACAAGCTGCCAGAGGAGGTAGTTGAGGCTGGGACTATCCCAATGTTTAAGAAACAGTTAGACAGGTACAGGGATAGGACAGGTTTGGAGGGCTATAGACCAAATGTTGGCAGGTGGGACATGTTGGCCGGTGTGGGAAAGTTAGGATGAAGGGCCCGTTTCCACGATGTATGACTCCAAGACTCTAACCTACAAACCTTCACGTTTTCAAAAATGTGCGAAGAAACAGGAACACGTGGAGAAAACCCATGCAGTCACAGGGAGAACATACAAAATCAAAACAGACAGCACCCCGAATCAGGATTGAAAATACGGGTCTCTGGCATTGTAACGCAGCAACACTCCCACTGCACCACCCTCTATTGGTACAATGAATAACAGATGCTGACAATCTATCCTGTCTCTGCTTCTCATAATTTCAAATAGTTCCTACAGGTTGCCCATCCGATGCTCCAGAGAAAGAAAAAAAATTCAGAGTTTGTACAACCTCCCCTTACATCCTATACACTGTAATGCAGCCAACCTCGAGAGTCGAGAGAGTCGAGAGAGATTAATTGTTAGACACGAGGGGCTGTAGATGCTGGATTGTAAAAAGGAAAACAAAGCTTTGTTGAGCAAAAAGGGAAAGATTGGAAGGGATGATGCAGGTTCAGGCTTTAAAGAGTTTTAAATTGAAATAAAAGGACAGTGATGAGTTTTCAGGGAATGGGAGGCTACAGAGAGGAGTTAAAGACGATAAACAATTAGAATATGTAGGAAAGAATTGCAGATGCTGGTTTAAATCAAAGATTGGCACAGAATGCTGGAGTAACTCAGCGGGACAGGCAGCATCTCTGGAGAGAAGGAATGGGTGACGTTTCGGGTCGACACTCTTCTTCAGACAAAATGTCACCCATTCCTTGCCTCCAGAGATGCTGCCTACCCCGCTGAGTTACTCCATCATTTTGTGTCTATCTAAAGAATTAAAATATGTGGGGCTGAGTTGAGCTCTTTGAGGAATGAACTAGATACATTGCAGACCAGCTATGTCTAGCAGATGTCTGCAGGACTGGGAACCCACCCGAAGGCTTGGTGGGGACAGGGTAATCAGGAGGGAGCTGAAGATGTTGGACGTGAGGAGCAAGGGCTGGTAGGAGGGTTTTTGCCTACAGCACCTTCAAGGTCAGCTGCAGGATGCGACTCCGGGAAACAAAGATGGCCGGGCGAGGAGAGAAGAGGGACGTCGGTTCATGGGAAATGCTCCAGTGCGCCAAGATTGCGGGTCGACCGTACTTTGGACTTTGAATAATGGCGCCAAAAATGGCAGCGCCCGTATGCATTATAAATACAAAAATAATTTCACTGTGCAGTTGCATACTAGGTGACAAATAAAACACCAGTGAACCATTGAACGTTGGGGTTTATAGGGGTTCAGGATAGCGGTCCACATGGAGTGTCAGGACAAGAGAGATAGACTGGGTTAAAGAGGTATTATCAGTCCTATGCATGAAAAGCAACTATGTTAATCGACATATCAAGTTTTATTTTGAAAGCCGGGCTAGATTATACGAATGCACATTCAAGCATATTGTTTTTCAGTTATGTACAGCCTAACTAGACAACAGCAGTTTAAGAAGGCCTCTAGTGTTCCAAGGCAAAGTGAATTTCATTAGTGGCTTTTATCAATTACCAGGCATAGTTACGGGAACTATGCTGTGGAAAACATCATCCGCAAAAAGAAATCAACTTGAGGCATTGCAATTTTTATTACTAAAGTAAATCTAAGTATAGTTTCAGTAATTGATACTGAAAGTAGGTCAGAAAACATGCTCCTTCCATCTTGCAGAATCATGTCCTTTAATCTGGCATGTTATACATGGCAAAATTAAATTAATGAAGAACTTTTTGTTAAGAAATGATTATCAATTAGCTTGATTATCGATTAGCTTGATTATCAAATAGGAATTTTAAATGTTGTCCCATTGATTTTACTCAATAATTCTTATATATTCCATTCTATACTATTCAAATATAATCAGCTGTGGACACAATTAAACAGGAAACACCATAAACCCTTTCCACATCAGACTTATTAATGCGATTTGCTCTTTTACTGGCATTTAGAATCTTGGAGTAGGGAAATCTGAATGCAATTATGTATTTGAAGAAACCATGCCTGGAATACTGTGTGTAGGATAGTGGCAATACAAGACTACAGTTTCCAAAAGTCAAGAGTGTTTTATACGGGTGGTGTGTATATGGAATGACCTGTCAGAGGAGGTCATTGAGGCAGGTATGACAACAACATTTAAAAGACATTTAGGCAGATACATGGACAGGAACGGTTTTGAGGGATATGTGTCAAACGTGGGCAGGTGGGACTAGTGTAGGTAGGGCAGCTTGGTCGACCTTGGGCAAGTTGGGTCGAAGGGGCTGTTTCCGTGATGTATGACTCTATGACCGTAGGTACAGGTGTATCCAAGGCTATAGGTGTGAAGGATATCATTCTACTGACTTTCTGTTCAAAATGGAGAGGGGTGCATTGTTGTTAGCGATACAGCCCAACATAATTGAAATATACCATGAGAATATTTGGAAGTCTGGTCTTTTGTCCAATATTCATCTCTCAATCAATGTCACTAGCCAGTCATAGAGTCAGTGTCATACAACGTGGAAAGAGGCCCTTCGGCCCAACTTGCCCACACAGGCCAACATGTCCCAGCTACACTAGTCCACCTGCCTGCATTTGACCCATATCCTTCCAAACCTTTCCTATCTTTTTTCCTGTCGAACTGTTTAATTGCGATAGTCCCTGCCTCAACTACCTCCCTGTACAGTGGCTCAGGCCCTTGAGTCCTGGCAACATCCTCTATACTGAAATAGATTTTCTGGTCAGTATTATGTTTCAATATGTTGGCAATGGTAATCTCCAGACTGGATGCTAGTTTTCCTATTTTGTAACAACTGTGAAGGTATATTGCCTTTTAAGTGCATTGGGACATCCTGGAATAGGTATGAAAGTAATATTTAAATGCAAACCTTGCTTACATCAAACTGAAATGATTGTTTCAAGATCAGTTATAAAGTGCATTTAAGAGAACAGTATTTTTAGTCATAAGCATTTGAAATTAAATGAAATTATATCAAAATCAAATTGAATTACAGGTTGTGATCAGAAAATTGCCCTGCCTTTTGCCACAGTAATTTGCAGGCATAATTGTGTTTATTTCTCCTTTAACAAACCTTTATGTGACTGCTGTATATTGTCTGATCAAAGTCAATTACATATAACAATTGGCTCATGAAAGTGAATAAATCACCTTCCTATTTAGTGTGCACTTTCAAAATCTCTTGTGTTACAGAAGTTATTTCTGGAGAAAGCATGTCAAATACGTGGTCATGAAATTTCAATCAGTGCCTTAATGATTCAACATGATATATTTCCCAGAAATGCATAAAAGTACAGCAGTACGTCTGTGTCACTTAATCTGAACGACAGCTTAGGTAGAGAAAGGAAAAGACAAGAAGAGACAGTTACATTGTAAAGTCTACTGCATTTTCTTTGTTGTTCATGGTTTAATAGCAATACAATTATTTGCTGCAATGGGAAAATGAATGATAATAATTCAGTATGAGATATGGGCACGTAACAAACACAGAGTCACGGAGTGATACAGCGTGGAAACAGTCCCAGCTACAGTAGTCCTACCTGCCCATGTTTGGCCAATATCCCTCCAAACCAGTCCTATCCATGCACCTGTGTGACTGTTTGTTAAACGTAAGGATAGTCCCTGCCACAACTACCTCCTCTGTCAACTCATTCCATATGCCTACCACCCTTTGTGTGAAAAGATTACCCCTCAGATTCCTATTAAATCTTTTCCCCTTCACCTTAAACGTATGTCCTCTGGTCCTTGATTCAGTTACTCTGGGCACGAGACTCTGTGCATCTACCCGATCTATTCCTCTCATGATTGAAATATTTGCACGTGTTCTTGAAAGTTAATAAAGTTTGCTTACTTCTTTTGAACTAATTTCCTACCTATAGGATTGAATGTGATCCATCCTAGAGATGTCAATATTGTTACACAACCAGGTCTTTGGATGTAAAGGTTTAAGCTTTGGAAAGGAAATAACGTGTAGTGATGATTTGTCTTATTGTTATTTCTTGATTTAACCTCGACAACTCTGAACATGTTGATTGCTTGCATAGATGGAATGACCATGAGGTCAATAACTACAGACAGCATATCACCCCAGAGGACTTGCAGCCACAGTATTGCAGCATTCATCATGAAACAATCCAATGCTACCCTGAAGGCGAGGAGATTTATGCTGTGAATTAGGATCTTAAAACACATAACCATTCAATGCATGGTGTACATATTAGGTGATATACTAATAAGTAAGTAATAAGTAATCTCTTTATTGTCATGGCACTATTGTACAACAAAATTTAAAATGTCAATCCCACGGTGCGATTCACAAGAGCAATTTTAAATATATAAGAAAAGGTTAAAAAAATTACAGATAATCCTGAAAAGGAAAGCAACTGTGCAAGATATTGCATCTCTATTACTCCATACACCATGCATTAAGCAGCTGTGTAGTTTGAGATATCTTGCAATATGCACTGTGGTTAATGGACAAAATGGGCAGCCTCTCTAAGATGAGTGACAACATCAGGCCACGGTGAAAGAATCGGAAAATAGAACTATACAGCACAGGAACTAGGGGCAATTTAAGGGCAATTTAGAGAGGACAAGTAATCTACAAACTGGCACATATTTGGGATGTGAGAAGAAAACAGAGCAACTGGAAGAAACCCACACAGTCACAGAAATAATGTCCAAACACCACACAGACAGCACCCGAGATCAGGATTGATGCCAGGTCTCTGGTGCCATGAAGCAGCAGCTCTACCGAATGTGCCACCATGAGTGCTCTATGAATCCATGACTCAGTATATATCCCTTTCGAACACTAAGATTGAATCTCTCCAATCAGACAAACACCTGCTGTACGTAGCAGCTTTTCCTTGTGCCACCTTTCTTTTGTGTGGCTGGGGATTATAAACAGCTGGATGGGATCCTGTCCATCTAGATTTTAGTTGGAAATGTTTCCATTCCTCCATAAGTACAACTTCTTGAATTCAAGCCAAGTCAACATCGAGTCATTCAGTGAATGAGGCACAATCACAGCATTTGGGGGCCATTACAACAGTGCTCTATGCCTACAGACAACTCTAAGGAAAGTTTAAAACAGAAACAAAATCAGAAGATGCTGGAAATATCAAAAATAATGTTCCTCAGTTGTCCTAGACATCCCTCCAACCCCCTCTCACAACCCACCCAATACTCGCTCTCTCTCTGCAACTTATAATTAACTGGTTTTCTTACTTTCAAAGCGCTGAAGTAGGGCCTTCAATCAGAAAAGTTACCTTTATTTATCTTTCCAAATATTCTGCCTGATCAGCATTTCCTGCTTTTAGTTCTGATTTTCAGAAATTATAGTCTTTTTAAAAAATGTTCAAGATTATGAAACGATTCTCATTTTCTCTGCTCCCATCTCCAATTCAGATGTACGTCTAGAGCTAGGTATCTCATATTAGGGTACCAATGTACTGATGATCAGGGATATAGCTTGGTTCTTACAAAGCCCTCAGAAAGTTTTATAAATTACTAGACCAAGTGCAGACTCGTTGGGTCTGCTCCCCCGTTTTTACACAGAGAGTGGTGAATCTGTGGAATTCTCTGCCACAGAAGGTAGTTGAGGCCAGTTCATTGGCTATATTTAAGAGGGAGTTAGATGTGGCCCTTGTGGCTAAAGGGATCAGGGGGTATGGAGAGAAGGCAGGGATGGGATACTGAGTTGGATGATCAGCCATGATCATATCGAATGGCGGTGCAGGCTCGAAGGGCCGAATGGCCTACTCCTGCACCTATTTTCTATGTTTCTATGTTTCTATGTTCCCTACCCGTAGCCCCCAAGGGAGGCGTGGTCCTTCAACTCAAGCTGTTCACGAACGTAAGATTCCAGCACTCCCTTGCCTCCCTCAGCAGTGGGCTTTAAAAAAAAATCCAATTGCACTTCCACTGCATGTTGCAATAGCAATTAGTCCTCCCCCTCCTGTGAGGAGAAAAGTTCAGAGTGTTCCTGTGTCGCAACATTGTATCAAAGTGTGTTGGAAGCTGGCAGGAATGATTTTTATGAAAAATGTGAACCAGAATATGTCTGCTCCCCCAACGGTGTGGTCTCCCAACGCAATATTCCACCACTTAAAGCCCTGTCTCACGGTGCGAGTTGACCCACGAGGTACCCCGATTGAAAGACTCGTGGTTGTGTACGAGATTCCAAATGTATGATCAAGAGTTTAACCGAGTTCCCACGGGTATGACTACGTTTGCCGTTTACTTGTAATTTCTGCGATGTTCCAAGTTCGTCTCCTGAGTTACCAAGTTACTCTCCCGAGTTACTCTTGAGCCAACCATGAATGAAGGTCTGTTTTAATAAGCAACAGTGTTAAAGAAGACATCTCCATCCTGCGGCTTTGAGTTAAAGATAGAATTCAGCGCGGCCGCATCTATTGATTTGACCTACAAAGGGAAAATGCGCACCGTCCAGTGCCAGAGCAGTTATGATTTGTTTGAAACACACATCATGTAGTTAGAAGACCAACGAGCGGAGGTTTGCTATATTTTAATTGAATTTACTGCCAGGTCTACACACTGCGGGGAGACGGGAGATGAAATCTTTGAATGTGGACGGATGTCTCCGCGCCTGCTCGTTCTAAGCGGAATATATTTTTAGTTGCCTTTCAAGCCGGGCTTTGGTTTTATTCCTTGTTTTTGTTTATTCGCGTACACTTTTCATGTGTGAGGGTGTGAGAAGTCCATGCCGGGTGCCGGCCGGCCGCAGCTGCTGTTCTTTCACATCAGTTGCACATCAGATTGTTGGGAGACCGAGCTCAGGGTTCGCTTCCTGAGCTGCTTTGGTGCCCAGGCGTGAGTTGAGGTAGAGGGAGGTTGGGGGAGGGGGGGGGGGGGTGATGCACGGGTGTCATTAATCTGTCTGGGGTGACAAGGCTCTTGGGTTAGGCTGGGATCATTCTCTGCGGGATGATCTTAGTACGGGAGACAAGTGTAGGAGAGGTGTACTGACTGTGTGGGCAGACACTTTGATAGTGATTGCCCACCAGTCTCAAAAGCCGCTGTGTCTCCCTGTCCCTGGGATAGCAGGGGGGCGATCAAACAGCACAATACCCCCCTCCCCCTCCACGCCAACATGAAGGGCAACGATCCCAAGGCTTTAGCGTCAGAAACAGCGGGCAGGCGACAATCACCCGCCATAACGCGAGAGAGATCATGAACTATTGTAGGTCTCCTTTACACGTCGGTGTTTCTGTCTTTCTCCATCTCATTGTTGGCCTTGTCTGTCGCCACCCCCACCCCCACCCCTCTGCTTCCCGGCCATGTGTGTGACCCCTTCCCTCCCCTCTCCAGCTCCCCGCCCGTCGCCCCGGGGCAGATGCTCGGGGGCTCTCTCCCAGCACGGCCCCAGACCGGGGGGGGGGTGGGGATGGGAGTCAGCGGGCACGCCGGCTCTGCCACACCATGGGCCGCCGCCAACCAAGCCACTCGTCCACGTCCACACGCTCGGTAGAACAGGAGCTGAGACTGGGAACTGTACCGCCCTTGCCCCCTCCCTCTGCAACTGCAACCAACCCCACTCTCCTGCTCACCTAACCCACCCATCCCTTCTCTCTGGGTATTGAAAGCACTTCTGGTCTGCAGTGTGCAATAGTCACCAAAATACACTGCATCTTTAGAAAGGAAAAATACAAAACATGTCAATCCCACTGGATAGGCTTTAGTCATGGTGCTGTACCACATGGAAACAGGTCCTTCGGCCCAGATAGGCCGTGCCGTCCAAGTTGGCGTCTTGGGGTAGTCCTATTTGCCTGCATGTGGCCCATAGCCCTCTAAACCCTTCCCATCCATTTATCTGTCGTTAATAACCTCAAGAAAATTCCTTGAAGGGAGCGACAATCAACTGCCACGGATACAAATAATGTCATACACGAGAAAGGGCAGATGCTGGTTGACAAAAAGTGAACACATGGTGCTGGAGTTACACAAAGACACAGCAGAAATTTGGAAACGTCATCCCATCACCCATTCCTTCTCTCCAGAGATGCTGCCTGCCCGCTGAGTTAAAGAGTTCCCACGGTAGACTCACGAGTCACTAAGGTAAACTCAAGGGCCACTGCGTTTTTACAACGTGTTTAAATGTTTCAAATTTTAACCTCAAGAGTACATTTTACTCGTGGAAAAGTTTAAACATGTTTGAATTTTTCCAAGAGTTAACAAGTGTCACGGGTACCTGCCGTTAGCGCCAAGAGTCGCTAAGTTGCGTCCACGAGTTCCGACGTTCCCGCTACGTTAATCGTACGTGATTACCACGAGTTAAATTTGTTTTAAGCTCGTGGGTCAGCTCGCACCATGAGACAGGGGTTTTAGCCATTCCCCCAAATCAACTTAACCCATTCCCAAATGTAAGATTCCAGATTCCAGCACTCCCCTGCCTTCCTCAGCAGTGGACTTTAAAAAACAAACTTTAAAGCTTTCATCGCGAATAACGTGAAATATAGGATGAAATCTTCAGCTAGCCGAGCCATTGTGACGTCATCAGTTGAAGCTGGTCGTTTTAAATTCAAAGTCTTTTGATTTTTTAAAACTTTAATCAGTAATAAGTTGAGAATAAGTCGAGAAATAAAGCATAAAATGTTCAGTGAAGGTGTTCTCTGCCAAGAGGGGAAAAATGTGAATCAGAATATGTAAAAACGTAATCGTTACCACGTGGTGTTTTTTGCGAAGATGTAAAGACAACCACATATACACACACATATACATACACATATACATATACATACAAGATCAGAGTTTTAATAAGTATATGATGTGATAAATAAGGATCTGTAAATTGTTTCAGGACTTTGTCCATTGCTTCCATAACCATATGATTGAATTCAAATCAATAATATTTGTTCCAATGCTCTTCACATCCACACCTGCCTACACTCTCTGTAAACTTGTGTTCACCCAAAACATTACATTGGGCGGCACAATGGTGCAACAGTAGTGTTGCTGCTTTACAGCCCCAGAGACCCGGGTTCGATCCCGACTATGGATGCTGTCTGTATGGAGTTTGTACGTTCTCCCTGTGACAGCTTGGGTTTTCTCCAGGTGCTTTGGTTTCCTCCCACACACCAAAGACGTGCAGGGTTGTAGGTTAATTGGCTTCTGTAAATTGTCCCTAGTGTGCAGAATAGTGCTCGTGTACAGGGTGATTGCTGGTCGGTGTGGGCTGAAGGGCCTGCTTCTGTGCTTTGTCTCTAAAGTAAACTAAAGTACAACACTGCCCCAATTTCAAAAGTTGTGGTTCTATCACTAGCCACTTATGACTTCTCAGGTACCTGGGACAAATGCTGAACAGCATAATAGTCAGAGTCAGCATCATAAACTTCTAGTTCCAGTTCCCTATCTGCTCTTTGAACTCTACAAGTGCTTTCCTTCCGGGTACTGATCAATCTCCCTTTTGAATGGCAGGAGTGTATCTTCTTCCACTGCTCCCCTGATAGTCCATCCTGACCTTCACCACTCATTGCAGAGAGAAACGTTCACTTATATCACTTTTCTGTTATCTCAGTGACCTGCTCATTTCTTCTCTGTGTGTGAAAAACAAACCACTGACATCCTGTAACCACGGTTCCACCTGAACAAGTTTGGCCTGAAAAGTATTCCCTGGACAGGAGAAGAAAGTTGATGAAAATATGTAGGATGTGCAAAGGTCAAATGTCCACAGCAGCAATTCATCAATGAAGTGTTCCATTACATTTTATAATAATACCGAACTATGGCTCCGACAGAATATAATAAAAGCATAAAGTGATGGAAGTAATTGCTGCCTGACCTGTGGAGTGTTTTTAGCAATTTTTGTTTTTATTTTAGATTTCCATCACCTCCACATTTTTTATTAATATTTATGGCGCCATAGATTATGTGGCGACATGGTAGCGCAGTGGTAGAACTGGTACCTTACAGCATCAGGGACCCGGGTTCAATCCTGACTATGAGTGCTGTCTGTATGGAGTTTGTACATTCTCCCCGTGTGTAACCTGCATGGGTTTTCTCCGGGATCTCCGGTTTCCACCCACACTCCAAAGACGTACCAAGTAAATTGGCTTGGTTAAAAATTGCCATATTGTCCCTAGTGTGTAGGATAGTGTTAGTGTGCGGGGATCGGTGGTCAGCTCAGACTCTGTGGGCCGTAGGGCCTGTTTCCACAATGTATCTCTAAACAGTGCCAACTTCCTTTTTGACTAGTGGAGTTACAGTTCTTGTTTTCTGGCACTGTATCTACAGTTAATTGAAATTTTCTATATGATTACTGGAGCTCCTCTGCTTCTTTAAGTAGACATGGGACCAAAATTCTCTACCCAAGACCGACTAGTTAGTCTAGTATCACATTTCGTTCCATCTTAACTCTTGCAATAGAAACTGTTATTCCCTTAGAAAGCACTTATATGAGTTGCAACTTTCATTTAATAATTTATTTATATCAAAATGGCAACTGGATCCTCATACGCATAAATGGCAAAGTCATTTTAAGATTCTTCAAAACCTTGCTCACTAGAAATCGTGAGGAGCTGATGGCATATATTAAATAAATGGAATAGGCATCTCTTCAAAGAGATCTCATCTCTGCTGCATTTTTAAACTTTAGGAACTGTCATGCCATCACTCTGCTTTCACACAAATGTCAGCACATTTTACACTTGTCACATTTCCCCTCTGGAGATGTTGAGCCTTTGCAATTTAACCTGATTTTTCCATTACTGAGGATGAATTTCAGTAGTGTTCTCCTTTGATAGAATTGTGAGTTGGACTTAAATTTTTAGAGTTCTCATTACCTTTCAGTTTTAAATGGCAGTAAATGCTGAAAGCTATTTTAGCTTCTAATAGATAAGGATGTTTCTCTGGTTTAAAAAAAAAGCGCACACCATGATTTATGAGTTTGAAGCCTTCCAGTTTGTTTATACAGCGTAAAGTTAGTCTGTGCTGAAGCGGAAGTTTCACAACTCAAGGGACAGGAGGGCAGATTGGTGGGAGCAATCAATGCTATCTCAATATTCATTATGAATCGGAAAGTGACTGAATTACTATCTGACGCCATCCATTTCTTTCTAACCCCGTGAATACAATTCTTTCCTCCTGGAAAACACTTTTAGTTAGGATAGAGCCCACAATTGGCCATTTGCTTTAAGAATATATTTTTTTCTTGAAATAGATTTTTGTCACCTCATAAAATAGGCTTCATATTCAAATGTTTTATCAATTTTCAGTCACGGATGAAAAAGGTAGGGAGCTATTGTCTTCTAATTTCTTCTCAATGAACCATGACTTCTCTCTGCCAAGAAAGTGTGGTGGTGTGCAATGGCTACCTCATGTTAAAAGAATTCAGACATGTCTTTCACTAGTTACAACTGGATAGAAAGCAAGTCATACTCATGGGACTGCTGGAGAAGAAAATAAAGGAGACTTCAAAAACACATGTTGGCTGGAGTAAACGGTAACAGGCTGAAGAAGGGTTCCAACCCGAAACGTGACATATTCCTTTTCTCCGGAGATGCTGTTGGATCCGTTGAGTTACATCAGCATTATGTGTCTATCTTCAGTATAAACCAACATCTGTAGTTCCTTCCAACATAAACTGTAACAGTCTGGAACAGTCCTAAATCACTGCAAATCCTAACTGGAATTTCTATTAAAAAATAGCCAGGTATCTCTATTATCTCTATGTTTTCACCCAGAGGACTAAAGGAATCAAGGGATATGGGGGAAAAGCAAGAACGGGGTATTGATTTTAGATGATCAGCCATGATCATATTGAATGCTGGCTCAAAGGGCCGAATGGCCTACTCGTGCACCTAGTTTTCTAAGTTTCTATGAGGTGATTTTTAATTCTGGAGATGTTTAGTAAGACTGCATGAGCAAAGTTAGTCAACAAGGACCTAGTCATAATTAAATTTACTGCCATTTTTTTCATTATTAAGTATTGATGAGTTTAATAATCCCACCATTTATTAATAAACTACTCTTTTCAGAATTTAGAGTAGAGTCATAGAGCTTTACAGCATGGAAACGGCCCTTCGGCCCAACTCGTCTTCTGATGAGTTGCTTAACTGAGCTAGTCCTATGCCCAGCACATATCCTCCCAAACTTTTTATATCCATATGCCTATCCAAGTGTCTTTTAAATATCTTGATAGTACCCACCTCTATTACTTCCTGTTCCAGGTCATTCCATATTGTATTATTCTGCATGAAAAGTTGGCCCTCAGGTTATTTATAATCTCACCTTAAACTTATGCTCTCTAGTTTTCACCCCCTTACCTCGGGGAAAGATTGTGGCTATTCACCTTATCTATTTCCCTTGTGATTTTATAAATCACCCTTCAAGGTCCTTTAGTTCAGAGCCAATACAATAAAAGCCATCCTACTGTAGTCCATGAAATCCACACTTCGCTAAGCAGATAAAATGAAGAAGGGTCCCAACCTAAAAGGTCACTTATCTATGTTCTTCAGAGATGATGTCTGAGTTAAGGGCCTGTCCCACTGATGCGACTTTACAGCGACTGTCTTCGACCTTCAAGCTCGAGGAGACTCGCCTAGAAAACCTCGAGCTGGATCGACCATCAGGGATGAAACCACGCACGCACGCACGCACGCACGCACGCACGCACACACACACACACACACACACACACACACACACACACACACACACACACACACACACACACACACACAAATCAATAAAATGAATATATGTATTTTTCTCAATATTTTATGCATTTTTGCAGTGAAGCATGAAACTGCACACAAATAATATTTAGAAATTTCATATGCTCACCGACATATAATAAAAAAACAATTACCCCCCAAAAATTTGGACTGGAGACCTGCTGCTGTAGAACATAAAATTACTGCAATTGAAACAACAGTTGAAGTACTGAAAATAATTGGGAGGTTAATTATTGATCTGCCAGTTTAACTGGGTTGTTATCTTTGTAGATGGTGTCTGATCTGCTTGGAATTTAAGATTTTCTGGTTTTTTTTCCAATTTTGAAATTTTAATTTATCACCTTTGCTTTCTTCTGCAGCTGATCGCTTCGCAGGCATAGCCCACAATTAGACTGGTTCTTAAACCCGACCACATCAATCATTTGGGGACGTGAGAACTGAGCAAAATTGGGAATGCAGTCAGATTAAATTATGCAGTGAATTACAAACTGAAAATGCTGGTACAGATAATCCAGCAAGTGAAAGAGAGAAAAGACTGATATTTTGCGCTTTTTAATATCATTTATTTTTATCTTGTGGTTGGGCTGAATTCAATCAGTCTGAAGAAGGGTCGCAACCTGAACAATTGTCTGTCCATTCCACCCACGAGTGTTGTTTGACCCGCTGGATTCCTCCAGCACTTTATGGTTTTAGTCATAGAATCATGCAATTTACAAAGATTAAAAAAACAGTTAAACTGGCGGATCAATAATTAACCATCCAATTATTTTCAGTACTTTAACTGTTGTTTCAATTATCAATATCTGCAGTAATTTTATGTTCTACAGCAGCAGGCCTCCAGTCCAATTTTTTTGAGATAATTGTTTTTTTTAATTGATATGTTGGTGAGCATATGTAATTTCTAAATATTATCTGTGCAGTTTCATATTTCACTGCAAAAATGCAAAAAATATATTGAAAAATATACATGTATTAATTTTATTGATTTTTGTAAAATTATTTTTTAAAAGATGTTCTTGCTTAGCGAAGAGCACAACATGCTGAGTAACTCAGCAGGTCAGGCTTCATCTCTGGAGAACATAGAAACAGGCCCCTCAGCTCAATATGGATCAATTTTTGCCCCTTGACTAAATGGATTTGTTAATATTGGCCAAAATATAGCTATTATAAAATGAAGGATCATTGCATTTGCTGGGCCTGCTTGGCCTCTTTCTTTGAAAGTTGCAAGCTGAGAGTCATGGCTACAAGGAGTCTGGACCCCAGATGGAAGTTGATGATAAGGAGAGGTCTAGATGTACTTACTTTGTTAAAATGTATGAGGGTTTGCAGAAAGAGATAAGAAGGTCTGCAAATGCATAGTGGGGATTGGTTATAGAAGGGGGTGTGAAAAGGTATTGTAAATAGTTGCAAGGTGGTTGTACTGCTGCTTGATGATTGGCTGAAGTGTGAAGCCTTGTTTGAATTGTTTATCCAAACTGGGAAAAAGTTGCATTACTTGGTTAACTGACTTCTTTCCAGAAGCTTCTGTATAAACATTGTAACGGGATGCTGTCAATAAATGTATAATGTGATCGATATGTATGATTGGTTTGTAGGGGTTGCCTCTCCAAAGTAATGTCACGCCCTTAGTTTGTAAGGGTATAAGACGGTGTGTAATTCTTTGGGGTGTGTCGGTTGATTGTGACTTCTGTTCTGTTTGCACGAGATATTGTTGTCTTGCGTGGGTGGATCAGCAACCGTCCCTGCAGTTTGTTCTTCAATAAAGTAAGGTTTTGGAACCAAAGTTTGACTTAGTTTTTGACTAAACCAGACTAAGGGGGTAAGTCTAGAACCGGAATTTACAGATTTTGATGTGGACCCAGTGATTTCAGCAGGAGAAAGAATAAACTACATGGCTGTGAGGAGACAGAAGGAACAGCAGATGCTGGAATCTTGAGTAAAAGACAAAGTACTGGTGTATCTCGGTGGGTTAGGTAGCATCTGTGTAGGACATGGATAGGCAACGTTTTGGGTCACCGAAACGTCACCTATCCATGTCCTCCACAAATGCTGCCTGACCCCTTGAGTTAAGGGCCTGTCCCACTTACGGGACTATTCAGCAACTGTCTTCGACCTTCAAGCTCGAGGGCACTCGCGTGAAAAACCTCGAGCTGGATCGACTGTCAACGATGAAACCGCGAGCTGGATCGACCGTCAGCACATACACACACACACACACAAACACATCGCAAAGGCGGGGGGCCAGGGAAAGCGGGGGAGTGCTGTCTGAAATTCACATCCGTGATGAACAGGAAGGTAAAAGACAGCTGGCACAGTGTACGGTAAGTTCTTTGGGGAGAAGGGGGGGAGAAGGGGGGGAGAGAAGGGGGGGAGAAGGGGGGGGGAGAAGGGGGGGGAGAAGGGGGGGAGAAGGGGGGGAGAAGGGGGGGAGAAGGGGGGGGGGAGAAGTGGGGGGGGAGAGAAGGGGGGGGAGAGAAGGGGGGGAGAGAAGGGGGGGGAGAGAAGGGGGGGAGAGAAGGGGGGGGAGAGAAGGGGGGGGAGAGAAGGGGGGGGAGAGAAGGGGGGGGAGAGAAGGGGGGGGAGAGAAGGGGGGGGAGAGAAGGGGGGGGAGAGAAGGGGGGGGAGAGAAGGGGGGGAGAGAAGGGGGGGGAGAGAAGGGGGGGGAGAGAAGGGGGGGGAGAAGGGGGGGAGAGAAGGGGGGGAGAGAAGGGGGGGGGGAGAAGGGGGGCGGGAGAAGGGGGGGGGGGAGAAGGGGGGGGGAGAAGGGGGGGGGAGAAGGGGTGGAGACACTTTTAAGAAGCCAGACAACTTTTAATAAAGTTTAGCAGGCATTTAACATTACCGGTCGGTTTTCCTTGGCTCTGAAAACTCCAATGAGCCAATTAAAATGCCCGGTCAGCAAAGGAGATTGCCTACGGCTACCCCACTACCACTGCACTACGAGTTCAAAAGAACCATGCGGACCAATTTTTACTCGCGGAAAATATTTCAACATGCTGAAAATTTTTCCTCGACCAAACTGAGGCCGCGAGTATGCAGGAATATTCTCTCGAGCATGAAGGAGAGTTACAGTGACCTCCTAGGACCACGTGTCAACCATGCTGCGAGTTTGTGGCGAGTGCAAACTCTTCTAAACTCGCAGATTAGGTCATCATAGTGGGACAGGCCCTTTAGTCCAGCACTTTGTGGTTTACATATGGCTCTGTGAGCCTGCTTTGCCATTCAATAAGTTGTGGAAGGTCCAATCTTCAGCCACAACACCATTTTCCAGTACATTTGCCCTTAATTCCCTTTTAGACAAAAAATCCATCTATCTCAGTCTCAAACGCAATTTTCATTCTTCTGATGATTTTACCAAGAAAAAAATACAAATCACTGCCATAAAAATACTGATAGTAACTACTAAACTGGGAGGAAATCCATTAGCCCTCAACCACATTATCAGTATCTATATGATCAGGCCATTTCAGTTCTAGTATAATGTAATGAGACATGATTAACTCATAAGTCCATAGCACAGGATCTTTTAGGAAAGAGTGATCATGATGAGGTAGGATTTCAATTTTGGCTTGGAGGGTGAGAAACATAAATCTGAAACCAATGCTCTGATCTCAACCAAAGAGATTTATAATGATGTGAAGACAGATTGGGCTAAAGTGAAAGGGAAATATAGATTAAAGTTTAAATGGTCATTCAGCAGTTGTAGATATTTAAAGTACTACTTCAAAAAATCAGCAAAGATATGTTCCTGTGGGAAAGAAAGCTTCTATGAAAAGAACATGCCACCTACTCAGCAAGTTAAGGATTTTATCACATCGAAAGAAAAGTCATCGAATGTTGCGAATATTTGTGGTAGGTTAAGACTGGGGCTTGTTTATAAAAAAACAGCAAAGGTTAAGTTAAAAAAGAAGTAGAACATTGAGTGTGAGAGTAAACCAGAAGATAATGTTAAAGCAGAGTATCTGCAAGTATATGAGCACAAAACAATATCTCTTCGGGCAAGTGTGAAGTGTTGCACTTTGTGCGATTGAAGTGTACAATTATTGGCAAGGTCCTAAACAGTATTGATTACAGAGGGACCTTGAGGTCCAAGTCCATTACTCCCTGAAAGCAATACAAGTAGATAGAGTGACAAAGAAGGCGTTTGGTATGCTTGCTTTCATCAAATGGTGCCAGCACAATAACCTGGCTCTCAACACCAGCAAAACCAAGGAACTGATTGTGGACTTCGGAAGGGGTAGGTTGGGGACCCACAGTCCCGTTTATATCAACGGGTTGATGGTGGAAAGGGTCAAGAACTTCAAATTCCTGGGCGTGCATATTTCCGAAGATCTCTCCTGGTCCCAGAACACTGATGCAATCATAAAGGAAGCACATCAGCGCCTCTGTCCTATCTGGGACACATGACAATAAACTCTCTTGACTTGACTTGACTTGAATGGGGTATTGAGTATAAGAGTCAAGAAGGCATGTTGCAGCTTTACAAAACTTTGCTAAGGCCATATTTGGATGTTCGAGGTCGAGGTCGGATGTTCGAGGTCGAGGAAAGACCTTTTTGAAGTTTAGAAAATTAGGAGAGGGATGGATTAGGGTAGATAGTCAGAACTGGGTGGAAATGCAAAATACTAGAAGGCTTAGCTTTAAGATAAGAGGAAGAAAGTTTAAAGGAGATGTGTGGCATTTTATTTAAAATGCAAGAAGTGGTAGGTGCCTGTAATATGCTGTCAAGGGTAGTAGTGGAAGCAGGTACTAGAGTGGCATTTATGAGGCTTTCAGAAAGGCACATGAATATGCAGGGAATGGAGGGATATGGTTCACATGCAAGCAGCAAAGATTAGTATAACTGAGCATCATGTTCACCACAGATGTTATGGGCCAAGGGGCCTCTTCCTGCATTGTACTCTTCTATGTTCTAGCTAACATCAATGTTGATGCATTGGAGGATGAAACTGGGAAATTAATAAAGGGAAACATACAAATGATAGTGACTCTAAATAATTATTTGGGTTAAATCTTCAAGGTTGACTGAACTAGCAACTTTCCAATAGTAATAGATAATCAAGAGGCTAATGCAAGGGGAAAAACGTGAAACAATCTCTATCTCAAGAAACAAAACGCACAGGGCGATCTAGTGGGACTAAAGGTTGGCAAAGTCTCATGAAACAGCTTAATTCCGAGGGCTTTATATGAAGTGGCTGCAGAGATAGTGAATGTGTTGTTTGTAATGTGTCAAAATTTCCAGCATTCTGGAGATATCCTAGTGGACTTAGAAAATGAAAATGTGATACCATTATTCACAAAAGGAGTGAGACAGAAAGCAGGAAACTACAAGCCAGTTAGCCAAACATCTGTCATTGGGAAAATACTGGAATTCATTACTGAGAACTGGCAGGACCTTCAAACATCAGAAATTAATCTCGGGGTGTAGGGAATTGGGCTCGACACATTTGCTGGAGTTTTGGGGGTATGCAACAAACAGGGTGGATAAAGAAGAAATAAGCACAAAGTGTTTGAGTAACTCAGCATGCCAGGCAGCATTTCTGGAGAGCACAGATGGGTGACGTTTCAGGTTGGATCTGTTCTTCAGACTAAAGAAGGATCCCAACCCAGACGTTACCTATCCATGTTCTCCACGGGTGCTGCCTGACCCGCTGAGTAATTCTAGCACTTTTTCTCTTTTTTTGTAAACCAGCATCTGCAGTTTCTTGTTACTTTCAGCATCCTACACTCCGGTGAGAACAAACCTGGCCCATATCATCTTTCCTTTTAACTACATTCCACGTGATATCCTGGTGAATCTCTTCTCTACACTTTCTATTGCTATCATATTCTTCCTGTATCAGCCCGCATTGAAATCGGCTATGGGAACGGATCTGCCAGCTCTGGCCGGGCAGGCGTTCCAGAGCCCCAGCCGCAGGGGTCAAATTCGACCTGCCGATCGGCGCGGAAGTCCCGATTACATCTAGATTAACCTCCTCACCCAGTCCAGGCACAACATTTTTGTGGAGACTTCTAGGGGGAATTTCAAGTATGGTCTCATAATTTTGTCCAGATTAAAATAGGTGCCGGACCACCAGTTTCCAGAAAATTGGTGGTGGACTGTACCTGATGTTGTTACTTGTGAACTAAACCACTTGGAGGCTGAAGCTGATTTATATACTAGTCTAGATAGGCTTGATGGTTCTGTTTCTCCAGAGATGTTGCCTCACCCGCTGAGTTACTCCAGCACTGTGTCCATCTTTGGTATATGCCGGCATCTGCAGTTTCTTCACATTATAGATAGGTCTATTCACCAGGACAAACAGACATTTCCTTGGAGACCTCTTGGTAGGATCTCCAAACTACTTTGAGATTTCTTTTTTTCAAAACACAGACAACAATAATCAATTAACTACAATTACAATGGTTATAATTACCCACTTAGCTTTAACAATGTTAGTGTAGACGGATGACTTTGCAGAATTACATATTTACAGTGGGAGCACACACTGTAGCTGTTAAGACACTGAATATTCAAACAACTTATGCTGGGACAAGCTAATACATATGGACAGTTTGCAAGTTTCAGAAAACCACCCAACATATGCCTCTTTTGGTACAGTGTTGAGGGATAGCTCCTTAGATATGCAGACAGCAATGCTTTGAGTGTCAGGTATATGCCTTTAATGATAATCCTTCATTCAATTGTTCTATATCGTTCTATATCACCATCTACATCCCTCATTTCCCTTTCCCCTGACTCTCAATCTGAAGAAGGGTCTCGATCTGAAATGTCGCCAATTCCTTCTCTCCAGAGATGCTGCCTGTCCTGCTGAATTACCCCAGCTTTTTGTATCTATCATTGGTGTAAACCAGCATCTGCAGTTCTTTCCTACACAATTCAATGTCTTCACTGACTTCATCATTAAGGTTTCAATGAGGGCAAATTAACACAAGCATTCATCTATTGTCAACAAAGTTATTGATTAGAAAGCCCCACCCATGATGATTGCTTTCGATAGCCTTAAAGGGAGCTTTTCAAATTCATTTATGAACATTGTTTTGCCATTAGTTGTTATTCTAATAAATATCTGCTATCCACATAATTCTATAACTACTGAATATTCCCTAAAAAACACTTATGCTTCCATAATTCTTTGATCAAACCTTCAATTTCCATTAAAAAAAAATCAAGGTTAACCAATCTTAAAAAGGCTCCAAGTGCTGGGGTAACTCAGCAGCTCAGGCAGCATCTCTGGAGAACACGGATCGGTCATGTGTTGGGTCGGGGACCTTCTTCATTCCAGAAAAGGTCTTTGTGTCTTCTTTTGTAAACTGCACTTGCAGTCCCCTGTTTCTACATTTCCTTAATCTTGATACTGATTCAGGCATGTCAACAATCCCTTTGCCTCCACAGATGCTACTTGACCCTATGAGTTCCTCTAGTAGTTTGTTTTCCAAAATCTGCAGTTCCTTGTGCCTCTGTTCCTAATCCTACCATTCTTGCTTCTCGCAATTTTGGCTTCATGCTTTAATTTTTGCACCTTGAAAGTCTCCCCCACAACTAATCTTCAAAATGGCAAAACAACGTTCATAAATAAATCCCACTATCGGATGTTGCTTTTCACTCAACCAGTTGCTCCCAAACTACTTTTGTGAGGTCCTGCCTTACAAATCAATCTTCCCCCAACGTAAGGACCGACCGTATCCTTTTCCATGACTGCCATAAAACTTACTGAATTCTGGTCACTTTCCCAAAACGTTCCTCCAAAGACATTTCCACCACTTAGATATCCGTTCCCTAATACATATGTTCAGATTCAGATTCACATTCACATTTATTGTCACATGTACCAATTAAGGCACAGTGATATCTAGCCTCTTCAATAGTTGGACTCTCTACATACCACATTAAAAAATCCCTTGGATGCAATTTACTAATTCTAACTCTTCTAAGTTCCTTAAACTAAGTTAAAATCCCACACAATGACAACCATATTAGTCTATTCCAATATGTATACATATCTGTATTCCAATTCACTCTGACTCTTGGGAAGTATAAAGCTCACCAAAGTGTGTCCACTCCCACTCCCCTTTCATGACCCAGTCAATCACACCTGAAACTTGGTGACTGGATGTGTTAATGTTAGGTCTGAAGAAGGGTCTCGACATGAAACGCCACCCATTCCTTCTCTTCGGAGATGCTGCCTGTCCCGCTGAGTCACTCCAGCTTTTTGTGTCTATCTTCGTGTTAGTAACTTAGGCAGGATACGGAGGTGTGCGTGTTTTTAATGTCTTCTTATGGCTGCTTTAGTGGCTCTTCAATTGTGGAGTTATGTTTACCCTTGCTCTTTTTCCAACTGACAATGTCTACCTAACATACCATGACTGAATGTTGACACCAAGCCCAGTTAGAAATAAAATCGACATGGCATCCAAATCTTGTGAGGAATGTTGCTGCCTCATCATCTCAAAACAAGATCACTCACAATATTAAAGTTACCAGATTTTAAGCATAATAGAATAAACCGTGAATTACTGCAATTATTTGTAAATAAAACATAATGCCTACACTTCAAAACAAATTCAATGACTGCGAAGTACTCTTGAGGGTGTGAAAGGCACAATAGAAACACATTTTTCTCAAGCACTATTTATACTGATGTCATGGATAATTTATGACACAGAACACAAAAGAACATCTCTGATCTTATTGATTAGGGAATAGCAATGATAGTCCCTCAGCCAATTCTTGAGTTTCAGCCTTTCACATCAATTAGTAGTTATGAATGTTTAGCTGCATTTAAACTGTCAGCTTCTCTCTTTTGTGTGAAGACCAACAAAAATGAATGGGCTTTTGCTATTTGTTTTGTTTGTAGTTCATATCATCATTTTAGTGGTGAACCACTGCACAAACAATGTAAGTGCTGATCATAACTGAAGTATTGACGATAGACCAAAAAATACTGGAGTAACTCAGCGGGACAGGCAGCATCTCTGGACAGAAGGAATGGGTGACGTTTCAGGTCGAGCTGAAGAAGGGTCTTGAACTGAAACATCACCAGCAATTTGTGTCTATCTGCAGTGTCAACCAGCATCTGCATTTCTTTCCTACATATAACTAAAGTATTACTGATTAAAGGCAGCAAATTAAAATTCTGTGTGATATTATGCAACTGCCATTCAAGTAGTGTAGGTTGACATTATTCTTGAAGTATTGTCATTCAAATATATAAAAGCCATGTAGAGAAATGGGAAATGTTATTTAATTTCAACTTCTACATTTTAAAATACTGTAATACCATGAAGTCGCTTTGGAAAAAAAAGCATTCTGGTCCAATACGTGTACTGCTGAGCATCTTGACACATCTGAGAAGCAAACTTTCTCCTCTATTACATTTAGCAGCTCTGAAACATGAATGAACTCAATGAGAAAGTAGGTCAGTCATGTAGGCCAACAGTTGTGAAGAGAATTAAAATCCCACCACCTCCTTTCACTCAAATGTACCTGCCACAGCTGCCAGGAGCTTTGTCATCTCTTGGCCACTTCACAGGCTGCAGCATCTAGTGACGCCAGGTTGTTGCACCTCGGGGGAAGTGAAGTGAACACTGTTTACCACACTCAGCCACCTATCATGGAACTGTCGATTGATAGCCTTGCTCTCCCAGAAGAACATATGGAAACAAGCAGGAAAGATTTGGGCCAAATAAAGAGAAACGCAACAGAATATGTGGAAACTACAGTTTAAACCAGCATCTGCAGTTCCTTCTTACACATTAATAGCTTGAGTCTGAAGAAGTGTCTCGACCTGAAACGTCACCCATTCCGTCTCGCCAGAGATGCTGCTCGTCTCGTTGAGTTACTCCAGCTTTTTGTGTCTATCTTCGGTTTATACCAGCATTTTGCAGTTCCCTCCTACACAATATTTATAGCCTTTCAGTTTAAATCTAAATTAGTTTCTTTGTGTACAAATGCATAGGCTAATTGCAAGCCTGGGGTTTGAATGGCCAAGTCAACAATTAGAATTCTGATGGGTCTTCTGCATTTAATTTTTTTTTCAGTGCTGTGAGGGAGTAAGCAGGATCTTTCATGTGCAGATGCTCACATGACAGTCCTTAATATTGGGGGGTTTACTATTCTAACTAAACAAATAAAGAAAATCCAGATATTAGAAGTTTTAGTTATTGTTAGAAGTTCTTTCCTACATATTTAGCCTGCTCCACTGCGAAATCTCTCAAGGTATGTCCACTTTGAAGAGAGTTCTGCAACATCCTCTCTCACTGCTCCCCCTCTCTGATTCTCCCAGCTCATTCACTGCTCCTTATCTCTCTACATTATTGTCTATATCTCTTGTTTCCCTTTACCCGGACTTGTCTGAAGAAAGGTCTTGACCCAAAACGTCACCCATTCCTTCTCTCCAGAGATGATGCCTGTCCCACTGAGTTACTCCAGCTTTTTGCGGTCAAAATGCTGTCCAAGAACAACCAACATAATTAGATGGGAAAAGGGAATAAAAACGAAAACTACAGATTCTGGAAACCCAAATTAAAACAGGAAATAGAATTCAAATTCCAACAGAGTCTTTGACCCGAGACATCAACTATTTTTCTCTTTCCACAGATGTTGCCTGCCTGACTGTTGAGTTTTTCCAACATTCATTATTTATTTTGGAGAGAGAAAGCTTCAGAATCAACTAATCCAATTTTCCTGATGTGGCTATAGTAATGCAGCTGTTAAATCATTGGGCTTGGATTATAATCCAGAGACCCAATTTTGAAACTCATCAGGGCAACTCTGGATTCAACTCAGATCAATAACTTGGAATTTTGGAAAAGCACAAAAAACTATCCCATCATTACCTGATCTGGCCTATACATATTTAAGTTCATAAGTTCATAGAACAATAGAAAATAGGTGCAGGAGTAAGCCATTCGGCCCTTCGAGCCTGCACCGCCATTCAATATGATCATAGCTGATCATCCAACTCAGTATCCTGTACCTGCTTCCTCTCCATACCCTCTGATCCCTTTAGCCACAAGAGCCACATCTAACTCCCTCTTAAATATAGCCAATGAACTGGCCTCAACTATCTTCTGTGGCAGAGAATTCCAGAGATTCACCACTCTCTGTGTAAATTTTTTTTTTCTCATCTCAGTCCTAAAAAATTACCCCTTAATCCTTAAACTGTGACCCCTTGTTCTGGACTTCCCCAACATCGGGAACAATCTTCCTGCATCTAGCCTGTCCAACCCCATAAGAATTTTGTAAGTTTCTATAAGATCCCCCCTCAATCTTCTAAATTCTAGCGAGTACAAGCCAAGTCTATCCAGTCTTTCTTCATATGGATGTCCTGACATCCCAGGAATCAGTCTGGTGAACCTTCTCTGCACTCCCTCTATGGCAAGAATGCCCTTCCTCAGATTAGGAGACCAAAACTGTACGCAATACTCCAGGTGTGGTCTCACCAAGACCCTGTACAACTGCAGTAGAACCTCCCTGCTCCTATACTCAAATCCTTTTGCTATGAATGCTACCATACCATTCGCTTTATTCACTGCCTGCTGCACCTGCATGCCTACTTTCAATGACTGGTGTACCATGACACCCAGGTCTCGTTGCATCTCCCCTTTTCCTAATCGGCCACTATTCAGGTAATAGTCTACTTTCCTGTTTTTGCCACCAAAGTGGATAACCTCACATTTATCCACATTATACTGCATCTGCCATGCATTTGCCCACTCACCCAGACTATCCAAGTCATCTTGCAGCCTCCTAGCACCTTCCTCACAGCTAATACTGCCCCCCAACTTTGTGTCATCCGCAAACTTGGAGATGTTGCATTCAATTCCCTCGTCCAAATCATTAATATATATTGTAAATAGCTGCGGTCCCAGCACTGAGCCTTGCGGTACCCCACTAGTCACTGCCTGCCATTCTGAAAAGGACCCGTCATATGCGATAGGAGCCGAATTTAGGCCATTCGGCCCATCGAGTCTACTCCCTCATTCAATTATGGCTGATCTATCTCTTCTTCCTAACCGCATTCACCTGCCTTCTCCCCATAACCTCTGACACCCATACTAATCAAGAATCTATCTATCTCTGCCTACATCCATTCATTTGGTCCTCACAGCCATCTGTGGCAATGAAATCCACCCTCTGACTAAAGTTCAATAGTATTGTAGGAAATAGATCTCTGTTCAAGGGCAATTAACAATGCATATTGAATGGTGATGTTGCTGATGAAACCCTCAACCCCGCAAAAAAACAAGAACGAAGAAGGGTCTCGACCCAAAACGTCATACATTCCTTCTCTCAAGAGATGCTGCCTGTCCTGCTGAGTTACTCCACCTTTTTGTGTCTATCTTCGGTTTAAACCAGCATCTGAAGTTCCTTCCTGCACAAGAATGAACAGAAGCTGGATACTCTACCACATGGTACACTTACACTCATTTACACGGCACTTCCTGAACAGCATTGTGGCCACAGCTTCACAGCAAGAAACTCTGCGGTTCAAAATGGTGGCTTGCATTTCACCATGGTCATTAGAAGGGCTCTGTCCCACGTGGGATGAAGATGTGTACTGATGACGTCAAAACGTATCAACCACTGATAGTTTCATGACAATAACATTACAGAGGAGACAGACAGTGATTTAGTGACGCCGTGAATTAAATGTAATACCTATATTTAAAGTAGCAACTTAAATAGTTCCTGGAAATTACCAGGAATGTCAGCACGATATGTTTCCTGTGCATTTATATTTTGCTTAGATATTTAACGGTGTAAGTCAGTCAGCATTGTGAATAACATTAGGTAATTTTAACGGTACTTTATAATGATGACACTTTATCCTTATTTCACAGGAGACTGAAGCATTGCGAAAGAATATTGAAATTAGAATTTCAGTATTCATTCAGCATCTCTGAAATTCACTACTGCTGCGGAATAACAATGCATGCACTACAACTGTCTATTTACTCATAGCAGCAGTACAGTTGAACATTGATGATAAGGGGAACAATTTCTAACTCTCTATGTTTCTTTTCTTCCTGTGTTGTCCTTAAGATGTTGCTGTGTACATCTGCCGAAAACACATTCACCTAGATATTCATCCCCAGTTAGTGTTAAATATGCAATAGAATGGGAAACGTGTAGGAAGGAACAGCAGATGGTGGTCTACACCGATGATAGACTGGAAATGCTGGAGTAACTCATTGGGACAGGCAGCATCTCTGCATAGAAGGAAGTGGGTGACATTTCAGGTCGAGATCCTTCTTCAGGGTCTCGACCCTAAACGTCACCCATTCCTTGTTGTGCAGAGATGCTGCCTGTCCCGCTGAGTTACTCCAGCATTTTGTGTCTATCAATAGAATGGGAATGTTGCTGCTCCACTAACTTCCTTGGACCTAACTTTTGGAGATGGCGTTCAGCCGCTAGTGTTGCAGACTCATTGTGCTATGGCAGAGTATGGCAGAGGCTTCATGGAGCACAGGCCTGCTGTTTATACTCAGGATATTTTAGATTTCCACAGTGGCACAGCAGCAGACTTGCTGCCTTACAGCGCCAGAGGGTCGGGTTCGATCCTGACTACGGGTGCTGTCTGTACAGAGTTTGTACATTCTTCCTGTGACTGCATGAGTTTTTTCTGTATGCTCTGACTTCTTTCCACATTCCAAAGACCTGCAGGCTTCTAGGTTAATTGGCTTCTGTAAATAGTCCCTAGTGTGTAGGACAGGACTAGTGTATTGCTGATCGCTCGTTGGTGTGGACTCGGTGGGCCGAATGGCCTGCTTCCATGCCGTATCCATAAACTAAACGGTAATTTGCAGGGCAAACTAAGATATAACTCCAAGAATAAGAAGAGCCGCTCCTTCATTGCTGGCAACAGAATCTGGCTTGAAGCGGCTGCATTCTGGCCGTGAGTTACCACTGTTCAAACACCATCACCAGCTGGTGTTATTTTTTGGTGTTCTGAAGAAGGGTCTCGAGCCGAAGTCTCTTAATGAACTATTTACAGTTCTGTATAGGGTACAGGTACTGTTCTGCACAGAGTATAGGCTTCCGACCCAAAACTTTCTCTATTTCTTTTCTCCATAGATGCTGCCTGACCTGCTGAGTTACTCCAGCTTGTTGTGTTTATCTTCAGTGTAATCCAGCATCTGCAGTTCCTTCTTACACACCACCGCCAGCTCCTCATGTCGGAGGGAGCATCGGGCAGTTGATTGACCTTAAAATCGCTTCTCCTTTTTGCTGCAGTTCCCCGCATTGCATTTCCCATCCTTGACCAGCTAAGGAAGCGAGAGGCCTGGTGCAACATAATGTGACTGAGACAGCCCTAATCGGCAGTTAGAGACTGAGTGTTCCTGCTGCTTGGGATGTCGCTGGAGCGGAGCAGACAGACAGCATGCTGATGAAGACATGCCGAATGGAAGAAGCTGGCGTGTCCAATTTGTCACTAGCACCACGCTCTCCGGAGCCCCGCTGTCATGTCACTCTGTAAAGCCGAGCGAGGAAAGGTGGAAATTTAAGATGGCTCAGTCGCAAAGAAACAACTGTCAGTTCATTGCTTGGATGTTGTGACTGCAAATTTATTTTGTGCATATTAGAAGCATGAAAAGGGAATTGTGTCTGACAAATAGAAGAGAGTTTGCGTTGCTGTGAATTGAGGGCGCGTTTTGCTGCTTGCTTTTGCCGAGGTCCGGTATTTTGTTGGAAAATGGAAAAAGGCAACAACCGAGATAGAAGAAACTGCAGTTGCTGGAATCTGGAGCAAAACACAAGTGCTGGACAGATGTACCTCTAGAAAGGAGATGAGCAAGAATTTCTCTAGTCAGAGGGTGGTGAATCTGTGGAATTGCCACAAACTGATGTGGAGGCCAAGTCAATGGATATTTTTAGGCAGAGATAGATAGATTCTTGATTAGTAAGGGTGTTAGGGGTTATGGGGAGAAGGCAGGAGAATGGGGTTGAGAGGGAACGACAGATCTGCCACAATTTAATAGCAGTTTAGACTTGATGGGCTGAATGGCCTAATTCTGCTTCTTTAACTTAAGAACATATGAACAGTATCAGTGGACAGAATGGACAGACTTAATTTCGGGTTGTGACCCTTCTTCAGACTGATAGGAGTAAGGGGGGGGGGTTTGGGGGAAAGCTTGAAAAGAGAGGTGGGGGTCGGACAAAGCCTGGCAAGTGAGAAATGGATACAGTTGAGGTGGGGGTGGGGGTGGATCATCAGATAGTTGGAGTAAGTGACAAAGCTAAAGGTGAAAAAGGGGATACAAGGGTGTCAGATAAGGGGAAAAGAGGAATGGTAAAATAGAAATCTGGATGGAGAGAAGTGTTTCAGTTTGAGTAGCAGAAAATGAAACAGAACCCAGAAATAACAATGGACACTGGTCAGGACCGCACAGAAACAGTCTCTTTGGCCCACAATGTCTTTGCCAAACATGATGCCAAGATAAATTCTTATCTACCTGCACATATTCCATATCCCTCCATTTCCTGTATATCCATATGCCTATATAAGGGCCACTAATGTATTCACATTCACTACCACTCTCAGGAGCATCTGACTGACTACCTTATCCATGCCTTCATTATTTTTATAAGATAAGAAACAAGGAACAGCAGATGCTGGTTTACACAACAGGACACAAAGTGCTGGACTAAGGCAACAGGTCAGGCAGCATATCTGGAGAACATGGATAGGTGACATTTCGGATCAGGAACTTTCTTCCAGCTGATGGTCTGATAATTTTAGAAGATGTTGATTCTCACCCAATTTTTCAGGTCCTGTCACTTCAGTTTCTCATTATTCTGTAAAAGTCACAAGGGAACTAGGGTCAGTTGAAAATGGGGGTGAGAATGGAAGAGTTTGGGAAAGCCCGACAATCTAAGAAAACAAGAATTTTATGGTGTAGTTCAGAGATATAGCGCAGAAACAGGCCGTTTGGCTCCCAGAGTCCGCGTGTAAATAGCTCGTTCTAAGCTCCCCCCAGTCTAGTTTCAGTCAATAAAATGCTGAGTCAAGCACGCGCAACTAAACTTTATTTTGGAAAACACAACAACAGTCCCCACTACTATACCTAACCACCGTGAGTTCGATCCTTGTATCTGCTTGGCCAAGCCCTACTAGCCTCATGCAAGCAGAGACACTCCAAAAGGTCACTCAGTCCCAAGCGTTCTTCCAGAAGATCGCCGTCAGACCTCGTGGGAGCTACCTTTTATAGGTCTCTGAACCTTGAGGGGCCAAACCATATGGGGGTGGTCTCTATACAATCCAATAATAAATATCGATTAACACAGTACATGATAGACAGTTCCCATACCCAATAATACAGCAACTAATACATTATATTCGAAAGGAGCTTCTGGAAGGAAGCAAACATAGCAACATGTGCCTGGATATTCAAGAAACCCAGACAAGGCTCAAAACTTAACCCAATGAACATCGAGCAAAGTAGAGCTTTGCAACATTATTTACAATGTGTATGTCTGGTTTGCATTCACCCAATCAGTTCCACGCAATTTACACCTAATTGTAAGAATCTGCAGTTGTCCCATTCTTTCCCTGCAGCTCTTATCTAGGCCACAGACAAACTGGCACCATTCTGCAGCTTGTCCCAGTTCTGCAAAAGGCACATTTAAATTGACCAAAATGGCCTAGCAGCACAGAAGCCTTTACTCACTTTTAGTGTCCTGGCAGCTCCAATTTGGCCAGAATTAACATGCGCAGATCAGCGATCCCCGTACACTAACACTATCTGTACGTCATTGGAGTGTGTGAGGAAACCGGAGCAACCCGGAGAAAAGCCATGTAGGTCATGGGGAGAACGTACAAACTCCATACAGCCAGCACCCCTAGTCAGGATCGAACTTGGTTCTCTCGTGCTGTAAGGCAGCAACTACTGCTGCACCACTGTGCCACCCATTAATTTGAAAATAATTGGTTACCTTTACTATGCCTGCCAATGACTTCTTCCAATGCAACAGATGGAGTCCAATGTCAGAAGGTCTCCTTAATGTGAACACATCAAGAAACGTTAGTCTTCAGAAGCAAGGCAAATATCTCAGCTGTACCAAGAGGCAGAGGCCCCAAATTGATTATAGACAATTGTTAGTGCCAGTACAGATGTAAGCTGAGGCAAAATAAAAGTCATCTTTCAGTTTAATCAAAATTCTAATGAAGGGTTGTGCTGCTCACTCAAGAAAATGAATGGTTCATTTAACACAAATTACATTTGAAAGTGTAATTTTTTTCATATTATTACTTGAAGAACTCTTGGAAACTGAATTGATAGGTAAGTGAACAAGAATCTTCATATATAGTCTTCAAACTCTGTACTCATATTAAGTCCCTTCGGGTCATTTATAATTTCAAACCTGCTGTGGAAAAATGCAATTAATTTTATTTTATTGTGCATTAGATTTGATTACGATTTGGTATTATGGACACTACACATCCCATTTGCATTCATACAATCATCATATGAATAAGAAATGCTTGACATCTTTATCTAGTATGCAAAATCATGAGTGGTTTTCTTGGAATTGATACATCAGCATATTAATAGTCCTGGAAGAAAGAGAAAGTTTAAGGATGGGGATGGGGAGTGAGGAGAGGGAAAAGGGAGAAACACAGGCCAGGGACTGAGAAGGGTAAGGAGAGGAAAAAAAGGGCATTGAAAGGAGAATTGGAATGGAGACTGGTCAGAGAGTGATCTGAGAAAGTGTGCAGATTAGGAAGTGGGGGGACTGAGGAGTTGTAGGAAGGGGCAAAGATGTAGGGGTTGAATCGGAAGGATCGTAAAGAGGGAAGGGTTAGGGTTAAACCCCTGTCTCACGGTGCGAGCTGACCCACGAGGTACCCCGAGTTTAAAACAAATTTAACTCGTGCTAATCACGTACGATTAACAAAGCGGGAACGTCGGAATTCTTGGACGCAACTTAGCGACTCGTGGCGCTAACGGCCGGTACCCGTGAAACTTGTGAACTCTTGAAAAAATTCAAACATGTTTAAAGTTTTCCACGAGTAAAATGTACTCTTGAGGTTAAAAATTGAAACATTTAAACACGTTGTAAGAACGCAGTGGCCCGTGCGATTACCTAAGTGACTCGTGAGTCTACCGTGGGAACTCTTCAACTCAGCGGGCAGGCAACATCTCTGGAGAGAAGGAATGGGTGACAGGATGACGTTTCCAAATTTCTGCTGTGTCTTTGTGTAACTCCAGCACCGTGTGTTCACTTTTTGTCAACCAGCATCTGCCCTTTCTTGTGTATGACATTATTTGTATCCGTGGCAGTTGATTGTCGCTCCCTTCAGTTTCCCAGGGGGTCGGGACGGGACTGGAGTTGGGAGGGAAGGGTGTGGGGGGTGGGGGGTGGGGAGGAGGGAGGGGGGTGTGTTTGGGGTGACTTAGTATGGGAGACAAGTGTACTGACTGTGTGGGCAGACACTTTGGTAGTGATTGCCCATGGGGTTCACTGTCGAGGACTTCATAATGCAGGAAGCATTATAAACAGTGGAGCGATTAACCCTGGAAAGGGGGGAGACTTCTCTCTGAGTTGGACCCAGGAAACTGAAGCAGGAATATTTTTGAGGTTATTAACGACAGATAAATGGATGGGAAGGGTTTAGAGGGCTATGGGCCACATGCAGGCAAATAGGATTACCCCAAGACGCCAACTTGGACGGCACGGCCTATCTGGGCCGAAGGACCTGTTTCCGTGTGGTACAGCACCATGACTAAAGCCTATCCAGTGGGATTGACATGTTTTGTATTTTTCCTTTCTAAAGATGCAGTGTAATTTGGTGACTATTGCACACTGCAGACCAGAAGCGCCTTCAATACCCAGAGAGAAGGGATGGGCGGGTTAGGTGAGCAGGAGAGTGGGGTTGGTTGCAGTTGCAGAGGGAGGGGGCAAGGGCGGTACAGTTCCCAGTCTCAGCTCCTGTTCTACCAAGCGTGTGGACGTGGACGGGTGGCTTGGTTGGCGGCGGCCCATGGTGTGGCAGAGCCGGCGTGCCCGCTGACTCCCATCCCCCCCCCCCCCGGTCCGGGGCCGTGCTGGGAAAGAGCCCCCGAGCATCTGCCCCGATGCAATGGGCGGGGAGCTGGAGAGGGGAGGGAAGGGGTCACACACATGGCCGGGAAGCAGAGGGGTGGGGGTGGCGACAGACAGGGCCAACAATGAGATGGAGAAAGACAGAAACACTGACGTGTAAAGGAGACCTACAATAGTTCATGATCTCTCTCGCGTTATGGCGGGTGATTGTCGCCTGCCCGCTGTTTCTGATGCTAAAGCCTTGGGATCGTTGCCCTTCGTGTTGGCGTGGAGGGGGAGGGGGGTATTGTGCTGTTTGATTGCCCCCTGCTATCCCAGGGACAGGGAGACACAGCGGCTTTTGAGACTGGTGGGCAATCACTACGAAAGTGTCTGCCCACACAGTCAGTACACCTCTCCTACACTTGTCTCCAGCACTAAGATCATAAGATCATCCCGCAGAGAATGATCCCAGCCTAACCCAAGAGCCTTGTCACCCCAGACAGATTAATGATGCCCGCGCACTCCCCCCCCCCCCCCCAACCTCCCTCCACCTCAACTCACGCCTGGGCACCAAAGCAGCTCAGGAGGCGAACCCTGAGCTCGGTCTCCCAACAATCTGATGCGCAACTGATGTGAAAGAACAGCGGCTGCGGCCGGCCGGCACCCGGCATGGACTTCTCACTCCCTCACACATGAAAAGTGTATGCGAATAAACAAAAACAAGGAATAAAACCAAAGCCCGGCTTGAAAGGCAACTAAAAATATATTCCGCTTAGAACGAGCAGGCGCGGAGACATCCGTCCACATTCAAAGATTTCATCTCCCGTCTCCCCGCAGTGTGTAGACCTGGCAGTAAATTCAATTAAAATATAGCAAACCTCCGCTCGCTGGTCTTCTAACTACGTGATGTGTGTTTCAAACAAATCATAAGTATAACTGCTCTGGCACTGGACGGTGCGCATTTTCCCTTTGTAGGTCACATCAATAGATGCGGCCGCGCTGAATTCTATCTTTAACTCAAAGCCGCAGGATGGAGATGTCTTCTTTAACACTGTTGCTTATTAAAACAGACCTTCATTCATGGTTGGCTCAAGAGTAACTCGGGAGAGTAACTCGGGAGACGAACTTGGAACATCGCAGAAATGACAAGTAAACGGCAAACGTAGTCATACCCGTGGGAACTCGGTTAAACTCTTGATCATACACTTGGAATCTCGTACACAACCACGAGTCTTTCAATCGGGGTACCTCGTGGGTCAGCTCGCACCGTGAGACAGGGCTTTTAGGGTAACTGAGGAAGGTCGGTGAATTTTATACACATGTACATATGCATGTATTTAGGACATGTAAAAGAGTCTGGCATTTAATGGTCTCTTTCCCACTGGCAAAAGCATCAAACTGCAAGTTACTTCTCGTGCAGTTCTGGTGGCAAATTTGGGAGGTCATGGAACAATATGCAAATCGATGTCAGAGTCCTTTCTCAGGCCAAAATTATTAACACAGAGGTCTTTCTTATATTCAACTCCATTGGACAAGTTACATTTCAACACCAGATCCCCAAAGCAGGCTCCATGTCTTGTGCTCTATCACAGGATGTGAGTAACAGGCAGATACAAGAAAAATGTCAGGAATGTGCTTGAAGCCTCCTCGAGGAAAAAAAAAATCAAATATTCTCACAGACTCATGGAGTCCCTGGGCCAAGTGGAGGGGTAGCATTTGGGATAGTATTGAGAGCCACAAGTCCATGCTTTGGAAAGCACAGGAGCCAACCTAATAGCAGAAGGAATTTAACTTAGCACAAACTATCCACTTGCCCATGTCCTTAGGGACCTGTTTGCTCATTAATTATTAGATCTGTGTTTCCTACAATGGCCCTTTCAGTCACCTCAGAGCCCAGACAAGATGGAGTAGAAGTAAATCATTGGTGCCTCCCAAGGACCATCTTTGTCAATATATTTGTTTTGCGTGCATGTCATAAAATTTGAACTTTGTGATCCTGTTATTACTCCACGCTAGTTCCACGAAGTGAATGGTTGATGTTGTTCATCATTATACTTTCATCATTTGTTGAAAAGGGCAAGAAATAGATGCGCGTAAAGGAGCAACAAAAGCACATAAGATGAATGGCAGAAAAGCTTAGGAAGTGAAGCTCTCCTTATTCATCTTGAGTTGATGTATGATGTTTTCATTTAAGGAGTTGCAGCTTTCACTTCTCTCACTATCAGAAGGAGCGAGCGAGCACCATCAAACATATATTCAGAAGAGAACACTTTCAATGGTATATAAAATCAGGAAATATCATTAGTGTTTACTAGCAGATCCCAAACGTTATAATCTAATGTAATTACAATCAATATGGTCCATAAATCAATGATACCAATCATAATGTCAAGGAGGCAACAAATATTAATGCAACAAGCATTATGACAACACAAACAGGGAGTGGCACGGTGGCCCAGCAGAAGATTTGTTGCCTTACAGCGCCAGAGATGGGGGTTCGATCCTGAATCATGGTCCGCTCCGCCATCTCGTAAACATGGGAGAAATGGACTGAAATGGAGGTGGACCAAGTGACATTTGTTGAATTGGTAACAAAAATCTAAAATGCTCACACAGTTCAAGTGATCTCTGCTAGAGTTGAACCAACTGTGGATGGTGAATGATTCAATGATAAATGTGTCCTCATTTGGATCCAGAGCAGACTACAGGAAGATGCTGAACCCATAGAGGCAAGAGAAGGAAATCAATTCTCGTTCAAGCAAGTTTAAAACCTGCTTATTCAGTACGAAAATCTGCAAGGACATAGGGAGGACCGCAAACAGTTATGGGTCTCGATTTTGTTTACTTAATAGATAAAGCCAGGTTTTGCACGAAATGTTGCCTATCTCCTTCGCTCCATAGATGCTGCTGCACCCGCTGAGTTTCTCCAGCATTTTTGTGTACCTACCAATCACAAAATTGTGTACCTTGTTAAGAAATGTTTAAAAGTGTTAAATCTGTACAGGGAAAAATACCAAGTGGAGCGCAATGAAGTATACTTTTGCATGGACATGGGAAGCATGTGCTATGCCTGACTTGTAACAATGACTAGAGTACAACCGGCCGGAGAAAACGTGATGACTCAGCATGTGCATAGGTTAAGTACACTGCCTTATAAATAAACCATTACCTTTTGATGTATATATTTGAATATGTCTTTGAAGAAATTATCCCTGTGGAAATCCCACCATAATATTTAAGCATGTCCAATCCAATCCTACTGAGAAGTCGATTTAAAAAAAATGTATGAACATCTACCCCTTATGAAACTACATTTATCCAAAATTGGAAAGGTTATATGCTAGTACACAAATATCACAGAGCCACCATCTGTGCAATGGATTTAATCATCAGGGCTACACAGTTATAAGCAGAACATATTGGTAAACTCAACTTTGAGTTTGATGTAAATATGTTCAGTGTGAAGACTCCATGCCCACTTATCAACCTTGCCTTCTACATTCCACCTCCACGATGCCTTGGTGAGAGCTGCAAGTGTTTTTCACCTCCTGCTCCTCTTTCTTGTGTTCTATTATTCAGCAATATTGGCTGGCAATTCACCAACATGTACAGCAACATCAATGTGGCAGTTAGATTGTTGGCTATCAGTAAACATAGCATCCTGATCCAGCCAGTCCCGACAGTTAGAGACACACAAAATAATGGAGTAACTCAGTGGATCAGACAACATCTCTGGAGAAAAGGAATAGGCGACGGTTCAGGTCGGAACCCTTCTTCAGACCCCACGGTAACCATGGTTATCTTGTGGTTAAGAAGGAAAATTGTTATAATTTCCAAAAGCTCATGATAATTTGTGAGACTTACCAGGTTTTAAGGCTCTGGAGTGAACTGTGTTACTCAAACTGTGAGGGACTTTCTCCTTCCCCTCCACTCCTAAGCCTCCAACCAAGCTCTTCTAGCATACTCAATGTTGATGGTATCCTTGCACCTCATTGGAGTCTGTGGCCTTAAAGTTCCTATGGTCAGCTAACCATGAAAGGTCTGACATCCTGATGTTTCCAATCCTTGCTAGGGAACAGCTGAGACCAGAATCTCCTTACACACAACAAAAACGAACAATGCAACATGCTACTAAATGGCCGACTGACTACATCTTTCTGGACAGAGCGTGGTCACACACCTTACCCAGATAATCAGTGGCTTCAGCAGTTGGAGTTACGTTTCTCTGCAAACAAGTTATATCAGACACCGAACTCAAGAAAATAAAATTAACACATTCTGTCAACTTTGGTCTCCAAGTGATAGTTTCCTGCACATACCATCTTATTGGAGTTTTTCAATTGCAAAATCCAAAGTGCCCATTATCTATTTTCTCAAAGGTGCACAAGTGTTGCCATGGTAACGGTTCTTTACAGACCTGCACAAATCCAAAAAAAAACTCTGCTGTTTTCTTTTTGAAACTAGCAATCAGGCTCCATTGGTTGGCTGGTTCACAAATACAAAATGGTTTTGTGTACTATATTGATTGTTCACATATTGATCTTGCCTTGAGAGTGAAGAAATCGAAAGCACTATGAGTTTAAATCTTGCTTAATCTTATAAACAGCTATAGGTATCTTAGTCTTTGCTAGTTTATTGGGGGAGACATTAACATTATTAAAAGCAACATCATATCCTTGTGAGACAACTTGTAAAGGTATTATTCAATGTCTACATTGAAGATCGTTAAATTGAAATCTTTTGCTTGTACATATTCACCCGACTCTAACACTAGTTCCACCATCTGGAGGAATATTTTCTTTCCTACAAATTTCTGCTCAAATTAATTTACATATTACTGTAAGCAAAAGCTGCCATAAAAAGTGCTATTGCACATAAGTTCAAAACATATGTTTTTAAACAAAATCATCGCCTTGAGAACTTACCAAAGTCTTAAAGTTAACTAGACCAAGTGCAGACCCGTTGGGTTTGTTCCCCCAACGCGTGTTTGCGTGAGGGGGGGGCGGGCATGCGGCGTCACACATAGTAACCACCCCCACACACACACTAACTACCCCCCTTGATATTATATTTAAATTATTAATTTGCTCCTTTTACCCCATAACCGCCCTATCGACTGACGCAAAGCCCCCATCTCACAGGCACGTCTAGAGAGGGGGGGCGTAGAGAGTGAGGGCAGAAAGATAATGGGGAGAGACAGAGAGAGGCAGAGACAGAAGGGCAAGAGACAGAGGGAGAGGGGGTGGAGGGGAGGAGGAGATGGAGGGGGGGTGAGAGGGGGGGTGGGGATGAGGGGAGAGAGAGATGGGAGGAGAGAGAGGGGAGGAGAGAGAGGGGGCCGTGGGGGGAAGGGGGAAGAGGGGGTGGGAAGGGAGGAGGAGAGGTGGGGGAAGGGAGGGGAGGGGGTGGAGTGGAGGGGGTGGAGGGAAGGGGGTAGAGGTGGGGTGGAGGGGAGGGGTATGGAGGGGAGGGGGAAGGGGGTTTGGCGGAGGAAGGGTGGGGGTGTAGGGGGGTGGGGAGAGAAAGGGGAGAGATGGGGGCGAGAGAGGGGTGGATGAGGGAGGGGGGGAAAGAGGGGGGAGGAGAGGGGGGAGGGAGAGAGGGGGGAGGGAGAGCAGAAGGGGAGGGAGAGGGAGAGAGGGGGAGAGAGAGAGGGGGGAGAGAGAGAGAGGAGAGGGGG
>CM075978.1:13453312-13665834 GCA_038087875.1 Malacoraja senta | reverse complement strand
ACTAGTTTTTACTAGCAATGGAATCTTCAAAGTGTTTCATAGGGCCAGATACATTTCTCTTCCAAATCTGGGTAGACCTTTGCACAACTCTCTTGATAACATCTCATGTAAATCAAGCCATATTGGGATCCCAGACATGACATTGTTTGGTTTCCTCTCAACATTAAAAAACAGAAATGTTGGAAGAAATCCTACAAGTCGAGATGAGGATCCATTTTGTTAGAAGAGAAATGAAATAAAAGGAGAAAGATATCTGACATGTTTTCTACCTATGGAGCCACCCACTTAACAACACCTTCTGCAGGAGTAACTTACACATGGGACACCCTTTCAAAGGTAGCCTTTTCTCACATCAAGCTCACACTGGTGACTGCACTGCTCTCAAGGTCAACTCACTTTCAGAAACTTAGTCTCAAGACCGTTCCAGGCAGATGTTAATATGCAGTACCTGTGAGCTTTTGTTGCTCATCGCTGCATTTCAGAACAAAAAACATTCGATTTTTGGTTAGTGTGACTTTAGCTTTCAGAGCCGGCAGTGACATTGAGTACGTTGCAGCTCTCCACAAACACAGGCATTGTAAAGACAAGGGACAAGGTGAAGAAAGACCTTTAGGTCTGGCACTCTGGAGTAGAGTTTAGTTTATCGTCATGTTTACCGAGGTACAGCGAAAAGCTTTTGTTGTGTGCTATCCAGTCAGCGGAAAGAGAATACCTGATTACAATCGAGCCATCTGCAGTGTACGGATATACTTGATAAAGGGAATAACGTGAATAATGTTTAGTGCAAGATAAAGTCCAATAAAGTTTGATCAGAGATGGTCTGAGGGTCTTCAATGAGGTAGAGTAGCTCAGGACTGCTCTCTCATTGTTGTTAGGATGGTTCAGTTGCCTGATAACAGCTGAAAAGAAACTGTCTCTGAATCTGGAGGTGTTCACACTTCAATACCTTTTGCTTGATGGGAGAGGGGAGGATATGAGAGAGGGGAGTAACTACATACTTTAATTGAAAGGACTCACAGGATTGGGACAGGTCTGTGTATTGTCTAATTTCATATCAGTACATAGTCGATTTGCATGGGTAGAAACAAGTAAATATGTTCCACCGCACATTTCACCTTGTCCTGCAGTTACTTGTGACACCTCCAAAGACGTTAGAATGATAATTTGTAACTCATAAGGATTCTGTGCAGACAACAAGAGAAAAATAAAAGACGAAAAGCTGAAGGATCAGGCAGCAGCTCTGGAGAAAAGGAATAGGGGACCTTTCGAGTCGAGACCCTTCTTCAGACAAACGGCGCCTATTCCTTTTCTCCCGAGATGCTGCGTGACCTGCTGTGTTACTCCAGTATTTCGTGTCTATCTTTGGTTTAAACCAGCATCCGCAGTTCCTTCCCACACCGAGAAATATAATGCTGCAATGCATGTCCCCCGCGCTCCTCCTGCAAGCTGACAAAAGGCTGCTAAGCAGCAGATATACCAGTATCACTGAACTCAGCCATGTGTTTATAGCAGTCATACTCTATATACTTGATTGCAGTTAAAGTGGTAGTTTTTAGGTCAGGTATATCAGGTTTGTGGCTACATTGATTTTGCCATTATGTAGCATTGTTCCTGGTGAATCTTATGCCTTTTACTTGTAAGGGATTATTCAGGAGTTACACAATTACGTGAATATAGCAAGCACTGATTCAAACAAGAACCAATCATCAGAAATCTGTTCTAATGTACATAGCAAGCACTAATCGGTATGAAGTTAAAAGGACAGTTCTATAAACAAACAGTGCTGTCTCAAGTCAGGTCAAGTCAAGTTTATTTGTCACATACACATACGAGATGTGCAGTGAAATGAAAAGTGGCAATGCTCGCGGACTTGGTGCAAAAAAACAACCAACCAAACGAACTACAACAGAATGGAAGAATAGAATCACATATTCTTTTACATATTAAATATTGTGGGCGGAAGGAAAAAGGGGATAAAACAGGGGAAAAACAAAAAACAGCAATTTTTTTAAACCAGTAGAGTGGTACAGTAAAGTTAGTCCCTGGTGAGATTAGGAGTTTACAGTCCTAATGGCCTCTGGGAAGAAACTCCTTCTCAATCTCTCTGTTCTCACAGCATGGCAACGGTGCCTGACCGTAGCAGCTGAAACAGTCCATTGCAGGGGTGGAAGGGGTCTCCCATGATCTTATTGGCTCTGGAGTTGCACCTTCTGATGTATAGTTCCTACAGAGGGGCGAGTGTAGTTTCCATTGTGCATTCGGCCGAACGCACTACTCTCTGCAGAGCCTTCTTGTCCTGGGCAGAGCAGTTCCCAAACCAGATTGTAATATTTCCAGACAAGATGCTTTCCACAGCCGCTGAGTAAAAGCACTGGAGGATCCTTGGAGACACTCTGAATTTCCTCAATTGCCTGAGGTGGTAAAGGCGCTGCCTTGCCTTACTCACGAGTGCTGCAGCGTGTGATGTCCATGTCATATCCTCAGAGATGTGGACACCCAGGTATTTAAAACAGCTCACCCTATCCACAGTATCCCCATTTATCCTTAATGGTGTGTACGTCCTCGGATGATGTGCCCTCCTAAAGTCCACGATCAGTTCCTTGGTTTTTTTGATGTTCAAGAGGAGGCTGTTGTCCTGACACCAGAGTGCCAGATCAGCCACCTCCTCCCGGTAGGCCTTCTCATCGTTGTCTGAGATCAGGCCCACCATCACAGTGTCATCAGCAAACTTGATGATCGAGTTGGAGCTGAACCTAGCCACACAGTCATGTGTGTACAGTGAGTACAGTAGGGGGCTGAGGATGCAACCCTGGTGGGATCCTGTGCTCAGGGTGAGGGACTTCAATGTATTCCCTCCCATCTTGACTACCTGGGGCCTGGTGGTGAGAAAGTCCAGGGTCCAGGCACACAGGGGGGTGTTGAGCCCTAATTCCAGCAGCTTCTCGGCCAGTCTGGTGGGGACTATCGTGTTGAAGACTGAACTGAAGTCTATGAACAGCATCCTCACGTAGCCCCCCTTCTGGCTGTCAAGATGAGAGAGAGCGGTGTGCAAAACCTGGGAGACCGCATTGTCCGTGGATCTGTTCGGACGGTATGCGAATTGTAGCGGGTCCATGTTGCGAGGGAGGAAGGCGCAGATGTGTTTCTTCACCAGCCTCTCAAAGCATTTCATGACTACCGAGGTGAGGGCCACCGGACGATAGTCATTCAGACAGGTTGGGGAGGCATTTTTAGGTACCGGTACAATGATGGATTTTTTGAAGCAGGCAGGGACCACGGACTTGTCCAGGGAGAGATTGAATATTGTAGTGAGCACCGGAGCTAGCTGCGTAGCACAGGACTTAAGTACTCGCCCCGAGATGCCATCGGGGCCTGCAGCTTTCCTCGTGTTCACCCGTGTCAGAGCCCTCCTCACGTCGTGCTCGGACAACGAGAATGTGTGCACATTCCTCCCTTCAGCTTCGATAGCCAGCCCGCTGACGGTATTGTCGATAGTCGGCAGACCTGGGGTGGTGTTGCCGTCTCCAAATGAGCTGGTGACGTGATCACGACACATTCTTGTATACATCAGCTGAACATAAGATGATAGGGTATAGTTTATTTTATTATTGTCACGTGTTATGAGGTACAGTGAAAAGCTTTTGTTTGCTATCCTGTTTAAGAGAAGACTATACATGATTACACTCAAGCAGTCCACAGTGCACAGATAAAACATAAAGGTCACAACATTTAGTAGAAGATAAAGTAATTTAGCGCAAGGTATAGGCATGTGAATTGGCCGACCTCAAACCTGACAGCTTCATCACAAAGTTATTCCACACCACTGTGATAGAGATGAAGGAATCTTCCAGACCAGGTTTATTTTGTCACTTGGCACATCGAGCATGTTTATACAATCTGCCCTCTGCCTATCGATAATTGGGATATTTGTGTACTCAAGAGAGTCAGCCTTCAAAACACTGATTCTGGCCCCCAGCAAAGATGTTTAAACATTCAAACGGTATCATGGCAGCCACAGTGTGCTCACATTTTAAATATGTAGTTCAATGAGAACTTTTGTCTGTGTCAAAATAAACAATATCATTGTCGCTATTGAAATTGTAATGTGTCACCCACCGGCTGTTATCTTTGATTTGATTATTAAAAATGTATATGCTTTGAGTTTGGAAGTTTCTACTGAGAGGGTTCTCCCAGCGAGTGGCTGCTTCTCCTGATGAATAACGACTTTAACATCAACTGGTTTCAGCCTCCGAGTGGCTCAGTTCACTCATCACATTAGCGCACTAATTAGAGAAAATAATGCTGCCCTGAGTATTCAGTAACTTGCCTGCACTGCTTTAATCACACACATCCTCCGTTACCAGTTTGTAGCACAAGGATAATTGATTAGTAAGGGTGTCAGGGGTTATGGGGAGAAGACAGGAGAATGGGGTTGAGAGGGAAAGCTAGATCAGCCACGATTGAATGGCGGTGGACTTGATGGGCCAAATGGACTAATTCTGCTCCTATAGTTTATGAACTTATGATGGCAGCCAAGGCACTCATCGACCATGTTCTAAAAGTAAATTCACCCCCACACCAAGGTTCATGAGTCAAAAATAATAAAACCTTTCAATACCTTTGTTGCGAGTCCAAACTTCGTGGTCATAATGTTGCTTTATTCGATGAGATAAGTTTGAGATACATGTGCATTGGGACTCTCCAACAATTGAGTCATTGCTGCTGCTGCTGAGCAAGGGTGTTGACTCGAGCTCAGCTAACTGTTCACTCATGATCTCAAGGTAAGATCTGCTGGGGTAGCAGGACATTCCCCTTAACAACAGTCCTCGTAACCACTGACGAGGGTACAACAGTAAGTGGTCTGACCATCAGGTGATGCCACAGGACCCCTCCCCAGCACCGGAGGAAGGAAAACGAGCAGGCCAATGAAATGCGGCAGCCAAAACTCGTAAACCCACAGGTGAAAAGGGATAGAACTCGCTCACCGTCTACAAGAAGGTGTGCAAGCATGGTTGAGGGCAGCTCCTGCTGTGGGTCGGGGGCACCCCGTGTGTCGGGACGGTGGGGCCCGCAGGCGCAGTCAACGCTCTGGCTGTGGGCCATCCCGGCCGTATGCCGAGGGGAGCAAGGAGACCAATGCAAAAGCCGCAGGATGAACGAGACACTGTGTCACATCTCATCGACCAGCAGGGGATCGTGTCCAGAGAAATACGGTATCCAGCAACGGCTGGGAGACGTCGGCAACAATACAAACCAAAGAAAACACAACAAAGAAATAAGAATAAACTAATAGCTAAACCCGGTGAGGTCATTACAGTGTAAAAAGTGAAAAGAGAAAAAAAAACTACTGTGAGCAAACAAGTCCAAACTGGTAGGAAACTAAAAGTTCAAATTGTCCAATGTCTGATGAGAAGCTGTGCTGGAAGCTGGAAAACTGGAGGTTGCAGTGACACCATTCGACCTGAGGTGGCGCTGTTGAAGGTGGTCAGGCTGCAGAGACGTCATCCGACCTGAGGTGGCGCTGTGGACGGCGGTCAGACTGCAGAGAAACCATCTGGCCGGAAAATGGCAAGTTGCCAGCGGTCAGAGCAGGTCGAGGGTCACTTCTGGCTGGCCATGGCGGCCATTTTGGCAGTTGACCGTGGCAGCCATGTGGTAGTAGGCCGCGGCAGCCATTTAGGCAACCACTGAGGAGACCTTTACAGACGGCCAACCGAGGCGATTCCCGTATCTGTGCGGGGCAGCCAACATCGACAGGCCTCACCCCACCTCTGCAAGTAGGAACTCCACCCACCATCACCGGTGTTGTCAGAGACCAGCTCCACTGCCGCGCCCCCAGAGGAGACTGAAAGCTGCTGGGGAATCCGTCACGGGACCGCCGATGCATGACTGGCCGAGGCTCCAACCCGCTGCTGGGCCGACCACAGCCTAACCGGACGGGCAGCGAGCAGCCGGGGATTGTCGAAAACTGCGCCGGCGAGGAACAGAAGGACATCTTCGGGCAGCCGCCCCAGTTAGGCCCGCTCGATCGGTAGGCTAGGCCTTGAGCAGCGGCCGGTGGGGTGTCGGGCGGGCCCGTTCTCTCCCCGCTCCTGGGGCCGGCAGGCGGCGGTGCTGGTGCCAGTGATGCTGGGGGCGGGGGGCTGATATACTCGCAGTTCCTGCAGCAGCTGTTGGGGGAGCATCGGCAGCCGTGGCCTCTCAGCTCTGGTGGGCAGCAGCTCGTGGGGAGCGACAGTAGCCGCGGCCTCTCAGCCCCGGTTGTCGGCTCCGGGCAGGCCATGCGGGAGAGATTGGCAGCTGTCAAACAAGGCCCGGATCGCGCGCCGGATCTGCGAACGCCGAAACCAGTCACAGGAGCACGTCGAGGCGGTCGTCGGCGGCATACATTATGGTAGGGTTGGTGGCAGCGTTGTTCAGCAGGCCTGGCCTGTTGCAGACATCAAGTCACCACTGTAGAGGTGGGTGGTCGGCTGCGTGCCTCGGGAGAAATCCAAAATCCCAATTTGGATCATCGCGGGTCACCAATGTAGCGAGTCCAAACTTCTTGGTCATAAGGTTACTTTATTCGGAGAGATAAATTTGACATACATGTGCGTTGGGACATATTGAGTCAATGCTGCTGCTGCTGCTGCTGAGCGAGGGTGTTGACTCAAGCTCAGCTACCTGTGGACTTGTGATCTCAAGGTAAGATCTGCTGATGTAGCAGGACTCTCCCCTAAACCCATCACGTCACGTGACAGTCCTCGTAACCACTGACGAGGGTTCGAAAGTAAGCGGTCTGACCACCAGGTGACGCTACACCTTTACAAATTTACCACACATGGAAACCTGAACAGTCTTCATGGTGTTCACCTAAATAGAGTTTAGTTTAGTGTAGAAGTACAGAGGCAGCTGAAAGAAGCAGCCGGTGGATTTGGCTCAAGCGGAAAGACCCATGCTGGGCCCCAATTATGTCGGGGTGAATCTTTGGGACGGTTTGACACGGGACATGCGCTGAGGGTTGATCATCCTGCAGCGGGCCGTCCTTGTGGAGGGTGTATAGTGTTAAAAGGCCGAAACACCCAGTGATGCAAGGGTACACTACTGATGATGTGTCCTGTGCCCAACTGTCCTGAAGGTTACCCCCCCCCACCCCCCCCCCCGATGTTGAGCGTCTACCACTCTCAACAATCAACGAATGCCGTGAAATGCTCCCCACCTATTGGCACAAGGGACTTCTTAACATCTTGTCCTGTGTATTTGATTCTAGAAGTACAGTGCTGAAACAGGCTCATCGGTCCACCAAGTCCGCGCCGACCAGCAATCCATTCCCTGCACACTAACGCTATCCTACACACATGAGGGACAGTTTACAATTATACCTGTACATCTTTTGATGTGGGAGAAAATCAGAGATCCCGGAGGAATCCCACGCAGGTCATGGGGAAAACGTACAAACTCTGTACATACAGCACCAGTGTGTAAAGACCCATCTTCAATGTTCCTACAGATTTATTAGACACGGTAACCAGAGGAATTTAACCGCCTGTTATACTTAATCCATTGTACTTTTGCATCACCATATACTTTAACTGTAAAATTTCCAATCAAAGATAACGGAGAAGTACTTTATCTCTTCAACGGATTCAGCCCATCTAGATGTAACTAATGTCGTTTACCTTGCCAGTTCAAAGATATTGTGATGATACAACCTGTGGCCATAGAACCCTCAGAAGGAACCAGCTGCACTTTGTAACAATTTTAGTTATTGTTGGCATCCCCTAAAATCCAAATGGGTTCCAGCTTTTAATCTGGTATGAAACAATCTGGACAGAGATGGAGCTGAACAGTATGTGTCAAATTGAGCATATGCTGAGTGGTTAGAAGACTACACCAGGCTCCACTAGCTTCAGTCTCCTGCTTGCTTTTACTTTGCACCAAGCTGATCAGGTAGACTTGAGAAAAACGGTTTTGTGATGTTTTAAACCATTGAAAGTGCAGATTCACACACTGTGATGGATAAAGGGATGAATGAATGAATGAATACTTTATTGTCATTATAACATGTAAACATGTACAACGAAATTAGAAATGCCAACCAGTCAGTGCACACATTTTCTTAGAGCAAAAGTCTAAGATAAACAACTAAAATAAATAACATGAAAAAAAACACATTCTTCTGTCGATTTCCCAGTCCCTTTGGTGTGTAGCACACCTGCACTCATTTGGTGGCTACATTAAGTGTAGTTATTGCTGTGGGATAAAAACTGTTTTTGAGTCTGTTTGTCCTTGTCCTCATTGATCTGTACCGTCTGCCTGACGGCAACAGTACAAACAGGGAGTGACCGGGGCTGGAAAATGTCCTTTATGATCTTCTTGGATTTTTTGAGACAGTGGGAACTGTGTAGGACCTTCAAGGTGAGGAGAGGGCAGCCGATAATCTTCTGGGCGTTGTCAATTGCCCTCTGGAGCGCTTTCCTCTTAGCCGCTGTGCAGCTGGTGTACCACACGCATACACAGTATGTTAAGATGCTCTCAATTGAGCATCGATAAAAGGATAGCAGCAGTCTCTGGGTGATGTTGTTCTTCCTGAGCACCCTCAGGAAGTACAGTCTCTGCTGGACCTTTTTCAGCAGCGCAGAGGTGTTCACGCTCCAAGTCAGGTCCTCCTCAATGTGGATTCCCAGGAAGCGGAAATCCGCCACCCTTTCCACACAGTCCCCATCGATGATTAGTGGTGTAATGTCCGTTTTCTTCTTCCTATAGTCAATTATGAGCTCCTTGGTCTTTGAGGTGTTGAGGAGCAGGTTATTTTCTCCACACCACCCTGTCAGCTGCTCCACCTCATCCCTGTAGGCGTACTCATCCCCCCCAGAGATGAGCCCCACCACCGTGGTGTCATCCGCGAATTTGACAATGGTGTTACTGTGGTGGGCGGCGGTGCAGTCATGTGTGTAGATAGAAACATAGAAACATAGAAATTAGGTGCAGGAGTAGGCCATTCGGCCCTTCGAGCCTGCACCGCCATTCAATATGATCATGGCTGATCATCCAACTCAGTATCCCGTACCTGCCTTCTCTCCATACCCTCTGATCCCTTTAGCCACAAGGGCCACATCTAGCTCCCTCTTAAATATAGCCAATGAACTGGCCTCGACTACCCTCTGTGGCAGAGAGTTCCAGAGATTCACCACTCTCTGTGTGAAAAAAGTTCTTCTCATCTCGGTTTTAAAGGATTTCCCCCTTATCCTTAAGCTGTGACCCCTTGTCCTGGACTTCCCCAACATCGGGAGCAATCTTCCTGCATCTAGCCTGTCCAACCCCTTAAGAATTTTGTAAGTTTCTATAAGATCCCCTCTCAATCTCCTAAATTCTAGAGAGTATAAACCAAGTCTATCCAGTCTTTCTTCATAAGACAGTCCTGACATCCCAGGAATCAGTCTGGTGAACCTTCTCTGCACTCCCTCTATGGCATGGTGTAAAGCAGGTGTAAAGGGATGCACACAAAGCAATAACAATGAACAAATGTATTTAAACTTCAATTATACCCTCAGAAATCATGCAGAAGGACCATTGTAAAATAACTTTTGAAAAAATAGTAGTAGCCATGTGTGTTATAGGTATCGAGGCTACCTGAAGTGAGATAAATCAATATTCATACCACTGGGCTGTAAGCTGCCAAAGCGTAATATGAGATACTGTTCCTCCAATTTGCGTTTAGCCTCATTCTGACAATGGAGGAGAAGGAGGATGGATAGGCCTGTGTGGGTATGGGAAGGAGAATTAAAGTATCCTGCAACCGGAACATCAGGTTGGTTCAAGCGGGCTGCGCGAAGGTGTTTCGCGAAACGATCGCCCGGTCTATGTTTGATCTCGCCGATGTATAAGAGTCAGATACAGTAGATGAGGTTGGAGGAAGTCCAAGTGAACCTCCGCCTAACCCGAAAGGACTGTCGGGGTCCCTGGACAGAGTCGAGGGAGGAGGTATAGCGACAGGTGTTGCATCTTCTGCGGTTGCAGGGGAAGGTACCTGGAGAGGGGAAGGTATGAGTTAACCAGGGAGTTGCGGATGGAATGGTCTCTGCAAAAGTCAGATGGGAAGATGTGACTAGTTTTGGATGTGGCGGAAATTTTGGAGGATTATGTGTTGTATGTGACGACGGATGGGGTGGAAGGTAAGGACTAGGGGGACTCTGTCTCTGTTGCGACCAGGGTGGGGGGGGGGAGCAAGGGTGGAGCTGTGGGGTGCGGAGGAGACCACGAATGATGGGAGAGGCGAATTCCCTAAAGAATTAGGACATCTCGGATGTTCTAGAATGGAACATCTCATCTTGGGTACATATGTGGCGTAAATGGAGGAAGTGGGAGTAGGGGATAGAGTCTTTGCAGGAAGCAAGGAGGGAAGAAGTGTAGTCGAGATAGTTGTGGGAGTCAGTGAGTTTGTAATAGTTCCGTCAATAGCCTATTTCCTGTGATGGAGATTGAGATCAAGAAAGGGGAGGGAGATGTCAGAGTTGGTCCAAGTAAATTTGAGTGCAGGATGAAAATTGGTGGTGAAGTTGATGAAGTCCATGAGTTCCGCATGGGTGCAGCAGGTAGCACCGCTGCAGTCATCAATGTAACAGAGATAGAGTTCGGGGATAGTGTACGCCTGGAACAGGAATTGTTCAACGTACCCTTCAAAGTGGCAGGCATAGCTGGGGCCAATGCGGGTGTCCATAGCTACGCCTTGGATTTGGAGGAAGTGTGAGGAGTCAAAGGAGAAGTTGTTGAGGGTGAGGACCAGTTCCGCAAGGTAATTTGTTTTAGGTGATGTTGATTGATGGATAAGCATCGCCCAGGACAGATCTCTTCTTTTTGCCTCCGTGGAGTTTTTATATCAATCTATTCGCCAGACGGTACCTTGAAATAATGTAGTATTCCAAGTCACCTAGGATGTACGCTGCGTAGAAGCAAGACTGCCAACACTGTGCCTTAGCCAGCATCTGACCTCCTTGCTAACACGCCAAAAAGTTGGGTTTATAGGCTGCGTTCCAGGACTGTTCGGATAATTCAATATAGTTTTCCATGAGTGGTAAATTATCCCTGCCAGTCTGATGCTCATCCAAGGTTCTGTTTGGGTGGATGTAAACAGTTTCATGATATTTATTTGAAGGTAATTATTGTGCTCTCCTGCTGTCCTGGCTCAGTTTCAGCTATTACATCCAAAATAGATTTACTGGTTAGTCATCACCTGATTGTGTGTAGGACCCTGCTGTAAGCAACTTGGATGGCATGCAGCTTTTTATGTCTATCTAAAGAATTACTCGTTGGCAGTGAATAGCTCTAGTTCCATTGAACATTGGAAAGGTGCCAATTAAAAAAAAAATCCCTGCTATTTCTCAAAATTTGCATTACTTTGTCTCCAGTCTGGTGAAACATCAAATGTCCATGTACATCAGTCACTGAAAGTAAGCATGCAGGTGCAGCAGGCAGTGTAGAAAGCTAATTGCATGTTGGCCATAACAAGAGGAGTTGAGTATAGGAGCAAAGAGGTCTTTCTGCAGTTGTACAGGGCCCCACAGTGAGAGCACACCTGGAGTATTGTGTGCAGTTTTGGTCTCCCAATTTGAGGAAGGACATTCTTGCTATTGAGGGAGTGCAGCGTAGGTTCACGAGGTTAATTTCCGGGATGGTTGGACTGTCATTTTGAAAGAATGGAGCGACTGGGCTTGTATATAAGAGGGGATCTTATTGAAACATATAAGATTATTAAGGGATTGGACATGCTAGAGGCAGGAAACATGTTTCCAGTGTTGGGGAAGTGCAGACCCAGGGGTCGCAGTTTAAGAATAAGGGGTAGGCCATTTAGAACGGAGATGAGGAAAAACTTTTTCACCCAAAGAGTTGTGAATCTGTTGAATTCTCTGCCTCAGAGGGCAGTGGAGACTGATTCTCTGGATGCTTTCAAGAGAGAGTTAGATAGAGCTCTTAAAGATAGCAGAGTCAAGGGATATGGGGAGAAGACAGGAATGGGGTACTGATTGTGGATGATCAGCCATGATCACAGTGAATGGCGGTGCTGGCTCAAAGGGCCAAATGGCGTACTCCTGCACCTATTGTCTATTGTCTATTGAAATCAGCCAGACATTTCTACTGAGGTCAAGGTGGTTCGATTGTCAAATGTACCAAATAAGAACATTAAAAAAAAAACTTGCAGCAGCATAACAGGTCTGTAAACAAAGCGCTCATAGATAACATAATAAACAAAAAGAAAGAGTTCAATGCATGAAAAACACTGTCCAACCTGGACAAGATTTGAAGGCCTTACAAAATTAATGTAGAGTGTGCTAATATTTCTATTGTGGATGCAAATAAATGGTGATGTACGAAAATTAGATTTTGCATCCAAATATTTCTAGCATGGCTTAAGTAATATAAACAGTTCTGTTCAATGAGGGAAATGTTAAGAGGTGAACAGTAGACACTGTGCTGACCTGAATTTCATCATTGCTTGTTCCGTCAGTCATCCATATACTTGATTTGAAATAATTTTCACCACCGACAACAGATTAAAAAAAACATTTATTACGTCAATATTGCTTGCAATTAATTTATTCTCTGCTGAATATGAAAGGAAGCATTCATTGCCCTCGAGAAAGGTAAGCATTTATTCCTTAATAGCTACACCAGCTTTATAGAGCTGGGTGTAAATAACCATCAATGAACTTTAGTCATTTATAAGATCTGCAAATAATCCAGAGCCAAAAGACCAGCCCCATAAGGAAACATCATTATTCAGGCTGGAATAATTGAATGTAAAATTTGCTATAAATCACAAATTTTACTTCGGAGTCACGTGAGTGATGACGTGAAGAGCCCGTTCAGCACGCATGCGTGACATTAGCGTTCACGCAGTGCAACAGCGACGAACGGGAGTACAGGCGCTCCCGCTACAAGTTTAAAAGCGGACCATCAGGTAAGTTTTTACTCTGAGGTCCTAATAGAAGCTTGCTTTGCTCTGTAATTCCAGGGAAATTCGGAAAATGAGTAAACCACGGCAAGCAAAGAAAACCGCCCCCAGTTCGACTCCAACAGAACGGGAGTGTCTCATCAGTGGGGGGCGAGAGGCGGCACCTGGACCGCATATGCGGCGGTCCACCCTCATCGAGACCGAGCCGAGCCCAGTGCCGCTAGCGCAGCCTGATGAGCGGCAGCGGGCTGGAGGAAAAGTAAGAGAAAAAACAAACCGGCCGGTTATGTCCGACTCCGATGAGGAGGGTCCGCCTGAGAGCGGCAGAACTAGCCGCCTGAGCCGAATGGAAAGGCTCATGGAGCAACTGCTCCAGCGAGACTTGCTTCGGGAGCTGGAGCAATCTCGCACAGGGGGATCAGGCACTCCCACAGCAGTGCCTTATAATGCACTGGCCATTGCTTCTCCCTCAGATGAGGGCAGCATTGGCGACCAGGGCTGGGCTGGTCAGGATCAGGGGTGATTGGCTGAAGATGTCGGGAGTACGCTTGGGGTACAGGATCAGGAAGAGCTGCTGGGTGTGGGGATTCGCTACGTGGTTACACCACGAGCAGGGCGGCCATTGGAGCCAAAACTGGCGGCGAGCATCAACCACCTGTCCCTCAAACCCCTACAAGATCAGGTACTTAATGAGGCACTAGAACTCTACTCGCCTCCGGAGAACTGCAGTTCGCTTAATGTACCAGCTGTTAACAGCCAAATCTGGGGGTATGTTGGACAGAGTATTCGGAGCCAGGAGATAAAATTACAACGGATCCTCAAGCTCCTCACAACAGGGATAACATCATATGCTCGTTCCGTGGATGGGGTGGATATGACCACAAACCAGCAAGACACTCTAGCTCTGCTGTGCAACACCCAATACGAGATCAACAACCTCCGCAAGGAGATAATAAGACCTGCCCTCAATCCTAGGTATGCAGGACTGTGCAAAACACCGGCCTCAGAGCCACAGATCCTGTTATTCGGGAAGGACTTAACAAAACAGGTAAAAGACCTGGAGGAAGAGACCAAAGCATTTGGCCTCATGAGGGCAGGCCCCGGAACGAGCAGGCCCACACAACCCAGACGGCAGTACCCCACTGCGTCCACCAGTCGAAGACAAACATTCCGGACTGGTGAAAGCTCGGGGTCCGCATTCTATCCCCGAAAGCCTTTTTTAGGCCAGGGCCCAGAGTGGACCCCATGGAAAATGCACCACCCCCAACCAACAGGACATCCAGTAGTACAACGGCGGATGAAGAAACAGAAGCAATGAACACTCCCATAACTATGGAGGTAGGAGGGTCTGGTTCCTACCAGCATATAAAAAGTGGGGGGACTGTACTAACAGGGGGGAGATTACACCTGTTCCTTGATGCATGGAGGTGTCTCACGAATGATAGTTATATACTTAACAGTATTCGGGGATACAAAATAGAGTTCATTCAAGAAAATATGCCACCAGTTCAGCACGTACCCCAAAGGGTCTTTACCCTCTCAGTCAAAGAGAAACTAGAGGCTCAAGCAGAACTGGTGAGGTTACTTACAAAGGGTGTCATTGAGAAATCCAAACATGAACCTTTGGAATTTGTCTCAAATATATTTACAAAAAGCAAAAAAGATGGTGGATGTCGCATCATCATTGACTTAACCTTCCTAAATACCTTTGTTAAGTATGTACATTTCAAAATGGAAACATTTGTAACTGCAAAACAACTGATTTCAAAAGGATACTTTATGGCAAGCATCGATTTAAAAGATGCCTACTATTCAGTACCCATTCATAAGGGTCATCGGAGATACCTAAAATTTACCTGGATGGGGCAACTATGGCAGTATAAAGCGTTGCCTAATGGGTTAACATCAGCCCCAAGACTATTTACCAAGATATTAAAACCAGCCTTGGCAACATTAAGAAAACAGAGACATATTGTCATGGCATATCTTGATGATATACTAATAGTAGGCAAAACCATGGAGTTGGCTAAATCAGCTGTATTAGCTACCAAACAATTGTTTGAAACCCTGGGGTTTGTCATCCATCCAGATAAATCTAAGTTGACGCCATCCACAACTATGGACTATCTGGGATTCACAATTAACTCAGTCCACATGTCTGTAACGTTGCCAAAAAGTAAAGCAGCACAATTGGCACAGACGTGCAACAATTTAATGGTTAGCAATCGACCAACCATCCGACAAGTGGCAAGAGTAATTGGCAAAATGGTAGCAGCATTTCCAGCTACACAATTTGGACCCCTGCACTATCAAAACCTACAAAGGGCAAAAGTACAGGCGTTGAAACGACATGCAGGTTACTTTGACCGAACCATGAAATTACCCATTGAAGCAATATCAGAGTTACAGTGGTGGATAGAACACATTTGGCATAGTTCCAGCCCTATCATCATCAATAACCCAACGTTAATTATACAAACAGATGCCAGTGCTCAAGGCTGGGGAGCGACTAATACCATATCCAGCGCAGGTGGTAGATGGACTAACCTAGAATCATCTTTACTACAAACTCTGGGCATAAATTACTTGGAAATGTTGGGTGCGTTTTATGGTTTAAAAGCGTATTCTATCGATATGCACCATTTGCATGTTCGTTTACAAATTGATAATACCACGGTGGTGGCCTATATTAACCATATGGGCGGAATAAAATCGATATCATGTGACAATTTGGTCAACCAAATCTGGCAATGGTGTGTCGATAGACATATTTGGCTATCAGCAACTTACCTACCAGGTAAGCTAAATTCAGTGGCAGACACCAGGTCACGCAAATTCAATGATAACATCGAATGGATGTTACATCCTAGAGCTTTTGCAAAAATTATAAAGCAATATGGCACACCAGATATCGATCTCTTTGCCTCCTGGCTAAATCACCAGGTACCAATGTATGTCGCTTGGGAACCAGACCCTGAGGCAGTAGCGATAGATGCATTCGCGCTGAACTGGGGAAACTATTTATTTTATGCTTTTCCCCCCTTCTGCCTCATCAGTAGGGTACTATGCAAAATACAGCTGGACTCTGCGTCAGGTATTTTGATAGTACCCGACTGGCCTACACAGCCATGGTTCCCAGTGGTCCTTGACATGGTCATTGAACCTCCTATGACCTTCCCCAGTAGCCCAGACCTATTGACTCACCCTGTATCAGGCATAAGTCATCCATGCCATGACAAAATTACCCTACTGGGTTGCAGGTTATGAAAAGACCACTGCTGGGCCAGGGGTTGTCTGACAGGACCATCAACACGATGACAGCGTCCCACCATATGTCCACCAGGAAACAATACCTGTCGAGCATCAGGAAGTGGGAAACATACTGCTCGACTACTGGGACAACGTACTCATCTGCAACCATAACCAATGTACTGGAGTTCCTGGCTGGCCTTCACCATAATGAAGGATTGAGCTGCAGCGCCATCAATACGGCCAGAAGTGCTCTGTCAGCCTACTTAAAACCAATACCAGGACAACAGGCTATAGGGTCTCACCCGCTGGTGATTAAACTCATGAGGGGTATATTCAACTCTAACCCTCCTAGACCTAGATACACCAGAATCTGGGATGTCAGTGTGGTCCTGACATACTTAAGGGGATGGTCACCAGCCAGGTCCCTCACTCTGGAACAGCTAACCCTGAAAACGGTCATGCTGATGGCACTAGTCTCAGCACAAAGAGTCCAGTCCCTCTACTTACTGCGACTGGACAACATGGTTATAACACCTGACCGGGTATCATTCACAATTCAGGAGCTGGTAAAGCAGAGCAGGCCAGGAACTTCAGGCCTAGTTATGGATTTCCGGGCATACCCACCTGACAGGCGGTTGTGTGTCATGACTCACCTACTGACTTACATCGACACAACAAGCAATTCCCGAGGGAGAGAAAAAGCCTTATGGGTCAGCCACAAACAACCACATGGTCGGGTGTCGAGCCAAACAATCTCAAGGTGGCTAAAGCAGGTACTGGGGGCTGCTGGAGTGGACACTGACGTATATACATCTCACTCCACTAGGGCAGCATCGACATCGGCGGCTAAAAGGATGGACGTACCACTGAACCACATCCTGGCTACAGCGGGGTGGTCCACGGAGAAAACGTTCCAAACGTTCTACAATAAGCCGCTAGCACAACCTGTGTTATTTGTAGACAGAATTTTAGAATCTGCAAATATATAATTTAAGCCCGGGGGAGCATTTTGTCTTTTGTTATTGTTTAATAAATACCATTATTGTTTACAAACAGATTTATGGTTCATTACGATAACATACTTCCTCCCTTGAAACACTTCGGCAGCGAGTGGAGTATGAACTGTTACACGGTTTGAAATCACAGAGCTTTGAAGTCTTCACGTAGTCACTCACGTGACTCCGAAGTAAAATAGTAAGATTAAACGAGAACTTACCAGTTTGAAGTTTGATCTGTATTTTATGAGGAGTTACGATGAGGGATTACGTGCCCTCCGCTCCCACCCTCAAATATATAGATCAACAGGTATCTTAGTTCTCCTTTTCTTTACTATGTTTATTTCAATTGTTGTGTTTCCTGTGATTCCACACCGCTGCTTTGAAGAATGTCGCGCATGCGTGCTGAACGGGCTCTTCACGTAATCCCTCATCGTAACTCCTCATAAAATACAGATCAAACTTCAAACTGGTAAGTTCTCGTTTAATCTTACTATTATGCATTATTCTTCAGGTAAGCCTTAATGCTATTTAATATGAGGCATACAGAAAAAAATTCCAATTCGGGATCGCACGGTGGCGCAGCGGTAAAGTTGCTGCCTGACAGCGCCAGAGACCCTTGTTCGATCCCGACCACGGGTGCTGTCTGTATGGAGTTTGTACATTCTCCCCATGACCGCATGGGTTTCCTCAGAGATCTTCAGTTTCCTCCCACACTCCAAAGACCTACAGGTTTGTAGGTTAATCGGCTTGGTATAGTCAAAAGGAAAGATTCTGCAGACAAACCTTGGATATAAAAATAAATTTGCTCAAGATTATTATTCACATATTTTTGTGTATAATTACTTATCAAAACACCTTAATGAACCTGTACTGTGGAAAGACTCAGTAATGAGCTTGAGAATTTTGGTTTCTTTGCTGTGCAATTTCTGACAACGTTTTAGAAATATTAATGTTTGGATATTTATATCGCTCATTGGCAGATCTTGATGTAATTAACCAGTGCATGGAATGTACATACAACCTCTACCTTGTTCAGCAAATACAGATTTGTTGAACCAGGTCTGGAAGTACCCTTCTCATTGAAGCAAAAACAAAATGCAGATGGTGGAAATCTTGAAGAAAAAAAAGAAATTGCTGAAAACATTCAGCAATCTCATTTTCAAGCTTGCAACTACCATTGGAAGAAGACAAACAAAGCTCGTTTAACTGCAGAAAATACAGGATTAGGTTGTTTGGTCTTTGAGGGATGGATTGGTAAGTATTATTGGTAACAGGCACATTTTGTTTTGGGATGTATGTCTCATGTCCTTGTTTGGTTTGATTCTTATTTCATGAATTGGCTTCTCTTCCCATGACCATATCAGGATTCCCTCAGTGTTCTACCCTTCTTAGGCCTCTTTGTATTTCTCAGCCCGTTGTCAACAATATCCGAAAATATAATATTAGATTTCACATCATTGCAGAAAACACTCCTGTCCATTCTCTGCACCACTTTTCTTGACCCTGTTCACTGTCTCTGATATGCTTCATAGCTTATCTGACATCCAGTCCTGAATAATCAGATATTTCTTGCAAATAAATACCTTGAAGATTAAAACTGTCACCTTTGTTCTCTAACCATATAACATGCTTCATACACTCTCAGCTCAGAGAGTCAGAGTCGCACAGCGCAGGAACAGGCCCTTCAGCCCAACTTGCCCACGCCAACCAAGATGCCCCATCTACACAAGTCCCATCTGCCTGTGTTTGGCCCATATCCCTCTAAACCTATCTTACCCATGTACCTATCTAAATGCTTCTTAAACTTTGTGATAATCCCTGCCTCAGCTAGCTCCTCCAGTGCCTCATTCCATACACCCACCACCCTTTGTTAAAAATGTACCCCCTCAGGTTCCTATTAAATCTTTCTCTCCTCACCTTAAACATACGTCCTCTGGTTCTTGATTTCCCTACTCTGGGCAAAAGACCCTGTGTATTTACCTGATTTATTCCTCTCATCAGCTGTTGGAACCCCAATCTAGGGAATAAAAATGTTGGAAGCATTCAGCAGGACAGGCAGCATCTGCAGAATCAGAAACAGTGCCTGTATTTCAAGTCAAATTCATCTAGTCAAAAATGGGAAGGGGACAAAATATTAATTTTGATTTGCAAAATGTCTTGGGGAGGGATGGATAGGACAAAGGGAATTTCCCATAAAAGGTGAAACCAAAAAAAATTATACAAAGTACCGGAGTAACTCAGCAGGTTGGCAGCATCTCTGGAGAACATGGACAGGTGGCGCATTGGTTAGAGACAAGAGGTGATACCAATATTGCTTAGTTTAGTTTAGAAATACAGCGCGGAAACAGGCCCTTCAGCCCGAGTCTGCACCGACCAGCGATCCCCGCACATTACCACCACCCTACACACACTAGGCACAATTTACAATTATACCAAGCCAATTAACCTACAAACCTGTACGTCTTTGGAATGTGGGAGGAATCCGAAAAACTCTGAGAAAACCCACGCAGGTCACGGGGAGAACATACAAACTCCATATAGACAGCACCTGTAGTCAGGATCGAACCCCGGTCTTTGGTGCTGCAAGCGCTGTAAGGCAGCAACTCTAAGGTTAGGCCATCTGGTCAATGGGTTAAAGGGAGCAGTCAAAGGCACAGAAAATATGACGCAAGGCAATGAACCGAGGGCAATTAGAGTGTGCAAACAGAAGTAGAAGAATGTAATAACATAAATTAAAATTGAAAAAATAAAATACAAGTCCAAAAATTAAGGATATAAAAAACTCAACGATTTAAAAATCTTACAAAACAATTCATTATCTAATAAATTAAACTTCATATTGAGTTGGTTATTTTTTGAGCCAGGAAAGTTATCAACAATTGTCAAACTTCTACAAAGATGCCCAGGTTCTTAATTATTAGAATTAACTTTTTACAGTGGGCTTAATGAGCAATTAGTTGACAACCACAGTCATTCCATGTAATTAAGAAGCAGGATACAAGCAGATCTCTTCCTTGCTGAGTTAATTATAGAGTGGTGCAAATCGTCCAGTGATGACTGGTGATTTGTAATTGACTGAGTGTCTCTGCCTTACATTAGATATTGCCAATTTTCATATTAATAACAAGGGCAGCGCTGTGGCACAGCGGTAGAGTTGCTGCCTTACAGCGCCAGAGACCCTGATTCAATTCTGATTATGGGTGCTGTCTGTACAGAGTTTGTACATTCTTACTGTGACAACCTGTGTTTTCTCCAGGTGCTCCGGTTTCCCCCCTTCATTCCAAAGACGTGCAGGTTTGTAGGTTAGTTGGCTTCTGTAAATTGTCCCTAGTCTGGAGGGTAGAACTAGTGTATGGGTGATTGCTGGTCGGCCTGGACTCAAAGGGTCGAAGGACCCGATTCCACACTGTATCCACAAACTAAATTAAACTAAACTGCATAGACTGAAATTATGCCCTTTTAAATAATAATTACATAAGCTGCATTGCGTGATAATAAACTTGGAACTTAGTGAAAGTTGAAGTAATGCCAAAACTTTGAAAATGACATTGAAACATCTTTTGCAGTTTATGAAAAAAGGTAATTAAAAAGGTGAGAATTAGTAAGCATTTTATCACATTAGATGTTCTAAAGAACCACATTCAGTTAATTATTTTTTGAATAACTGTGACCAGTTGTTTCATATCAGCAATATTCCACATACAAGGATTGGGAGTTCCATGAATAAACAAACTAGTAGCAGGAATCAGCCATTCGGCCCCAGAACCCACTCAATATGATCATAACGTATGTGACCTGACCTCCACGTTCCTGCCCACCTAGTTTGGCAAGAATCTAGCTAGATTAGAATGCCGTAACAATTAGATGCCTTAACAATAGTCAAATACACTACCTTGAGAGTTTCATGGACATATGATCCTCAAAAAATAAAATAAAAGATTTTCTTTGTTATGAAACAAGACAGCACAGTGGCACAACCGGTAGAGCTGCTGCCTCACAGTGCCAGAGACTGGAGTTCGATCCTGACCTCGGTTACTGTCTGTGTGGAGTTTATTTGTTCTCCCTGTGACTGCGTGGGTTTCCTCTGGGTGTTCAGGTTTCCTACTGCATCCCACAGACGCAGGTTGGTGGGTTAATAGGCCTCTATAAATTGCCTCTAGTACAGTATGTAGGGAGTGGATGAGAAAGTAGGTTAACATGGATAGACACCAAGTGCTGGAATAATTCAGCAGGCCAGGCAGCATCTCATCTAACATGGAACTAGTGAGAAGGGGTGATCAATGGCTATTGTGGACTTGGTGGCCGAAGGGCCCATTTCCATGTTGTATCTTTCAATCAAGTGTGCAGACCATCACCATCACAAATGGTTTACACTGATTAAAAGAAAACCTTTGACCAGATCACACTTTTCTTTGTGCTCTTAAGAATCTGGCTTAGGAATTGTTTCCTGAAGAATTCTGATAATAAAAATAAAGAGAATTTAATTTACACATTTTTGGGGTTGTATTTTTTCATCTTAACATACATGGTTCAGTAAATTTATATCAAAATAAACTGTACTCTCGTCCATCACCTAAACACATGCAACATGTTTTTGTTCACTGGTTAATCATGGTCTGTGCCTTTTGTCCTGGCTATCACAATTACACAATATCCAGGAAAGCACTAAGTGAATCATTTAAGCATTGAGCATTAAAGCCGCTTCAGGTAAGGCAAAAAGCTAGTCATGTCATTGCATCATTATTGTTTTATGTGTGTAAAGCATTTACCTTTGCCCTTCAGCAAGCAATAAAACACCATTAATTCTGTATTGCAGACTAAATTGTCCCTGATGTTTAAATCCATTCACTTGCAGAGAAAATGCAATGTAGCTATTATTTTAAACCACAGTAATAGAATAGGTAATGGTGAAAAAATAAACAATTGCTCTTTAAGAGTGGCCTTGCTTGAATTTATTTCAATCAGTGCTTTTAGCACTCAGAGTCCAAAAATGCTTTTGAAAATCACTCGGCTGACACCTTTTCAACTCATAGAATATGCAGCAGAGGAACAAACAGCTCAAACGGCCCTTGCTAATGGAAACAAAAAATAAATAAATCGGTAAATGCTTGAAACTTAAAATGCAGGAAATGCTCAAGAAGGTCAGGCCAGATCTACGCAAAAAGAAACTTAGGTCGAAGACCCTTTGTCGGAATTGGGAAGGATAAAAAAGCAGTTTGTTAAGCTCCAGGGAGAGTGTAGGACAGGGAATATTACTTTTTAGTTTAGGTTAGTTCAGAGATACAGCACGGAAACAGGCCCTTCAGCCCACCGAATCGGCGCCGACCAGCAATCGCCACACACCAACGCAATCCTACACACACTAGGGACAATTTACATTTACACCAAGCCAATTAGCCCTCAAACCTGTACATCTGTGCAGTGTGGGAGCAAACCAGGGGTAATTGGCAGAAGTGTGGACAAAGGCTAGAGATGAAAAGGAGACGAAAGGGTCAGATTAGGAGAGGAGTGATATGTAAAGCCAGATGGTGGAAGGAGACAGGGGGGAGGGAAGGGGGGGGGAGTGGCGTGGGATAGTGGGAGTTATGGGTGCGCAATGTGCAGGGTGGCACAGGAAAGAGAGAGAAGTGGAAGGGGGAGATGTTACTTAAATGTGGAGAATTCAATTTTCATAGAATTGGTGTAAGAAAGAACTGCAGATGCTGGTTTAAATCGAAGGTAGGCACAAAATACTGGAGTAACTCATCGGGACAGGCAACATCTCTGGAGAGAAGGAATGGTGACGTTTCGGGTCGAGACTCTTAATCAGACATGTCAGGGGAGTGGCTGGGACAAAGATAGAATGTAGTCAGACAGACTGGATGGAGAACTGGGAAGGGGAGGGATTGAGAGGGAAAGCAAGGGCCAGTTGAAGTCAATGTTCATACCGCTAGGGTGTAAACTACCCAAGCAAAATATGACGTGCTGTTCCTCCAATTTGCGCTGGGCCTCACTGACAACGGAGGAGGCCCAGAACAGAAAGTTCATATTGGGGCTGGGAGGGGGAGTTGAAGTGCTGAGCAACCGGGAGATCAGGTAAGTTAAAACGGACTGAGCGGAGGTGTTCAGCGAAACGATCGCCGAGTCTGCGCTTGGTCTCGCCGATGTAGAGAATGTTAACACCTGGAACAGCGGATACAGTAGATGAGCTTGGAGGAGCAGGAGGTTGGAGGAGGTTCTATGATACCCAAGCAGAATAAGAGGTGCTGTTCCTCCAGTTTGTGTGTGGCCTCACGTTGACAATGGAGGAGGCCCAGAACAGAAAGGGCGGTTTATCATTCTGTTGTCCTGTAGGACAACAGAGATTTGCTTCAGCCAAGCACTATTATGTCCATTTTACTTTATTTGTGGGTGTGGATGGCTCAGACAAGGCAGGAACTATTGATTTTTTGAAAGATTGCCCCTAATTTATAGTTCTCTCCACAGCTGGAATCACCCTTAGGCCAGACATAGAATATAGAACAAGCGAGCACAAGAACAAGACCTTCGGTACACAACATATGTGTCGAACATAATGCCAAGACCAGCTCCTATCCACATATGCACATTCTCTTATGCACACAATCTATATCCCTCCATTGCCTGCATGTCCATGTACCTATACAGGCCTGTAAAAAACCACTATTGTATCCATCTCAGCATTGCATTCAAGGCGCGCATCATCATCTGTGAAAAACAACATGCCACACACTTAACTAGCATCTACAGGTGAGGTTGGTAGATGTTCTTTCTGAAGTACACTTCATCAGTGAACTAGATAGGTTTTTATGACAATGAACGGCAAAGGGCGGCACGATGGCGCAGCGGTAGAGGTACTGCCTTACAGCGGCAGAGACCCGGGTTCAATCCTGACCATTCGTGCTCGGCTGTACAGAGTTTGTACTTTCTCCCTGTGACCCGTGTGGTTTTTCTTCAAGATCTTCAGTTTATCCCACGCTTCAAAGATGTACAGGTTGGTAGGTTAATTGGCTGGGTATAAATTTAAAATGATGGCGAGAGCGTGCAGGGTAGTGTTAATGTTGGCGCGGACTCGGTGGGCTGATGGGCTGGTTTACGTGCTGCATCTCTAAACTAAACTAACAATCTCAGGTGGTTCCAGGATAAGAAATGGAAGCAGGAGCACACCATTTGGCTCCTTTTGCCTGATCCACTCTTCAACAGAATCGCAAACGATCTTTTACTACTATTTTGTTATGTGCTAATCCTACATCCATCGACTCTTTTATAATCCAAACACTCATCAATCAATACTGATAATCACCTTTTTCTCGATTTTATTTAGCTGACTGAATTTAAATTCCCCTGCTGCTTTAATGCGACTTACAATTGTAATTAGAGAATGCCGACAACAAAGGAAAGATTTTTGGTGTTATCTCAGCTTAGTGTGGAGCTGGAGGAGCACTTGTACTTCTTCCGACTCCATAGCAAGACCACTGATCACTGCCAGCCTGCACTCATTCCTTCCATTAACAAAATACTAACTTGCCTGGTGAAGAAGTGTCTTGAGAGGTTGGTCATGGTCAATTCCTACCTCAGCAAGAACCTGGACCCACTACAATTTGCTACCACAACAATAAATCACCAAGGGATAGAGTCATAGAGTGATACAGTGTGGAAACAGGCCCTTTGCCCCAACCTGCCCACACCAACCAACATGTCCCAGCTACACTTGTCGCACCTGCCAGCATTTGGTCCATATCCCTCCAAACCTGTCCTATTCATGTACCTGTCTAACTGTTTCTTAAATGATGGGATAGTCCCTACCTTAATTACCTCCTCTGGCAACTTGTTCCATACATCCACCACCCTTTGCATGAAAAAGTGACCCCTCAGATTGCTATTAAATCTTTTCCCCTCCAACTTAAACCTATGTCCTCTGGTCCTCGATTCACCTACTGGGCAAGAGTCTCTGGGAATCTACCCAACCTATTCCTCTCATGATCTTATACACCTCTATAAGATCATCCCTCATCCTCCTGCTACCCAAGGAACAGAATCCCAGCTTACTCAACCTCTGCAGATGTATGGTAACGAGCATATTGACAGTTTAGTTTAGAGATACAGTGCGGAAACAGACCCATCGGATCTACGCCGACCAGCGATTCCTGCACATTAACACTATCCTACACCCACTAGGAACAATTAAAAAAAAAACATTTACAAAGCCAATTAACCTACAATCCTGTACGTCTTTGGAGTGTGGAAGGAAACCGAAGATCTCGGAGAAAACCCACGCAGGTCACGGGGAGAACGTACAAACTCCATACAGACAGCACCCATAGTCGGGATCGAACCCGGGTCTCCGGCGCTGCATTCGCTGTAAGGCAGAAACTCTACCGCTGCTCCACCGTGACTGCACGAGGAAGCAACCGTGACTGGTTGCATCATGGCCTAGTACGGCAACTCGAATGCCCAGGAACGCAAGAGACTACAAGTGATGACCACTGCCTGGACCTCAGCTCTGAAAATGAGTGTCATTCATTTCCAAGTTCCTTGGCAATTCTTGTATTTGCAGGTACATCATTTCATGTTTTATGGAGCAGGAAAACAAGATAAAAGTCCAAGTATTTAAAAATAGTTAGCTGCCTTTCTCAATGATTTTACGTGGGAGTAAATAATTATCCTTCACGTGGAGTTCTACTTAGAATATGGATTTATTCAAAGAAATGTCAATTAAATGGTAGTTAGGAAGTTGCAGATAATTGCAATTGTGATTCAGTATTATTTTACCCTGCATTGTCACTTTTGTTAATATTTCTAGTCCTGCTGTTCAAATAATAAATGGCAGCTGAAAAGGATCTTTTAATACTTTTAATCAATTTGTATTGACATAACACTTTGTTATCTGGGTTACATGAAGAAGACATCTGCCCACAATATTCTCAGTTGCAGAATCTCAGCATATGGAGATTCTACATTTCATTGATTTTAACAGGAATTGAAATGTTTGTGTGAGACAAAGCTTCTGTATGAATGGTATAAATCATTGGGAGTAGGCACTTGCCGTATTGCCGCAATTAAGTGATAGGAGCAGAATTAGGCCATTCAGCCCATCAATAATACTTCACCATTCAATCATGGCTGAACTATCTCTCCCTCCTAACTCCATTCTCCTGCTTTCTCCCGATAGCCCCCGACACCCATACTAACCAAGAATCTATCTATCTCTGCCTTCAAAATATCCATTGACTTGGCCACCACAGCCTTCTGTGGCCGAGAATTCCACAGATTCACCACCCTCTGACTAAAGACATTCCTCCTCATCTCCTTCCTAAAGGAACATCTTTTAATTCTGAGGCTCTGTCCTCATAGCCACAGCTCAAAACTGGTCTTCCTGCGGGAAGCTGTACCAGCAGGAAGGTGTAGGGAGTGATGTCTGTGAGGTCTTTTCTGAGCAACTGGAATGCAGTTAAACGCTGCTAAAAGATCTTAATTAAAAAATCAAAGGTTATACACCATGGCAGAGGAGAATCTTTCAACTTTTAAATTGGAGCAGTGAACAAGAAAGTGTCATAAGTGTCATGCATCAACAGAGACAGTCTGGAAAATAACTTAGGCTTGGCTTCTGAGAGTGGGGATGATCTTGACTTTAAAAGCAGTGCAGGTCATGTGAACGTCTATGTGAGGATATCCAATTTGCAGAAGTGAGTGAGAGCCACCTTTTGGAAAGGTGCCCGACTGGGGGGTTTCATCTGTGTTGGTCTGAGGACGTCCATCCTGGTGGACCTCTTCTCTCAGATGTCTTTCTCTTGTTTCTCACACATTGGAACCACTTCTAGATTTCTTCGGGCCTTTCTGCCCACAAGGCTTGTGAAAACTTTTTGAATCCAAGTGGGGTGGAAGGGGGGGGGGGAGGAGGGGGAGGAGGAGGGGGGGAGGAGGAGGGGGGGAGGAGGAGGGGGGGAGGAGGAGGGGGGGAGGAGGAGGGGGGGAGGAGGAGGGGGGGAGGAGGAGGGGGGGAGGAGGAGGGGGGGAGGAAGGGTGGAGGAAGGGGGGAGGAAGGGGGGGGATATACTGGGATCAACTCTGGGTCTGCTGGGGTTATTCTGTAGAGACGTGCAGTGGTCTATAAATTTAGGGGAAATGTATCCTTCTCTTGATACTGCGTTGCGTCTGGAGCCCGGATGTTGGACTCTCGCTTATAGTAAAGGCCTCAAATGATCAGCCGCTTGAGATGGCACAATGGTGTAGTGGAAGAGCTGCTGCATTACAGCGCCCGAAACCCGAGTCAATCCTGACCACGGTGCTGTCTGTACGGAGTTCGTATGTTCTCCCTGTGACCACGTGGGTTTTAACTAACTGGGTGCTACGGTTTTCTCCCACACTCCAAAGATGTACAGATTTGTAGGTTAATGAACTTTGGTAAAATTGTCCCTAGTGTGTAGGATAGTGTTAGTGGAGTGTTCGCTGGTCGGCGTGGACCCGTTGGGTCAAAGGGTCGGTTTCCGCACTGTATTTCTAAACTAAATTAAACTGAACACTTGAGTCAGGGGGATTGTTAGCTCTCCCTACAAATTGGCTAACACAGATGAAATGTTTAGAATCGCAAAATGATTTGTTGAAAGGCAATAGAGTGTTTAAAACAAATATAAATAATTCATAACCATAAAACTGCCATTTAGAACATAATTATGAGAAATGACTATGTTAAAGATGCTATATAAATATATGTTGGTGCTACTATTACCTTGCCATTGAAGTGTTCATTATTGAAATCGGTCATCTTTTCAAGTTGGGGAAGTCCATTGAAAGGAGACCTGATTAAGGGTATCTGTGTTACTTGTGTATATATCCGGTACAACATTAGAGTTTGTTAATAGCTTGTAGAATCATATTGGCCACAATAATTGGAATTATAAGCCTTTTATATTCATTAATTGCCTCCTTTGCAAGAAATCATCAGCTAGCTTTGATTTTGCTGATGCCTTTAATCTTCATTCCGATCAAAGTGTGGATCAGCTTTCCTGCGCTGGCGGATTCACACATTCACCATTATGCAGCTAAAATCAAAATGTGTTTTATTTTTGGGTAAAAAGAAATGCTCGGCACGACGCCATGCCATATAGAACAAGAAGTCAACAGGTCGTTTCCTCTCATCTATGGCATGTCACTGCAGAACCAGGGCAGTACATTCCTCCGATGTCTTTCAAAATCTCAACATGCACCAAAATACAATTCATCCAAATAAGCATTTCTAAAATGTTGTCAGTGTTATAACGCTGGTCATGTTCGCAGCCAATTTTGCACACAGCGAGCTTTCACAAACATCAACATGTTAATCACCAGACCTAGGCTTGTAATGCTTTTGGTTTGTGGGACATAAATTGCCAGGGCCCCAGGGAGAACGCCTCTGCGGTGACAGAGGTATTACATGTTGAATTTTCATGAATTATAAAAGTACCTTCTGCTACTGATTAAGAAAACCAAATCTTTTGCCAAACATTTCCTAAACTTCCTGTATCATAGCATTTCAAGGCAAAGTTTATACATTTTGGTGAAAATTCTATTTAAAACCAATTTGAAATTTTAAGATTTATTTAAAGAATTGGACCACATACAGAGTTTAGTTTAGTTTAGTTTAGAGATTCAGAGCGGAAACAAGCCCTTTGTCCCACCGGATACGCGCCGACCAGCAATCCAAACTTATTAACACTATCCTACACACACTAGGGACAATTTTTACATTTACCAAGCCAATTTACCTACATACCTGTAGGTCTTTGGCGTTTGGGAGGAAACCGAAGATCTGGGGGAAAACCCACATAGGTCATGGGGAGAACGTACAAATTCCGTACAGACAGCACCCGTAGTCGGGATCAAACCCGGGTCTCTGGCGCTGCAAGCGCTGTAAGGCAGCAACTCCATCGCTGGGCCACGTTCCGCCTGCTCAGAGTTCTTGGAATAAAGAAGAATGCAGGCAATACTCAGCAGATCAGACAACATCAGTAGGGAGTGGAAGAAAGTTAGCTTTTATTCTATGAGTTTTCATTTATGGAACTAAAATGTTGGTTTGTACCAAAGATTAAAGTACACTCTTCATTTGACAACTCATTAATGGTACCACATGAAATAAAACTGAAAACACACGTGGCTAGGTACAAGTTGAAAATTTCCTGAATATACAGTTATAAAGTCAAGCACAGTTTGAAAGTTTTCTAGGTACACATAGATAGAAGCAAACCAGTATTTCAGGGAATACATTTTGATCCATTCACCAGTGAAAGTGAAATAATGAATGAACAAATTAATGATACTTCATTGTCACATGTGACAAGTCACAGTGATATTATTTGTTTTGCACACCCAAGGTATGCAAAGAATCACCACATAAAAGACACCGGTAAAGTTACAAAGTATCCCCCCCCCATGCCATTCTTGCCATTATTTGTACACTTTTCCCTTGTATTTGACCTTCCAAAGCACAACACCTCACACTTGTCCAGATAAAACTCCATCTTCCATTTCTATGTTCAGATCTGGAACATAATCTATATCCTGCTGCATCCATTGGGAGCCTTCTTCACTCTCCATAACTCCACCAATTTCTATGTCATCTGACCCGTAAACTTACTAACCGACCCATTAACCTGTTCTGACGTCTGCTCTGATACACTAGAGGTTGTGGCCAGGACAGAGACAACATGATCTTTCAATGCTGCACATAACCAAAAGCCCCCAAAACAGAAGATAGACACAAAATGCTGGAGTAACTCAGCAGGTCAGGAGGCTGGTGTGGCTTCCAGCCATGTCAAAGAGAAATTGTCCCAATGCAACTAACCTTAAATTAAATTAACATTAATATTTCTTTACCTGGGGAAATCATTACCTGTAGATGGCAGCAGTACACTGATCAGATAAGACTACTGTTATTGGTGTGCAGAAATTAAAGTCTCAGAAGACGGTGGCGCAGCGGTAGAGTTGCTGCCTTACAGCGAATGCAGCACCGGAGACCCGGGTTCGATCCCGACTCCGGGTGCTGTCTGTAGGGAATTTGTACGTTCTCCCCGTGACCTGCATGGGATTTCCTCGAGATCTTTGGTTTCCTCCCACTCTCCAAAGACATACAGGTATGTAGGATAATTGGCTTGGTAAACGTAAAAATTGTCCCTCGTGTTTGTAGGATAGTGTTAATATGTGGGGATCGCTGGTCGGTGTGGACCCGGTGGACCGAAGGCCGTGTTTCCGTGCTGTATTTCTAAACTAAAAATTAAACGAAACTATAGGAGAGTACAGTACACTGTTAGCTCTGTGTAGGAAGGAACTGCAGATGTTGGTTTAAACCAAAGATAAACAAAAAATGCTGGAGTAACTCAGCGGGACAGGCAGCATCTCTGGAGAGAAGGAATGTGTGACGTTTTGTGTCGAGAGACTTCTTCATACAGGCTCAGTTAGCCCTGAGTTAGCTCTGTGCCCGATTCGTAGTCATCCGGTTTCGGAGTACAGAAACATGCTCTTCAAGCCAACTTGTTCATGTAGCGACCCAACCCCATTTTGCAATACTTTCAATCACATTTTAGTGATTTAAGTGCTTGCCCTGGTGTACGAATCTCTGCCTGCACCACTCACACAGACCGGGCATTTGAGATGCCAACAAAACAAAAATTTTCATCAGATAACAATATTTCCCTCACATCCGCTCTCAACATCTCGTACCTTAACTATATGTCCTCATGTTTAGACAACCATGCTATGGGGAAATATTTCTCACTAAACATCCTGTCTATGCCCTCAATTCTGTACACCCCAATTAGCCCCATCCCCTGCACTCCACTGCTGCACAGCTCATCTCATCTCCTCTCAAAAGTGAGCCATACTATGTCGTAAAATAATTCTGGTGGATCTTTTCTGTAGTCTTTCCAATGTAATCATGTCCTTCCTATGGTGTGGCCACCAGAACTACACACGGTGCTCGAAACTGAGGCCAAACTGTTGTTGCACCATAAGCTCTCTTCTCTTGTCTCCATGTTCCAGATAATGAAGGGAGGGACAATGTGTGCCTGGAAATCGATGACAAACAATGCTGGAAACCTCACCTGCTGAAAGTTTTCCAGTATTTTCTGTTTTTGATTTTAGATCGTAAGTGATAGGAGTAGAATTCGGCCATTCGAACCATTTTGTATGCTCTTTGACTCACCTTACCTGCCTGAACTGGGGACACTTGAACTTGTATATCTTTTCCCTTGGTTCCATAATATTCCTCAACATTCATTATGCATGCCCGAGGTTATTTTTTAGTTCTTCCAAAACGCATCATGTCCCACTTATCAGGATTAAACTGCACTTGCCTTTACTCTCCCCATCATAACAACTCATCAATGTTGTCATTCAACCATCAACATCGTGTCTTCTTCGTGTCATCTGCAAACTTACTAATTATACCTCTCACATTCATAACCTTCGAAACATTCTTTACCTTAGTCTGCTAACAGTTGTGGTGATCGATTTAAGCAGATGAGGCATTTCATCACCAACATCTTCCTTCACTGAAGATTGGCTTCCGAGATATAGGCAATGATCCATGTTTTTTATGGTGCATCATCATTAGTAGGAGATGATGTCCAGTAGGGTTAGGTTGGTGAAGGACCTTTGATTTGCAATGTTAAGTGTAATGCTCATCCTCGTATACGCGTTAGTGAACAAATCTCTAATACCTTAGAGTTTGTCCTGCATAAAGTGCAAACAAATATCTGCACAGTTTAGTATCTGGAATGAGAGGTGCTCCTGGATATGGCGCAATGATGGAGTTGGTTGACTAGGTTCAAGGTAGTTGCACTCATACAATACTAACTACTCCTATAGTTCAATTGCACTCATGCAATGGACATCAAAGGACACTGGAGAGATGCCATTGAACCAGTCTCCACAAAATCATCAAATCCATGGTCTAGATAACGATCCAACATCAACATCCTCTCACAGAGCAACATGTCCAGCATTGTGGCCCTAGCTACACTCAGCGGTCTCCATAGTCATATCAATCCAACACCAGATGCCACAGCAGGCACCAAATTAAGAGCTCCATCATTTGAAAGAGATTGCCAGATTGACAGTGGAAAGGATTAGACAATAGACAATAGACAATAAGTGCAGGAGTAGGCCATTTGGCCCTTTGAGCCAGCACCGCCATTCAATGTGATCATGGCTGATCATCCCCAATCAGTACCCCGTTCCTGCCTTCTCCCCATATCCCTTGACTCCGCTATTTTTAAGAGCCCTATCTAGCTCTCTCTTGAAAGCATCCAGAGAACCTGCCTCCACTGCCCTCTGAGGCAGCGAATTCCACAGACAAGGAGATTCAAGGAGGTTCTCAAAGCCTCCTTGAGAAAAAGGCAAACATCCCTATCAACTCCTGGGAATCTTTGGCCCATGACAACTTAAAGCGGAGAAAGTGCATTCTGGAAGGCATGGAGAAGCCGAGGTCTGAGAGATGGGAGTACTGGATATAAAAGCGAACTCCGAAAGGTGCCCATAACCGCAAACAATCTAACTGCCTGCTCCATTATGTACCTCCTGCCCCTTGTAGGGAAGGGTCCATGTATCTTGAATTGGCTTCACTTCAGAAGCCACAGAATCAGAGTGGAGGCAAGATATCCTTGATCCCAAGAGAATACTTCAGAAGTTGACGAGAGAAATGGAAGGTAACCCTTAGGGTACCTCAGAGCTCCAGAGTAAACCTCCCAGATCACCCTTTGATCAGTGTCAAACCTAGCAGCAGAGTCATGAAATAAATATACTCTGCACATGTAGCTATTCTCAACTCTGTTTATAGTTGGAGGGAATCGAATTTCTCAGTCTCACAACTGTAACAATGGGATTTTTACTTTTATTTGGAAGGTCGATCAGTAGGTTGGGCTACTTTACTGTTACGTAGAAGCAGTACTTTGTGATGTTTTAATTTTTATTTCCAAAATAGATATCTCAGCGTTAGCTAAATGATTCCTGGTCAGCAACCGTAGAATTGTACATGTACAATGTATGTTGCACAGAATTAACTTCTGTTCAGGTGTTTGTAGAGAAATACCAGTTTAAATATTGCATTTATAAAATTTATTTGAAGTAAAGAAATGCAGGCAATCATAAGGCGCCTCAGCTCAACCCCGAAGCACTGAGGTACGTTTGATGTAGTCACCGCTTTAATGCATAAAACATTGCAAACAATACCTGCACAGCAGGAAACAGTTTCTGCACAGCAGCCTAGCACAGGTGCGGGCAGGCAGCAATGTGACAACGTCCTGGCAAACTGCTCTATAATAATGCTGAAGAAGAAGGGATAAATATTGGCCAGTTCACTAAAGATAACTCCATTGTTCATCTTTGAAGTAACACTGTGGGATTTTGTGGCACCCATTGGAGAGTGTAGATAGGTTGAACTCTTGAAGGCAAAACATCATCTTAAATAATGTAACACTCACTCACAGCACAGTGATATGGCAGGAGAGTTTATTTTATACGATAGGTTTATTTTACAGCAATTAAACAATATTCATATCATGTCATGCATTTATTGCACAAATCCTGTACTGTTGTTGTCAGGCATAATTTCCTGTGGTAAAAGCAGAAAATAAGACCATAAGACATAGGAGCAGAATTAGACCATTTGGCCCATCGAGTCCACTCCACCATTGGATCATGGCTGATCTACCTTTCCCTCTCAATTCCATTCTTCTGCCCTCTCCCAGTAACCTTTGACACCCTTAATAATCAAGCCCCTATCGATCTTATCTCTAAAAACATCCAAGATCTTGGCCTCCACACCCATCCGTGGCAATGGATTCCAAAGGGTCACCACCCTATGGTTAAAGAAATTCCTTTTGTCTCCATTCTAAAGGGTGAAATACTCAACAAGTCAGGTGGCATCCATGAAACGACAGACAGAGTTAATATTGTCATGGACCAACTACATTGAAGTGACAACCAAGATGCCTCTACCTCCTTATGAGACTGAAGACATTTGACATTACTCTGGTAAGTCTGTCAAACTTCTACAGATGCACAATGGAAAGCATATTGCCACAGCTTGGTTTGCAACATCACCGCCCAAGGCCGCAAGAAATTGCAGGGCTGCAGCATATGGCACAGACTTGACACAAAAGAGCAGTCAACATCATCAAAGATGTATCCTACTACAGTCATTTATTCTTCCCATTCCCAGGGAAGCACAGTGTTGAAGTGTCAGGCAGAGGCTGCTTGGTCCCCAAGTGGCTGGGTTAGAAAACTCCCTCCACACACCAGAGAATCTTGCTTCAGGGCAGTACCGAAGGAAAGCCTCCCTGCCCGAGTTGTTTTACAAAAATAAAATATTCAACAAAGACTCACCCATCCTCTTAAATACCAAAGATGCAATGATTCTACTGGGGAAAAAAAAGAAAGCGAGTTCTTGTGTCCTGACCAGATCGATTTCTCAACCAACTATTCCAAAGACAGAACAGTTGGTCATTTATTTCACTTCTTGACACAATCTGGCTGCTATGTTACAACAAGGACCACCATTCCAATGCACTCACTGTGCATGTCATAACAGATGCAAAATAAATCCAAGCGCGCTGACCCATTCATTCTTTGGGAGACATTAATAGACAACGCAAAATGATAAACGCAGTGAAAACCCACATTCAAAAGAAACAATGAGCACTCAAGGCACTTTGTGTTACATTCGTACTTCTCATTTCCCCTGAACGCCTGTTAAAATATTTCTCCTCCCGATTGTAACAGGCCCTGAAGGGAGAAATGTGTGTAAATAGCACCATTATGTGAACTGAGCAGAGTGCTACAAATTAGCCCAACACATAGCAAAACATTTGGTACTTAAAGACCAATTGGGTAAAATATAAATATACTGTATGATTCCTTTTTTTTAAATCATATCAAGGCATACACCCCTATAGAGTGCACATTACATAGAGTAAATAGGAAAACAAAACTATCAAAACCAAGCTGATGTTTTGGTGCAGATCTATCTCAGTGTTTTATCTCCATCAGAATGAAGTTCTTTGGGCTCAGCAGTTATAATTCTTAATCTATGCAACACATGCTGTGTGCTGCAGGGAAGGGAGACAAAAGTATTTGTTCCTTATAGAAGAAACTTGGCACAGCTGGCAGGAGTATACATACAGCGAAGCAAGGGAATCAGAAACCACACGGGTGACTGAGGTTGAGTTACAGGTCTATTTTTTATTAATTACCAAATACTTTTCTTCAACACAACAACAATCGCAGCTACAGAGAGAAAAAAAATACTAGCTACATATTTTTTTGATCATCAGGATAACTTCACATCTCAAAATGTCTGGAATCTTATGGAAGTTGAGCAATTGCTCAAATTTACATCGCACCAGATAGTACTGCATATTGATACTCAAGAGTAAAATGATCAGAATGCATTCATCAAGGTTAGGCTAAGATTAATTCAGGAGGTTCATTTGAAGGAGTTATATGGCCCTGTCCTACTTCTCCTCCTCATGTTATTCCCTTTGCTTTCTTTCAATTCTGCATGAACAATCTAATCTCATGTCATAAGTCATAAAATCATAAGGAATAGGAGTAGAATTAGGCCATTCGGCCCATCAAGTCTACTCCTCTATTCAATCATGACTGATCTATCTCTTCATCCTAACCCCATTCTCCTGCCTTCTTCCCATAACCTCTGACACCTGTACTAATCAAGAATCTATCTATCTCTGCCTTACAAATATCCACTGACTTGGCCTCCACAGCCTTCTGTGGCAAAGAATTCCACAGATTCACCACCCTCTGATTAAATAAATTTCTCCTCATCTCCTTCCGAAAAGAATGTCCTCATGGAAACCATTACAGTGCATTTTAAAAGCTCAGCCAAATAAAACTCATGGAATATTTATGCTGAATGTTTGTGACAGCATTTCAATTTTTGTATTAGTCATTTCATCAACATCATATGTCATTTATTTATCATTATTTCATACTCACAACAATTATTTTTCAACTTGCATTCGCATTTTTTCTTATAACTTGCAAAATAATGATGTGCATCAAAATGATTGTGTGTTCTATTTCTCTCTGTTCTATGTGTTAAGTGATGGGTGTTGTGAAAACTATTTGAAGATGAAATTATAAAGAGTAGATGAGTACTCCTTGGAATCGTGTTATGGTGGAATGACTCATAACCTTTTGATTAATGGACCTTGCAAATCTCCTCTGCTGGGGCAGTTAACATGTGTTTGTTCATTTGACAATTTAATAGAAACTCGTGGATCTTTTGTGGTTGGGTGGGTGAAGGATGAGGTTTGCAGGACACGTTTGAGATCTGGGCATTGGGTGAGCTCGCTCTGGGAACATGACAATTACCAATGGTTATTAAACCAGGCAGCACTGTGGCATAGCGGTAGAGTAGCTGCCTTACAGCACCAGAGACATGCGTTCGATCCTGCCTATGGGTGCTGTCCGTACAGAGTTTGTATGCTCTCCCCGTGACCTGTGTGAGTTTTCTTTGAGATCTTCAGTTTCCTCCCACACTCCAAAGACGTACAGGTTTGTAGGTTAATTGGCTTGGTGTAAATGTAAAATTGTCCCTAGTGTGTGTAGGGTTGTGTTCATGTGCGGGGATTTCTGGTCGGTGTGGACTTGGTGGGCCGAGGGGGCCTGTTTCTGCGCTGTATCTCTAAAGTAAACTAAACTAAAATGCTGGGTCATAAGCTGCCCAAGAAGAATATGAGGTGCTGTTCCTCCAATTTGCGTGTGGCCTCACTCTGACAGTGGAGGAGGCCGAGGACAGAAAGGTCAGTGTGGAAATGGGAAGGGGAGTTAAAATGTTTGGCAACCGGGAGATCGTGTAGGCCAAGGCGGACTGAGCGTAGGTGTTCATTGAAAGAAACCTATCCACGTTCGGTAGGGATTCAGACCCGCTGAGCTACTCCAGCCCTTTGTTTCTTTTCCTGCATTAAAGAGCTTTTTTCTTTTTCTTATTTGCCTGTATTTTGGGATTTGATAGATGTTTTGAAGAACTTTCTCAGACCATTTAAATATTTTCCAACTGCACGTGCAATATTACCTCATGCATCATTAAATCTTTCAGATCATCAAAAAACTGAAATTGTAACCAGATATTAAAACTCAAAACATAACGACAGTTTATATTCTCTAGCCATTAACTTTTGATCATTAATTTTAGAAAGGCCATTGCACTTTAATTACATTACAGGATTTCACAAAATAACATTTCAAAACAAACCTATAGTTATATTAATTGGCAAAGATATTTCACACTCGCATCAACAATCCTAGTTCACAAACATGAACTCCAACCAATCTAATCTAAATAACAGAACTATTCAAATGTGTTTAGGACATCTTGATTTTTTTTCTTAATTTATATTGTAATTATTTGAATAGGAGAAAGCATGAAGTGTTTCAAGAATTGTGGAAGATCAAAAATAATATTTCTATAAAAATTGGGAGAGGTGCAAATAGGTCACCGGTTAATGGTTAGTCATCGTTTGCTGTTAATGGCCGTTAACTTTTGATGAGTCAATCATATAAGATAGGGACAAATTAACTCACGGCTTTTAACGTTCGGGGCATTGTCAGGTGTAGCCAGAATTGAAAGGGGATTAGGAAACATGAGCAGTTCTGTCCAAAAGTTCTGAACTAGTTGACTGAATTTCATCAGTGATTCCTAGGCTATGTTTTAATGATTAATTTTCCACCCTACCGGGTAAGACAAGATGAAGGTTCTGCAAACCTATCATTTAAATGATCAAGAATAGCTGTGATGAAGAGCCGAAGGAATATGCTACATTTTCTTTCAAGTTGGTTCATTTGTCTTAATATAAAAAAACTTAAAACTGCTGAACATTTATAGAACTAATGTTACAAAGTTTAACATTTTTCATTTGCCATGGACATTCAGAACCATTCAAAATGTATAAAACAACTTTGACAGAAGGCAAAGCTCAGTGTAGCATTTTTATTTTTTATTTTTAATATTTTTATTTTATTAGAAGTAAATACAGTAATATGGCACCAAGGTGCCTAATATATATTGACATGTTACATTTTATGTACAGCTTCTTATTTTTTTTTTAATAATGAAAGAGAGAAAGAGAGAATAGATAATAAAAAATAGAAAAGTGTGTGTATGGTGTGTGAAAAGGAAAAAGGGGGGAAAGAGGGAAAGTGAAGAAAAAAAAAGGAGAGAGAAAGAGTAGGAGATCATTATTTATATTCATGACCATCCTTCACCCAACAGTGTAGCATTTTTTTGAGCAGCAGCCACCTTGTTCTGTTCCTTAACATTTCAACCTGGAAATGTCTTTGGCGCAATCATATTCAGGTTTAATGTGGTTCATAGCTCCTCCATGAAAATGGTATGTGGCCCATGGCAGTTCCAGTCCAAAGTACACTTCAGCCATCACTAGTCCAATTTACATTGAAAACCTCCCTCCCTCTCCCCCCCCCCCCACCCCACCCAACACCCATTAATTTCTGAAATAGCTCTGAACCATTGAAAAATGTTTTAGACAGATACAAAGAATCATTGAAAGGTTCTATGACCTCATGATACCTCGAAGTCCAATAAGACAAAGAAGTACCTTTTGAAGTGTAATTCATGAAATCTGTGCATGACAAACTCCCAAAGAGATAATAATCTGTTTTAGTAACGACAGCTGTGATATTAATATAGGACCCAATTACTGGACAACTTGCCTTTACTTGGTGAAGGGACTCCCTATTTAATATCTCATCTGAAAGGCAGGGCCTTGGTACAGCACCTAGATGACCTTACTATGAGTCAAGAGAGTCTTATTATCATATGTCCCAAAACAGAACAATTAAACAGTGGCACGGTGGTGCAGCGGTAGAGTTGCTGCTTTACAGCGAATGCAGTGCCAGAGACCCGGGTTCAATCCCGACTATGGTTGCTGTCTGTGTGAAGTTTGTACGTTCTCCCCCGTGACCTGTGTGGGTTTTCTCCGAGACCTTCGGTTTCCTCCCACACTCCAAAGACATACAGGTATGTAGGTACGTTAATTGGCTTGGTAAATGTAAAAATTGTCCCTAGTAGGTATAGGATAGTATTAATGTGCAGGGATCGCTGGTCGGCACGGACCCGGTGTGCCGAAGGATCTCTAAACTAAACTAAATTCTTACTTGCAGCAGCAGCAGAGCCAGGAATGGGACTTGAATTTGTGCTGGTAAAGCTACAACCAGCTGAGTCTGACACCAATATACAAGAACACAAAAGTAGGAGCATGGTCAGCTATTAGGCCCTTCAAGTCTCTTCTGTCATTTGATATGATATGACTGATCCATATTGGCCTCCTCACTTCTGTTATTTCTCCATTCCTCAAGCCATCAAATGTTTATCAAGCTATACTTTAAAATACTTCTAATAATCCAGTTTCCACCACTTGCGGGGGCAGATATTTACACAGATTCACACCCAATCATCTGCAAGGAGAAATGTTGACATAGCCCAGTTTTAAATGACCGGCTTTTTATCTTGTTGTTACGTTTCCTTTTTCAAGACTCTCACACAAGTGAAAACATCCAACATTTACCCTGTCAAGTCTCTTTAGGCTTTTTTATGTGTAGGTTTCCCTCTAACGACTCTCAGTCTGAAGAATGGTCTCAACCCAAAACATCATCTATTCCTTCTCTCCAGGGATGCTGCCTGACCCACTGACTTACTCCAGCTTTTTGTGTCTATCTCAGGCTTTTTTATGTTTGAATAACCTCACCCTTCAGTCTTCTAAACTGCAGAATATAGGGCCAGACTTTTAGTCTTTCTTGGCAGGACAATCCTTGCATCTCAATATATTAGTTTGATGAATCTGAGGTGAATACATACCAGGCTCAGGGTCTTTGTAAGTTATTCAGGTATGGATTCATTGTGCGATATGTGGATAGGGTGCTGATTTGGTTTAAAGAAAAATGGAGTATCTAATCAATAATATGAATATTTAATCTTTGGTTGAAATATTAGATGTAGTCTTGCATTGTTTCAGCATTTATATAACCATATAACCATATAACCATAACAGCACGGAAACAGGCCATCTCGGCCCTTCAAGTCCGTGCCGAACATAATTTTTTTTTATTTTTTTAAATTAAAAATAAATACTTCCCCCTAGTCCCATCTACCTGCACTCAGACCATAACCCTCCATTCCTTTCCCGTCCATATACCCATCCAATCTATTTTTAAAGGATAACATCGAACCTGCCTCCACCACTTCCACTGGAAGCTCATTCCACACAGCTACCACTCTCTGAGTAAAGAAGTTCCCCCTAATGTCCCCCCTAAACTTCTGTCCCTTAATTCTCAAGTCATGTCCCCTTGTTTGAATCTTCCCTACTCTCAATGGGAAAAGCTTATCCACGTCCACTCTGTCTAACCCGCTCATAATTTTAAAGACCTCCATCAAGTCCCCTCTTAACCTTCTGCGCTCCAAAGAATAAAGACCTAACTTGTTCAACCTTTCTCTGTAACTTAGTTGCTGAAACCCAGGCAACATTCTAGTAAATCTCCTCTGTACTCTCTCTATTTTGTTGACATCCTTCCTATAATTAGGCGACCAAAATTGTACTCCATACTCCAGAATTGGCCTCACCAATGCCTTGTACAATTTTAACATTACATCCCAACTTCTATATTCAATGCTCTGATTTATAAAGGCCAGCACACCAAAAGCTTTCTTTACCACCCTATCTACACGAGATTCCACCTTCAGGGAACTATGCACAGTTATTCCTAGATCCCTCTGTTCAACTGCATTCCTCAATTCGCTACCATTTACCGTGTACGTCCTATTTTGATTTGTCCTGCCGAGATGTAGCACCTCACATTTAAAAAATCTTGTTAGAACAGAGACAACCAGTGTGTGCATGACCAATTAATTTATGATGAATATCAAACTAATGCATGCTATAGAATAATTACAGTCAGAAAGCGATTATTAGGATAATCATTTCAGATCCTCTGATTTCACCCTATGCCATATAATATTAGCAGCATGAATTTACAAGAAGTGAATTATGTAAAAACAATGCCTCTCATCTTTCGAGTCCAGTGTGAGACAATAGAATCATCTATTCTGATTTCTTTCTCGTTAATTGATTTCTAGAACCTCCAATAAGCGACTTCCAGAGGTTGCATGGTAATGAAAATGCAGACAATGTACAGCTTGAACATAAAATTATTGTGTATAAAATCATGAGAGGAATAGATCGGGTAGATGCACAGAGCCTCTTGCCCAGAGTAGGTGAATCGAGGAGCAGAGGACATAGGTTTAAGGGAAAAGAATCTGAGGGGGTAACTTTTTCACACAAAGGGTGGTGGGTGTATGGAACAAACTGCCAGAAGAGGTAGTTGAGGCTGGGACTATCCCAACATTTAAGAAACAGTTAGACAGGTTAATGGATAGGACAGGTTTGGAGGGATATGGACCAAACTCGGGCAGGTGAGACGAGTGTAGCTGGGACATGTTGGCCAGTGTGGGCAAGTTGGGCCGAAGGGCCTGTTTCCACACTGTATTGCTCTATGTTGTACTCCACTTATGAAATTAAGTTCCAGTCAAGTCATTGAATCTGACTTTTGTAAGCCAAATACAAAGTGTGCACTCCATTACACCAAATGTTTAATGTTTGTGAATTGTGAGTTGTGAATCTGTGGAATTCTCTGCCACAGAAGGCAGTGGAGGCCAATTCACTGGTTGTTTTCAAGAGAGAGTTAGATATAGCTCTAAGGGCTAACTGAATCAAGGGATATGGGGAAAAAGCAGGAACGGGGCACTGATTTTGAATGATCAGCCATATAACCATATAACAATTACAGCACGGAAACAGGCCATCTCGGCCCTTCTAGTCCGTGCCGAACACGTATTCTCCCCTAGTCCCATATACCTGCGCTCAGACCATAACCCTCCATTCCTTTCCCGTCCATATAACTATCCAATTTATTTTTAAATGATAAAAACGAACCTGCCTCCACCACCTTCACTGGAAGCTCATTCCACACAGCCACCACTCTCTGAGTAAAGAAGTTCCCCCTCATGTTACCCCTAACCTTCTGTCCCTTAATTCTCAAGTCATGTCCCCTTGTTTGAATCTTCCCTACTCTCAATGGGAAAAGCTTATCCACGTCAACTCTGTCTATCCCTCTCATCATTTTAAAGACCTCTATCAAGTCACCCCTTAACCTTCTGCACTCCAAAGAATAAAGCCCTAACTTGTTCAACCTTTCTCTGTAACTTAGTTGTTGCAACCCAGGCAACATTCTAGTAAATCTCCTCTGTACTCTCTCTATTTTGTTGACATCCTTCCTATAATTAGGCGACCAAAATTGTACACCATACTCCAGAATTGGCCTCACCAATGCCTTGTACAAATTTTAACATTACATCCCAACTTCTATACTCAATGCTCTGATTTATAAAAGCCAGCACACCAAAAGCTTTCTTTACCACCCTATCTACATGAGATTCCACTTTCAGGGAACTGTGCACAGTTATTCCAAGATCCCTCTGTTCACCTGCATTCTTCAATTCCCTACCATTTACCATGTACGTCCTATTTTGATTTGTCCTGCCAAGATGTAGCACCTCACACTTATCAGCATTAAACTCCATCTGCCATCTTTCAGCCCACTCTTCCAACCGGCATAAATCTCTCTGTAGACTTTGAAAATCTACTTCATTATCCACAGCCCCACCTATCTTAGTATCATCTGCATACTTACTAATCCAATTTACCACACCATCATCCAGATCATTGATGTACATGACAAACAACAGTGGACCCAACACAGATCCCTGTGGCACCCCACTAGTCACTGGCCTCCAACCTGACAAACAACCATCCACCATTACTCTCTGGCATCTCCCATTCAGCCACTGTTGAATCCATCTTGCTACTCCACCATTAATACCCAACCATTGAACCTTCTTAACCAACCTTCCATGAGGAACCTTGTCAAAGGCCTTACTGAAGTCCATATATACAACATCCACGGCTTTACCCTCATCAATTTCCCGAGTAACATCTTCAAAAAATTCAAGAAGATTAGTCAAACATGACCTTCCAGGCACAAATCCATGTTGACTGTTCCTAATCAGCCCCTGTTTATCCAGATGCTTATATATATTATCTCTAAGTATCCTTTCCATTAATTTGCCCACCACTGACGTCAAACTAACAGGTCTATAATTGCTAGGTTTACTCTTAGACCCCTTTTTAAACAATGGAACAACATGCGCAGTACGCCAATCCTCCGGCACTATTGCCGTTTCCAATGACATTTGAAATATTTCTGTCATAGCCCCTGCTATTTCTACACTAACTTCCCTCAATGTCCTAGGGAATATCCTGTCCTGACCTGGAGACTTATCCACTTTTATATTTCTCACCAAGTCCCACTTCCTCTTCTTTGAATCTCATAGTTTCCATAGCTACTCTACTTGTTTCCCTTACCTCACATAATTCAATATCCTTCTCCTTGGTGAATACCGAAGAAAAGAAATTGTTCAATATCTCCCCCATCTCTTTTGGCTCTGCAGATACCTGTCCACTCTGACTCTCTAATGGACCAATTTTATCCCTCGTTATCCTTTTGCTATTAATATAGCTGTAGAAACCCTTTGGGTTTACTTTCACCTTATTTGCCAAAGCAACCTCATATCTTCTTTTAGCTTTTCTAATTTCTTTCTTAAGACTCTTTTTACATTTTTTATACTCCTCAAGCACCTCATTTACTCCATGCTGCCTATAATTATTGTAGATCTCTCTCTTTTTCCGAACAGGGACATAAAGATTCTGTACTCTTAAAATTTCACCTTTAAATGTCCTCCATTTCTCTTCCACATCTTTCCCATAAAACAAACTGTCCCAATTTACTCCTTTTAAATCCTTTCGCATCTCCTCAAAGTTAGCCTTTCTCCAATCAAAAATCTCAACCCTAGGTCCAGTTGTGACCCTCTCCATAATTATATTGAAACTAATGGTATTGTGATCACTGGTCCCGAACTGTTCCCCAACGCATACCTCTGCCACCTGACCCGTCTCATTTCCTAACAGGAGGTCCAGCACCGCCCCTTCTCTAGTAGGTACTTCTATGTATTGCTGCAAAAAACTATCCTGCACACATTTTACAAACTCCAACCCATCCAGCCCATTTACAGAATGTGTTTCCCAGTCTATGTGTGGAAAATTGAAATCTCCCACAATCACTACCTTGTGCTTACTACTAATATCTGCAATCTCCTTACATATTTGCTCTTCCAATTCTCGCTCCCCATTTGGCGGTCTATAATACACCCCTATGAGTGTTGCTACCCCTTTCCCATTTCTCAGTTTCACCCAAATAGCCTCCCTAGAAGAGCCCTCTAATCTATCCTGCCAAAGCACTGCTGTAATATCTTCCCTGATAAGCAATGCAACACCTCCACCTCTTGCCCCTCCAATTCTATCACGATCCATGATCATATAGAATGGCGGTGCTGCCTCAAAGGGCCAAATGGCCTCCTCCTGCACTTATTTTCTATGTTTGTGAATGAAGGAAAATTTGTGCCTTAACATTGTAGCTCAACATAGAACAAACGATAACATTTTAAGATTTTTGTTATATATCATAGCTCACTGTTCTATCATTGATTCCATATGTTGGGGTTTTTTCCCACAGGGCTAAACACAACCACTTTTTAAACAAGTTTAGCTATAAATCTTCAGATGTCACATGGGCTGATTCATACAGACTATAATCAATATGACTGTTTTGTTCCAAACATGTACAGAGTCCTTTTACCTTAAAATCACAGCAAATAATGTATCTAGCCCTTGCAACATTTTCATCTCAATATATCAAAACAACACCTTCAAATCACGGTCTTCTTGAGATAACCACTCAATAAAAGTGCAAACTTTTTTAGATTTGGACACTCGTCTGTATTTTAGACTCATCAGCTCCAATGCTCTGGGCTATATTTTACATTTCGATTGCTGAAAACATGAAGTATCATTTTGCCGGCCACTGCTGGCACTTTCACAAACCTTAATATATCTATTGTTACAAAATATTAAACCGATCAAACTTTGTCTGGATCTGAGTGATTTACTTCATTACTTGCCCATTTCTCTACCGATTGAGTGTTGACTGTGAATTTATTGTGTAGGTTTAAATGTTATTTTCACTCTGTGTGCTGCCTTTCTGCTTTGCGTGTGGCCACCTATTGCCCATTTAGAGTTTCGAGAAACAGAGTGGAAACAGGTCCCTTGGCCCACCAAGTCCCACTGACCACTTTAGTTCTAGGTTATCCCACTTTCACTTTTTAATATAAGAACCTGAGGGGCAACCTTTTCCACACAAAGGGTGGTGGGTATACGGAACGAGCTGCCAGAGGAGGTTATTGAGGTAGGTACTATAAGAGTCAAATGTCCCAGATAGAACAATGAAATTCTTACTTGCTGCGACACAACAGAATATGTAAATATAGTACATAACGGGAGAAAAAAAAAGTTTTATATATATATATATATATATATATATATATATATACACACACATTGAACTTTTTTTTTCTCCCGTTATGCACTAATAAAACATTAATGATAAAACACCATTGATCAAGCATGTGAACCAACAAAATACCAGATCAAAGGGAGGCTACAGATTGTTGGCTGTTGAGTAGAGCAACTACCCGTGGATAAAAACTGTTTTTATGTCTGGCTGTGGCAGCTTTGACAGTCTGGAGTCGCCTTCCATGGGGAAGTGATTCAAAGAGTTTGTGGCCAGGGTGAGAGGGGTCAGAGATGATCTTGCCCGCTCGCTTCCTGGCCCTTGCAGTATACAGTTCATCAATGGAGGGAAGGTTGCAGCCAATAATCTTCTCAGCTGATTGGACGATTCGCTGCAGCCTCCAGGTGTCATGCTTTGTGGCTGAGCCAAACCAGACCATGATGGAGAAGGTGAGGCAGACTCTACGATGACCGTAAAGAATTGGACCATCATTGCCTGTGTCAGATTGTGCTTCCTTAGCTGCTGTAGGAAGTACATCCTCTTTTGTGCCTTTTTGACTGTGGACTCAATGGTAGCCCCCCACTTAAGGTCGTTGGAGATGATGGTTCCCAGGAACTTAAAAGACTCCACAGATGTGACTGTGGTGTTGTTGATGGTGGGTGAGGTGAGGGGAGGGGGAGCTCTCCTAAAGTCGACAATCAATTCCACTGTCTTAAGAGCATTGAGCTCTAGGTTGTTGCGATGATACCAGGACGCCAGCTGTGTCACTTCCTGTCTGTAGGCAGATTCCTCCCCATCCTGGACCAGTCCAATCAGGGTTGTGTTGTCCGCAAACTTGAGAAGCTTGACAGAGGTGTCTGTGGAGGTGCATGCGTTAGTGTAGAGAGAGTAGAGGAGAGGGGAGAGTACGCAGCCTTATGGTGCTCCTATGCTGAGGGTCTGCGGGTCCGAGATGTGCTTTCCCAGCCTCACATGCTGCTTCCTGTCTGTCAGGAAGCTTGTGATCCACCGACAGAGGGGTTCAGGCACAGTCAACTTGGAAAGTTTGGAGTGTAGTAGCTCTAGCACAATGGTGTTGAATTCAGATCTGAAATCAACAAACAGGATCCTTGCAGTCTAGGTGCTGTAGGATGAACTGCCCAGGTTGACTGCATCATCCACAGATCTATTGGCCCGATATGCAAACTGCATAGGGTCCAGCAGGGGGATAGTGATATTTTTCAACTTGGCCAGCACAAGCCTTTCAAGTGTCTTCATGACTACAGAGGTCAGTGTGACAGGCCTGTAGTCATTAAGACAAGAAATCCTTGTCTTTTTGGGTAAGGGACAATAGTGGAGACTTTGAAGCAGGCAGGGACAATACATGTTTGCAGGGACTGGTTAAAAATGTCTGTATTTAAAGACTGCATTTAAAGACTGCATAGATGAACTACAAAAATTGTTCATCCCAGTTTGGCAAAAGAATAAATCAGGGAAGGTAGTGCATCCGTGGATAACAAGGGAAATCGGGGATAGTATCAAAGCAAAAGATGATGCGTACAAATTAGCCAGAAAAAGCAGCATACCAGAGGACTGGGAGAAATTCAGAGACCAGCAGAGGAGGACAAAGGGCTTAATTAGGAAAGGGAAAATAGATTATGAAAGAAAACTGGCAGGGAACATAAAAACGGACTGCAAAAGTTTTTATAGATATGTGAAGAGAAAGAGATTAGTTAAAACAAATGTAGGTCCCTTGCAGTCAGAAACAGGTGAATTGATCATGGGGAACAAGGACATGGCGGACCAATTGAATAACTACTTTGGTTCCATCTTCACTAAGGAAGACATAAGTAATGTGCCGGAAATAGCAGGGGACCGCGGGTCAAACGAGATGGAGGAACTGAATGAAATCCAGGTTAGTTGGGAAGTGGTGTTGGGTAAATTGAATGGATTAAAGGCTGATAAATCACCAGGGCCAGATAGGCTGCATCCCAGAGTACTTAAGGAAGTAGCTCTAGAAATAGTGGATGCATTAGTGATAATTGTTCAAAACTCTTTAGACTCTGGAGTAGTTCCTGAGGATTGGAGGGTAGCAAACGTAACCCCACTTTTTAAGAAGGGAGGGAGAGAGAAAACGGGGAATTACAGACCAGTTAGTCTAACATCGGTAGTGGGGAAACTGCTAGAGTCAGTTATTAAAGATGGGATAGCAGCACATTTGGAAAGTGGTGAAATCATTGGACAAAGTCAGCATGGATTTACGAAAGGTAAATCATGTCTGACGAATCTTATAGAATTTTTCGAGGATGTAACTAGTAGAGTGGATAGGGGAGAACCAGTGGATGTGTTGTGTCTGGACTTTCAGAAGGCTTTCGACAAGGTCCCACATAAGAGATTAGTATACAAACTTAAAGCACACGGTATTGGGGGTTCAGTATTGATGTGGATAGAGAACTGGCTGGCAAACAGGAAGCAAAGAGTAGGAGTAAACGGGTCCTTTTCACAATGGCAGGCAGTGACTAGTGGGGTACCGCAAGGCTCAGTGCTGGGACCCCAGCTATTTACAATTTATATTAATGAACTGGATGAGGGAATTGAAGGCAACATCTCCAATTTTGCGGATGACACTAAGCTGCGGGGCAGTGTTAGCTGTGAGGAGGATGCTAGGAGACTGCAAGGTGACTTGGATAGGCTGGGTGAGTGAGCAAATGTTTGGCAGATGCAGTATAATGTGGATAAATGTGAGGTTATCCACTTTGGTGGCAAAAACAGGAAAGCAGACTATTATCTAAATGGTGGCCGATTAGGAAAAGGGGAGATGCAGCGAGACCTGGGTGTCATGGTACACCAGTCATTGAAAGTAGGCATGCAGGTGCAGCAGGCAGTGAAGAAAGCGAATGGTATGTTGGCTTTCATAGCAAGAGGATTTGAGTATAGGTGCAGGGAGGGTCTACTGCAGTTGTACAGGGTCTTGGTGAGACCACACTTGGAGTATTGCGTACAGTTTTGGTCTCCAAATCTGAGGAAGGACATTATAGCCATAGAGGGAGTGCAGAGAAGGTTCACCAGACTGATTCCTGGGATGTCAGGACTTTCATATGAAGAAAGACTGGATAGACTCGGCTTATACTCGCTAGAATTTAGGAGATTGAGAGGGGATCTTATAGAAACGTACAAAATTCTTATGGGGTTGGACAGGCTAGATGCAGGAAGATTGTTCCCGATGTTGGGGAAGTCCAGGACAAGGGGTCACAGCTTAAGGATAAGGGGGGAATCCTTTAAGACCGAGATGAGAAAAAAAGTTTTCACACAGAGAGTGGTGAATCTCTGGAATTCTCTGCCACAGAGGGTAGTTGAGGCCAGTTCATTGGCTATATTTAAGAGGGAGTTAGATGTGGCCCTTGTGGCTAAAGGGATCAGGGGGTATGGAGAGAAGGCAGGTACGGGATACTGAGTTGGATGATCAGCCATGATCATATTGAATGGCAGTGCAGGCTCGAAGGGCCGAATGGCCTACTCCTGCACCTAATTTCTATGTATCTATGTATAGTTGTTTGGCACAGAGCTTGAGAGTAGAGGGGGAAACATTGTCAGGTCCTGGTGATTTCTGGCTTTTCTGTCTTCTGAAAAGCCTCTCCACCTCCTCTATATTTATTGTTGATGAAGTGATGTTGTTCAGCAAGGAGGGTGTGGGTAAATGGGTGTGAAGTGGTGATTGGAGGGGGGTGGGTGTAGAAGGGCACCAGTCTTTGCAGACTGAGGTCAAGCTGTGAGTGGGTGTGAAGTGTTGGTTGGGGTGGGAAATGATCCAGTCTTTTCATAATGGAGTCTTGCCTTAAGTAGGTGTGAAGTGGTGAATGGGAAGGAGAGGGTGCAGGGTCCATTCTTTGCAGACTGGGGTCTGGCTGTGTTGGTTGGGGGGGGGGGGTGGGGAGGGGGTACCAGGGTTAAGTTTCTGATTTTCAAACCTGCAGTAAAACTCATTCAGACCGTTCAGATTGTCCAAAGAGCGGGGGGCTTTCCTCTTGTAGCTGCTGATTTCTTGCAAGCCCTTCCAAACTGAAGAATAGTCACTAGCTGAGAACTTGCTCCTCAACTTCTCAGAATACCTTTCCTTGGCAGCTCTGATTCCTCTTCTCAGCTTGTACTTGGCCTGCCTGTAGAGGTCTGCATCCCGCTCCTGTAGGCCTCCTCTTTAGACCGTCGTAGCTGTCTGAGTTCTGCAGTGAACCAGGGCTTGTTGTTGTTGAACCGTGTCCGGTTCTTAGTTGGAATGCAACTGTCCTCGCAAAAGCTGATATATGATGATACAGTGTCCGTATACTCATCGAGGCTTGTGGTTGCTTCCCTGAACACATTCCAATCCGTGCAGTCAAAGCAGGAATGTAGGTTCTCAATGCCCTCGCTTGTCCACCTTTTCGTTATACTGACCTAGCAGCTTTTAGTTTCTGCCTGTAGGTCGGAATAAGGTGAACTAGACAATGATCAGAGAGACCCAGACCCACCCGGGTCTTGATTGCCGTATAACAGTGATCGAGTGTTCTCTCCGCTCTGGTGGGGCAGGTAACATGACGTCTGTGTTTTGGAAGGTCACGGCTGAGATTAGCTTTGTTAAAGTACCCCAAAACAATGACCATGGAGTCTGGGAAGTCACTCTCTACCCTCATTACCTGGTCAGCGAGTTGCATTTGCGCCTCATGTACGCAGGCTTTGGGGGGAATGTAAACCCCAGTGAGAATAAAGGAGTTAAATTCCCTCGGAGAGTAGAAGGGTTTGCAGCTTATAAAGAGGGATTCTAGGTCGGGAGAGCAGAAATTTGACAGTACCGTGATGTCGCTGCACCAGTCCTGGTTGGTATAGAAGCATATTCCCACGCCTCTTGATTTCCCCGCTGCCTCCACTTCGCGGTCTGCTCTGTGAAGTTAGAAGCCAGCTAGTTGCAGCACGCTGTCCGGGGTCGATTCACAAAGCCAGGTCTCGGTGAAACACAGGGCAGCAGCTCGAGAGAAGTCCTTGTTTGTCCGATGAAGGAGTTGCAGTTCGTCCACTTTGTTCTTGAGAGAATGTACGTTTGCCAGGAATATGCTCGGGAGTGGTGTGCGTGTTCCTCGTCGCCTGAGTCGGTTGAGTGATCCAGAGCGCTTCCCACGGGTCCTCCTCCGTCTCAAGACCTTGCCCTGCCGACGAGTATATCCAATTAATCCAGTGAGTGAGAGAAATCCGGAACGATGTTTGGAAGTACCGTATGTCCGATGTCTATGAGTACCTCTCTCGTGAAAGTAATCTTTGTAGGATTTTCACAGACGACACAAACGAACAAACACATACAAAACAGCAACTTGGGCTGATTACCCATTTAGGGTTTAGAGAAACTGCGTGGACACAGTCCCATCGGCCCAGCAAGTCCAAGCTGACCATCGAAAAATTATAGTTCCCGGAGAAAGCCCATGGGAGAACATACAAACTCCATAGAGAGCCCATAGTCAGGATCGAACCCAGGTCTCTGGCATTGTGAGGCAGCAGCTCTATCACTGTGCCACCTTGCCACACATGTAAAACCACATTGTCACATGTAAAATCATAACTTCATTGCAATTACATCATGCAAAGGAATTCATTTTTATCTTATGCCTCAGTCACATAAAACCACCATCCCGAGTTTTTGATCAGATATATTACATGGAATGTGCACGTCTGACATTCTGATCTTGCTTGTGGTAAACTTGCAGTAACATTCAAGCTACAACTTTTCACAAATGTACACATCACAACTAGAATTTCTCAAGTATTATTTGAAACAGATTTCACCATTTACATATGCCTCAATTAAATAGACAAAGGAAATAGAAACACAACTGGGGCAACATTCCCTTGCAACTGCACCACTATCTTATAAAAAATCATCTTGTCTCAATAATACGAAAATATGCATAATTAACTATCCAGGAAAATGACAACAAAAACACACAATTAAAGTCTCTGAAAGATAACCATAATTTCAAATAATTACTTTCCTTGTAGATTGAAAGATGAAATACCGTTGCTTACCTTTTTGCCTTCATCATTTATCATTGCATTATCTTGGCCTATCCAGTGTTATTTTTATCTCAAAAAGACTCTGTGGTTCAAGGTGATAAATAGGACAATTTTGGGCAGTGCTAAAGAAACATTGTGGTTTTGAAATTTCCCTCTCTTGAGTAGGACGTTGAAATTATATTGGTCCAAAAGGGCTTGTTTGCTCATTATACAGTTCTGTCTCATTCATCCTTCTTTAACAAATGTTTTCTTTGTTTGGCCCTCAGAAGTACACATTGTATTTGTTCCTATGGTTTCTGGCATTGGTTTTGTGTCCAAGAAAACAGAACTCAATCCTAAAGAAGCTAAAATGGAAACAGAAAAATAAATGAAAATTTACAATAAAACCCTGCAGATCTGGATACTTTTAAATAAAAATGCTGAAAATACTAAACATATCAAGCAGAATTTTTGAAAAGAGAAACAATGAACATTTTAGGTTCAGGACCATTGAAATAGAAACAAGTCCACCAAAGATGGAATGTCAGAGCAAAATGGCTGTCAAGAGATCACTGAATCTAGGTTCAAGGGTCATAGCCAGTCTGGAGCAGGAAAGTATGGACCAATAGGAGCCATTGTGTGCCTTCTGGCTCCACAGTTAGATAAATAATGGCAACCCCTTCACTCAGATTTGAGCAGCAGTTTCCAGAAGTCCCTTTGAAGATTGCTGGATTGGCTGTAATGCATCTGCAGTGATTGGTCTTACTACACATGTTTAATGTAACAAAATCACAGTGTCATCAGCAGTGTCTTCAAAGTAAAATCCAAATATTTTCAAATGCTGTGTCAGAAACTACAATATGTCAAAGTATAATCAGATTTTGAATTATAAAGAAAACACAGAGAACGGCAAATTGAAAGCTTGTTAAGAGCCTTATTTATCCAAATTCAAAGGGAGGAAAGTTGGGTGAAGAAAGGACTGCTGATTTATGAGCATCTGTTTTGCACTATTAACGATGTCAAATTTACGCCTTATATTAGTTGTATTATCGAGATACTGGTAGTTAAAATGCGGATCGAAAAAAGTCGATTAAAATCGAAAAATGAAGCATTGGCTGGATCAGAAGGTCATAAGGTCATATGAGCAGAAGTAGCCCATTCGGCACTTTGAGTCTTCTTCACCATACAATCGTGGCTGAACTATCTCTCCCTTCTAACCTGATTCTCCTGCCCTCTCCCCATAACCCCTGACACCTGCCCATGCCTTGAGTTCACCATTGGATTTAAATAGAAGAGAAAAAAATGAAAGTAGTGCATTTATTAAAAAAAACACCATAACTTAATTAAAGGCATTCACATTCCTTAAATTAAGAACAAAATCAAACCACTTACTGCCTCCCATCTTTTCCATCCAGTTTGGATGCAAAGGACGAGGATGGCTGTGGAAATAGTCCATGGGTGAACTTAAAGCTTGGGCTGAGTTAAGCATAACCCAGCCCAATGGTTTAAGTTTGGTTTAATTTCAAAGACACATTTCATGCATCTTCAGGGTGTAACTAAAATGAAGCATAAATTTAGTATTGGCAAAAGCCATGGTGAGTCCAGCAGTGGAGTGGAAGGTCTGATGCAGCAGAATCTGACCTATGGCGTATTCTATACCTGTGTGCTGCACAGTTCAGATGGGTTTGTAGCGGATTAACTGGGAGCAAGACATATCTCACTGTTGGTTTTCTTCTAATATTCTATCCAAAAGCATGTGGATTGTAAGCTATAATTCCCAAATATCAATATAAAAGGAAATCCAAACAAAATGTCCATGAAACTATGTAAATGATTTGCAAAATATTATTTTTTTAAAAAAATATTTTAATTTTATTAGAAGTAAGTACAGTAATGTGGCACCAAGGTGCCTAATATATATTGGCATGTTACATTTGATGTACAGCTTTGTTTTTTTTTAAATAATAAAAGAGAGAAAGAGAGAATAGGTAATAATTAAAAAAAAAAGAAAAACGTGTGATGTATGGTGTGTGAAAAGGAAAATGGGGGAAAGAGTGAAAGTTTAAAAAAAGGGAGAGAAAGAGAAAGATTAGAGAGTAGGAGATTATAGGAGATAATTAATTATATTCTTGACCATCCTTCACCCAGTCCTGAAACAGTTGGTTTCTACGATTTTGTTGCACCATATGCTACCAAGAAGTCGATAAATGGAGACCAACTCGTTAAGAATTGGTCTGGTTTGTCTGTAAGGAGGAATCGCATTTCTTCAAGATGTGCGGTGTCCAACATGTTTGATATCCACATTTTAAGCGTTGGTATGGGTGTATTTTTCCAAAATTTAAGTATACGTTTTTTTGCCGTTATTAACCCATAATTTAAAAATGAATTTTGAAATGTATTCAATTTGTTCCCGTCTTCCGTTACTCCAAGTATAATCATTTCAGTGTTAGGCTCCATTTTTATCTTGAATAATTTTGTAAATATTTCAAAGATATCGCTCCAAAATTTATGAAGTTTTATGCAGGAAACAAAAGAGTGTGTTATAGTAGCATTTTGAGATAAACATTTATCACAAATGGGAGAAGTATTTGGATAAAATTTATTCAGTCTAGTTTTTGAATAATATAATCTATGTAGAATTTTAAATTGAATTAAGTTATGTCTTACATTAATCGAACATTTGTGTATATATATATCAAATATTTTTCCCATGTTTCGTGATTTTTATCATTAATTCTCATTCCCAATCTTCTCTAAGTGCCTCTGTCGATGGTAGTTCTATATTTAAAATACTATTATATAAATATGATATTAATTACCGTGAGTCAGCCTTAATATTCATTGCTTCTTCCAGTGGGTCTAAATTTATAGTTTGATGTCTTTGTATGTATTTCTTCATGAAGTCGCAGATCTGAAGGTATTTAAAATATTGGTTATTTTTCAACTTAAATTTTAATTGTAATTGTTGGAATGATAACAGATTTCCCATTTCATACATATCGCCGATCCTTTTAATTCCCATTCTTTCCCATTGGTTATATGTTTTATCGGTAAGAGATGGTTTAAATGAATATTAAGTGCATATTAAGAATATAATTTATTGGTTGGACAGTCCTACCCAACAGACAGAATGGATAAGAATGGAGAAAGAGGTTTGTTCTCCTTGTAATATAGGAGCGATCCTCTTCTCCCCGATAAAACTGAACAACATAATATATAAGAATAATCCAATTATCCATAATACAATAAGAATTTGGAAACAAATAAAATTAACTTTAAAATTAAGAAACCTATCATTGTTAACATGATAGGTTTCTTAATTTTAAAGTTAATTTTATTTGTTTCCAAATTCTTATTGTATTATGGATAATTGGATTATTCTTATATATTGTGTTGTTCAGTTTTATCGGGGAGAAGAGGATCGCTCCTATATTACAAGGAGAACAAACCTCTTTCTCCATTCTTATCCATTCTGTCTGTTGGGTAGGACTGTCCAACCAATAAATTATATTCTTAATATGCACTGCCCAGTAATAATACAAAAAGTTCGGAAATGAAAGTCCCCCAGCGCTATGTGATCTATAATCCCAAATAAAGTTGGTAATGTTAGAGTCTAGTTTTTTGAAGAAGTTTTTTGGTATATATAATGGTATAGATTGAAATAGGTATAATATTTGTGGTAAAAATATCATTTTTATAGCGTTTATTCTGCCTATTAATGACAATGATTTGCAAAATATTATTGAAATATCTCAAATGTTTTTACAGATTTCATCTGTGCCTTGTGAATATTTATTTGTGGAACAAAACAACTGTTGCTGTTTTGGTTCCAAGGACGAGTTTAGTGACCCATCTCATCAACTGAATTCCATCTACTTTGGAGAGAAAGAGACGGATCTCACTGATCAAGAGAAATAATTGAGAAAGCTGATAACCTTATGGCCTTGTTTACTATGGTGAGATGAAAGTAAATATCTAACAGCAAGGCTTTAAACCAAGTGAAACATTGACCTGCTGGGAGGCAGTGACTTTCAATAAGCAAACCAAAAATACTGAGTTCAGATTTATGTTATTTGTTGAAACAAGAAACTGCAGATCATGGTACACTTTGTCCTGTCTCTTCTCTTTTCTAGCTTAATTTCCTACTCCCTCCCACCCCATCCCCATCCACTACCATCAGTCTGAAGATGGGCACTGACCCAAAACGTCATAGACAATAGACAATAGGTGCAGGAGTAGGCCATTCGACCCTTTGAGCCAGCACCGCCATTCAATGTGATCATGGCTGATCATCCCCAATCAGTTCCCCATTCCTGCCTTCTCCCCATATCCACTGACTCCGCTATTTTTTAGAGCCCTATCTAGCTCTCTCTTGAAAGCATCCAGAGAACCTGCCTTCACTGCCCTCTGAGACAGAGAATTCCACAGACTCACCACTCTCTGTGAGAAAAAGTGTTTCCTCATCTCCGTTCTAAATGGCTTACTCCTTATTTATAAACTGTGGCCCCTGGTTCTGGACTCCCCCAACATCGGGAACATGTTTCCTACCTCTAGCATGTCCAAACCCTTAACAATCTTATATTTTTTTATGAGATACCCTCTCATCCTTCTAAACTCCAGTGTACAAGCCCAGCTGCTCCATTCTCTCAGCATATGACAGTCCCGCCATCCCAGGAATTAACCTTGTAAACCTATGCTGCACTCGCTCAATAGCAAGAATGTCCTTCCTCAAATTAGGGGACCAGAACAGCACACAATACTCCAGGTGAGGTCTCACTAGGGCTCTGTACAACTGCAGAAGAACCTCTTTGCTCCTATATTAGATTCGTCTTGTTATAAAGGCCAACATGACATTCGCTTTCCCAACATGGCGCCATTTAGATATTAATATGCCTTCCTGTTTTTGCTACCAAAGTGGATAACCTCACATTTATCCACATTATGCTTCATCTGCCATGCATCTGCCCACTCCCCCAACCTGTCCAAGTCACCCTGCATTCTCATAGCATCCTCCTCACAGTTCACACTGCCACCCAGCTTTGTGTCATCTGCAAATTTGCTAATGTTACTTTGAATCCCTTCATCCAAATCATTGATGTATATTGTAAATAGCTGCGGTCCCAGCACCAAGCCTTGCGGTACCCCACTAGTCACTGCCTGCCATTCTGAAAGGGACCCGCTAATCCCTACTCTTTGTTTCCTGTCTGCCAACCACTTCTCTATCCATGTCAGCACTCTACCCCCAATACCATGTGCCCTAATTTTGCCCACTAATCTCCTATGTGGGACCTTATCAATGCTTTCTGAAAGTCCAGATGCACTACATTCACTGGCTCTCTCTTGTCCATTTTCCTAGTTACATCTTCAAAAAATTCCAGAGGATTAGTCAAGCATGATTTCCCCTTCGTAAATCCATGCTGACTCGGACCGATCCTGTTACTGCTATCCAAATGTTGGGCTATCTCATCTTTTATAATTGACTCCAGCATCTTCCCCACCACCGATGTCATCTATGCATGTTCTCCAGAGATGCTGCCTGACCCACTGAGCTATTCCAGCACTTTATGTCCTTTTATGTTATTTGCTTCTAGTTTTGAATTATATTATTCCAGAGATGAAAGAGAACCATTAAAGCCGCTGGAATTACCACTTTCCCAGTTAGATACCCTTATTAATATTCCCAGGCAATTTGCTATCCAATTTTTCATTACCTTTATTTACAAGAATAAATTACAAATATAGTCGGTGAACTATTAATTTCTGTATGAATCCGTACCTGCTTTGTTTTTCTGCACAGCATCCGACAACAGGAGATACCTACTAAATGTGCACTTGTTTTGCTGTGCTAGAATTTACAATATTGCAGTGACTGGAATAAATTGATTTGATGCTGAGGGCTTATGTTTGAAAATAAACCTTCATGCAGATTTCACATGTCTGAAAGAGAAGGACATTTGATCATTGGATGTGATTATATATAGATCTTGGATGTGGGTATATGTAGAGGTAAACGCCAAGTGGATGTAACCAGACAATTGCTCCTGTGCTAAATATTTGGATGTTAGCAACCTTTTACACATGTTGAAAAATATCATAACTTAAAATGATTTAAGAGCTGTTGTCCCAGAGACAATTGAGCACTCCCGTCACCACCAGACACTAATTTCACCAGAGTCTGTGTATTCCAGCCAAAACATATAGTCCCCACATGCTTTATACTCCAGCAAACCCAAGGTCTGATTGCTAGCCTCTCCTCAAATATCTTCGAAAGTCAATCAAACCTTTTTGATACATGATGGGAAATATATACTTTTTCTCATCTGCATTGTCAGGGTGAACGCACTGGCAAACTACACCCTATTTAAGAAAGAACTGCAGCTACATTACACCCTATTTAAGTCAAGCAAGTGGTTTTTCCTGACTTGAGGAAGCAATCCTCAATGCTACTGAAAATAAAATAGAAAAATAAAATAAAATAAAAACAGTCTTTCAACTAACAGGATAGCACGCAACAAAAGCTTTTCACTGTACCTCGGTACACGTGACAATAAACTAAACCGTAACTGTAAGGTGGGAAATGCTCAGCGAGCCAAATAACATTCGTGGATAGCAAACGGTGTTGATATTTCAAGATGATGACTTTTCATTAGCGCTGGGAAAAGTTAGAAATGAAAAGTTGCAGAGAAAAGGTGGTTGGAGAGAAGGCAGGATGATTTGCATTATGCTAGAGACCAGCAGACAATTAATGATACATGTGATGAATATGCCAGCTGAAGGAAATGTAAATAGCAGGAGAAGAATGCAGACCACATTACAAGAGGAAGAGAGAGAAATAAGACAAGTAGGACAAGTAGACAAGACTACATGGATAGGACATGTTTGGAGGGATAAGGACAAAGGACAAAGGACATTTATTGTCACATACACCAATTGGTGCAATGAAATTTGAGTTACCATGCAGCACACAAATAAAATAAACACAACACTTTAGAATTTAACATTAAACATAAAAACATTCCCCCACAGCGGAATCAACGTTTCCCACTGTGAGGGAAGGCAACAAAGTTCAGTCCACTTCCTCCATGTTCACCCGTGGTCGGGGCCTATTGAGGCCTCCGCATTCGCCGCAACGATGGCCCGATGTTTCAGGCCCATCCGGATGATGGATGATGGCGTTGGAAGATCACTCTCAGCGGCTTGGAGTTTCCGAATTGGCCGGTTCCTACCGGAGACCGCGGCTCCCGAAGTCCACAGGCCGAACTGGGCGGAGCTCCAACACGGCGATCCTAGGCAAAAGATCCCAGTGCCACGCGATGTTAAAGTCAGCTCCGCCCGCGGCTGGAAGTTCCGCAGACCACAGCTCCACGGTGTTAAAGTCGGCAGTCCTAGCACGGCAAACCCGGTGATGCATCTGTGATGGTACTTCAGTACTGCTCCGCGATGGTAACTTCAGTGCTGCGCCGCTGCTGAAGCTGAAGCTCTGGCCGGTCTCCGGCAGGAAAGGCCACGCCAATCCAGATGGTAGGCCGCGAGGAGGGGGTTAAGATGCGGCTCGGAGGAAAGACGCATCCTCGACCAGGTAGTGACTGAGAAAAACAGTTTCCCCCTACACCCACCCCCCATCCCTCAAATAAAAAGACTAAAAGACCTGCAAAACAAAAACTTTTTGACATACTAAAAATAAAAAAAGGATGAAAGGATGAAAGGACGAACAGCTGCAGGCGAGGCTGCCACACTCTATGGTGCTACCACTCGATATGGACCAAACGCAGGCATGTGGGATTAGTGTAGCTGGGACATGTTAGCCGGTGTGGGCATGTTGGGCCGAAGGGCTTGTTTCCACACTGTATCACTCTATGACTCTAAGTAGCTTAAGAAACAAAATCAGAATGGTTGATAATCTGCAACTGTGGAATTTAATACTGAGTTCAAAAGTTGATAATGCGCATAGTGAAAAGATGAGGTGCAGCTCCTCGAATGGATATTGTGCTTCTTTGGAATTGGGCAAGTGGGTGAGAGGGAAAAGCACTCTAGCAGAACCCCTGAATCCCCTCTTGGTATTGTTTAGGCAGCAAGATGAAGAAATCACACACTCTGGCAAAGGTCCCTGTGCTTGATTGTAAACTATTGGCTCTATTTTTAGTCAGTAAATCAGCAGTTGAAAGTAGCAATATACCAGCCTGTCAAAACAATGTTGCAGGATTCATTCCTTTCCATCACAAGGTAATGGAGGTGTGAAGATTCATAGTGCTATTGTGGAGAAGAACCATCAACAAATGATGGATCAAGCTTCCCAAGGGGAATAAAATGCGCAGACTGAAATAACTTAATTGGCTTGGTGATGTCCAGTGAAATCCCAGTGAAAATAACAGCAGGACCAATATAGCTATAGTTTTAGAAGGTGGACCAGAGAAACAAAAGGATACTGCTTCAAAAGTAAGTCTGTTTGTCAGCTTTGGTGGTGTTTGAAGTTTTTTCCCTTTGAACACTCAGTAGGCTAGCCTCACCGGGCATAATATATTAATGACGTAATTGAACTTTTCTTTCTTCTGGAACTTTAGGCTTTAAAGATACAGCGCGGAAACAGGGCCTTCGACCCACCTAGTCCGAAACGACCAGCGATCACCCCATACACAAACAATATCCTACACATTATGGACAATTTACAATTATGCCGAGCCAATTTATCTACAAACCTGTACGTCTGGAGTGTCGGAGGAAAGTGGAGCACCCGGAGAAAAGGATGCTGCCTTGCGCTGTAAGGCAGCAACTCTACTGCTGCACCACTGTGCCACCCTTGTTTCATTTTATGAAGAGTCTGGCTGCCTTTTACCTGGAGTTGCGAGTCAACAAGCAAAAGAGTCAAAGGAAGCTTTAATTTTACCTGCTGAATAGTTTCCATCCAGCAGAATTTTCGTCTGTGGCCATTAGGGCTATTTGAGTTGTAAATGAGAGGTGATTATTCACAATTAGCACACATAAAAACTAATGTGTGTGGCATTTGTTCCACAATCATTTGCATCCAAATTAACTGCATGTGGTAAAATAAATTATCCAAGGGAACATTAAGTCTGATCATGCAAATTTCACAGTTTAAAAGGTGAAAATATTTGACCTCTTAACTAGATGGTGAAACTTTAAATTCGGATATAAATAAACAAGATAGCAAAAGACGTTGGAGCATAATCGGTGTCAACAAGATTGAACATTATATTTTTTGGAAATAATTTATTCAAATTTGGAAGTGGATTTCACTCTTAAAAAATGTTCAGGAACATCAGGGTCGAAGGTGCAATTAGACAAATAGAAGGGCGGCACGGTGGCGCAGCGGTAGTCCTAAGGCCTTGCAGCGCTGGAGACCCGGGTTTGACTATGGGCGCTGTCTGGTACGGAGTTTGTACGTTCTCTCCATGACTCCGTGGGTTTTCTATGAGATCTTCGGTTTCTTCTCACACACCAAAGACGTACATGTTTGTTGATTAATTGGCTTGATATAAGTGTAAATTGTCCCTAGTGTGTGTAGGATAGTGTTAATGTGCGGGGATCGCTGGTCGGTGCAGACTCGGTGGGCCAAAGGGCCTGTTTCTGCGCTGCACCTCTAAACTAAACTAAACTAAACTAAACTAAATATGGTTGTATGTGGATGAATATAAGGTGCTTTCTAATTACCTCAAAATAGGTCTGAACAACATTAAAACAGTATGTTGTGTCAAGATCTTGAGATAATGGAAAGTGAAGTTGTCCCTCCCTCTAGCCCAGGGAAATGTAAGGGAGATGGAGAAAGACATATTATCCCTGTTTATTAGTCAATACACTGGTCTGGAAATTTCATGTGGATTCTCTCATTATCCTGCCAGCAGGGTCCCTGACAAAATGGCATAATTGGGAGAATTTACAACATTTCTCTGGGGCTTCCACCTTAACTTAGTCAAGTGACTTAGTTACATCTGGAGAATGGGAGACACCCTGCTGAATTTATGGACTACTGTATTGCAGTTGGCAGATGTCCAGAGAACAACTGTTCAGATAACTACATTGATAGCAAATATAATTAAAGCTCCAGTAATGGATGAAAGAAACAAAAGATGCTCCATGCAAGACCCCAACATGTGTACAGCTGAATTCTCTGACTGAAAAATGTTTTGACTTGACAAATGACTTAACAAAATTTGGAAGAATTTGGCATCACAAATTGTAAACTATCCTTGAAGAAAAGAAATCAAAGCAATAGCAACCAATGATTATGTGCATTTATAATGATCTTTCCATTTATTTTCTGCAGCGTGAGGTACATAAATGATGTTAAAACATTTATAAATTTAGCTACAGAATGCACAATGACATAAAACACTTCATAGTCATTTAAGAAAAGTTGGTTAAGTAAATGAATTTTAAATAATCCTCTATTATACAGAGGTACTGGAAAGTAATGTTTATGAATACAGAGTGATATGGAGAAATGTAAAGTTATGATATTCAGAAGAATAATTAAATAGCTTGGATGAAACAAAATAAACATTTTAAGATTGGGTGACAGGCAAATGGATTCTTAAAGGATTGGACAGGCTAGATGCAGGAAAAATGCACCCGATGTTTGGGGGAGGGGATCGGGGATTTTTTTTTTCAGTTTCTTACCTTGACGGAGATGCGATTGTTTTCCGGATCGCATCTCCAGTCATTCTGCGGCCTACCATCGATGGAGCTGGAGGCCTCCTCTGACTGACTTTGTGCCCCACCGCGGGGCGTGGACTTAACATCGGAGCCAATCCCTTGCCTGGGATCGCTCCAACCGCGGCCTGCGGAATTACCATCAAGGGCTCGCAGTCTCGGGAGAGGCTAGTCGGTAGCTCCAACAGCGCAGAGGCTCGACCAGCCTCGACGCGGGGTCTGATCGCCAGTGTGGGAGAGCTGACATCCCCCTGATGCAGGAGCTGGTCACCCCGATGTGGGGGGCCCGACCGCCGGTTACGGAAGTCAAGATCTTCCCGTCAACGGAAGGCTCGAGGCCCCCCGACCACGGGAGAACATAGAAGGGATGAGAATTGAAATTTTGTCGCCTACCATCACTGTTAAAAATGTAGAGGAGTCACTGTGGTGGATGTTTATGTTAAAATGTATTTTGTGTGTTCCATTGCTTTTTATTTGTGTGACTGACTTGGCAAATTAAGTATTATTGTGAATGTGATTGTGAACCAGGGGATCACTGTTTAAGAATAAAGGGTAGGCCATATAGGACTGAGATGAGGAACATCTTTTTCACCCAGAGAGTTGTGAATCTGTGGAATTCTCTGCCACATAAGGCAGTGGAGGCCAATTCACTGGATGTTTTCAAGAGAGAGTTAGGTTTAACTCTTAGGGCTAAAGGAATCAAAGGATATGGGGAAAAAGCAGTAAGGAGGTATTTATTTTGGATGATCAGCCATGATCATATTGAATGGCGGTGCTGGCTCGAAGGGCCGAATGCCCTACTCCTGCACCTATTTTCTATGTTTCTATGAGACATGTAGCTAAATGTATAATATGTGAGAGAGCCAATTCTAACAGCATTTATCCTTAATAGATCTTTACCTGCAACAGTGGAAAGACACATTTTTCTCTGTTCTAGGATATAGGGTCTGAATTGGATAGCTGTGTTAGTGGTGTTTAAGAGGTTTTTAGGTGGGGTCATGGATGTGCAGGGGCTGGAAGGGTGTGGATCATGTGCAAGCAGATGAGATTAGTTTTACTTGGCATCATGTTCGGCACAGACATTGTGGGCTGAAGGACCCGATTCTATGCTCTACTTTTATACGGTATATGTTCTAACATGTGACAATAGTATAATTAGAAACCAATGGCAAACTCAAATTGAAAACTTTTGGAAAGCCTTGAAATAGTCTGAGACTTGGCTGATATTCCCCAGAAAGAAGGTATATCTTCTTGCTCTGGGAACTCACTTTGGGTAGGTGGATGTGAGTTATTTAATGTCTACTCTTCACATCTCATGTCATTTAATGCCAATACATATTGCATAGTTCAATGTTTCTGGACACCAGGGATCCCTTTAACATGAACATGATTGGTAATTTATTTGAACAGCATGTCACAGGCAGGTAGCTGGACATCCTCACAGGGAAGTCCACCCTCCCTTTAAAGTGGGCAAGTCTTCTCCTTGCCCCTCCTGGTCTCAACACCCATGAGTCAAAAAGAAAGAAAGACCTTGCATTCATATAATGCCCTTCATAGTCTCAGGGTCTTCACCAGTCAATGTGTATAAGAATATATATAGTTTAGTTTAGTTTAGTTTAGAGATATAGCGTGGAAACAGGCCCTTCAGCCCACCGAGTCTGCACCGACCAGCGTTTCCTGCACATTAACACTATCCTTCACACTAGGGACAATTTACACTTAAACAAAGCCAATTACCCAACAAACCTGTACGTCTTTGGAGTGTGGGAGGAAACCGAAGATCTCGGAGGAAACCCACGCAGATCACGAGGAAAACATGCAATCTCCGTACAGATGGCACCCGTAGTCAAGATCGAACCCGGGCCTCCGGCTCTGCAAGCGCTGTAAGGCAGCATCTCCACAGCTGCGCCACAGTGCCTCCCAGAGTACAGAAAAATACATTTGGTCCTTAGAGATTGCCCCTGTATTGATGGGCACCAGTCCATTTCCATGCCCCTTTGTGGATGAGTCTAGGGCCAGATCATTTTAACTTCCATGTTCATTTGAGGGACAGAGGACTTGCATTTTCTGTGATGAAACGCATGAGTCATTAAATGCCTGATAATTAAAACAAATATTAATCATAGGAAGACCAGACACCGAGGAAAAAAACTGGATAACTTCATTGGGCTGTTGTAATTGCTTGACCAACTAAATTGTCGTCTAACCACTCCTCAAAATTACATTGAAAGGGCAGGGTCTTTGAGATCTCAACCCATTATAATTATGTTGCAATAATAATGATGTTCTTCTTGCATATGGCGTGCACAGCCTAACGTTGTAGGTCAACTTGTTCTATTTGATCCATTTGTTTCTGCACAACGGGTTGATTGCATTAGTCAAAACAGAGTGGACCACATGAAGGTTGCAATCTCCCATCCTGAAATAATGATAGAACTCAAAAATCTATTTCAAAAGTCAAGAGTAAAGAGTGTTTAGAGAGCTTAGAGCAGAAGTCCCTTTTGGCCTTTTTGATGGCCTTACCAAGGTTGTATCTGGACTTCTTATAGACCTCTGCATCGCCATACCTGAATGCCCGGGATCTGGTCTTCAGAAGAATGCGGATCTCATGGTTCATCCAAGGCTTCTGGTTAGGAAACACTCAGAAGGTTTTTGTTGGAATGCAGATCTCCACCCATTTCTTTATGAAGTCTGTAACGACTGTGGCGTATTCATTCAGGTCCGTTGCCGAGTCCCTGAACATTGCCCAATCTACAGACTACAAGCAGTCCTGGAGTTGTTCTGCTCTGTACAGTCCTCACCTCTGGGGGTGCTTTCTTCAGTTGCTGCCTGTATGCAGGAAGAAGCAGCACCACTGAATGGTCGGAGTTTCTGAAGTGACGGTGAGGGATAGAGCGATAGGCGTCTTTGATGGTTGTGTAGCAGTGGTCGAGGGTGTTTGGTCCTCTGGTGCTGCAGGAGATATGTTGGTGGATGTTGGGGAGCGATTTCTTCAAGTTGGCTTTATTGAAGTCCCCGGCTATGGTCGTAAATGACTCGGGGTAAACCGTCTGGTGCTTGTTGACCACGACGTGCAGCTCCTCCAGTGCCAGACGGACGTCTGCCAGGGGTGGGATGTAGACCGCAGTCAGGATGATGGAGGTGAATTCTCTCGGTAGGTAGAAGGGACGACACTTCACTGCCAGGTGTTCCAGGTGTGGAGAGCAGGAGTTGGATAGAACTGCCACGTCTGAGCACCACGAAGAGTCCCTCCTCACCCTTTCCCAGATGCCTGCGTATGGTCCATACGGTGGATGGAGAACCTTTCAGGCTGGACCGCTGAGTCTGGGGAGCTGGGGGTGAGCGATGTCTCTGTGAAACAGAACACAGAGCATTCCCACAGCTCCCTTTGGTAAAGCAGCCTTGACCTTAAGTCCTCCACTTTGTTTTGTAGTGACTGTACATTGGCCAGTAGGATGGTAGGGAGAGGGGGCCAACGTCCCCTACGCTTCAGTCTAACTTGTAGTCCTGCCCGACGACCAAGTTTCCGTACTCCATGAAACCCTCGTCGGTGTTTAAAGGTACAGTACTTGCGAGTTTCCGCGATGTCGGGGATTCTCGTGAGGTCGGGGATTCCCTTACAGTCGGCACCTCCAGCTCCGTTGCTGCTGGGAGATCCTGCCCGAAGGCCTCAATTCCGGACTTCATGAAGGCCTCCCCGGTGTTTACAGGTACAGTACAGACTGTACCTGCGCGCCTCCGCGAGGTCGGGGATTCCCCTCTGATCAGGGATTCCCTTACAGTCGCCATCTTCGGGAGTTCGCAGTAGCGCTAATGCATTTAAATGCATTAGCAGCTCGCTACTTACATCGTTGATTTCTGTTGATTCTTTGATACAGGTGAGCTCAGAAATATTATATTAGAATATTTTCTGTTGTGCCTCTGGCAAAATGTTTCCGCAGGAAGGCGCCATCTTAGGTCGTTTAGATTGTTTAAAAGGTTTGAAGAGGACTTTGAACTTCTGATAAATGCTACTATTATAGAAGATTACGGCATTGTGAATGTGACCATAATGGTATAATCAAACACACAGTGAAATATTGCATAAATAATGCAAGTATGCAAATTAACTTCTGCGAATATAAATAAGATTAAATGCAAGCCTTATAATTTACTCATTACACATTTTCCGTATGATATTTATAAGTTTTCCGCCACTAGTTTCTGAATAAGACAGTGGTTGTGCGTTGGTAGGTGAGAAACTAGGAATACAACATGTTTTACATCTGCCCCTCCTAGCACTGACAGAGACACGTTGAAATGATACACAGATAGAGGTGGAGATACATTGTACAACAGACCCCACAATGACTCAGGATCAACACCGCAGGAAGTGCTTTCTGACATCTCTCGTTAGAGGAGCAGAAACATAAGGTCATAAGGTCAAAAGTGATAGGAGTAGAATTAGGCTATTCGGCCCATCAAGTCTACTCTGCCATTCAATCATGGTGGATCTATCTCTCCCTCCTAACTCCATTCTCCTGCCTTCTCCCCATAACCTCTGACACCTGTACTAATCAAAAATCGCTCTCTCTCTGCCTTAAAAATATCTATTGACTTGCACTCTACAGCCTACTGTGGCAAAGAATTCCACATTCACCACCCTCTGACTAAAGAGATATCTCCTCATCTCATTCCTAAAAGAACATACTTTAATTCTGAGGCTATGATCTAGTGGAAACATCCTCTTCCACATCCATTCTGTCCAAGCCTTTCACTATTCTGTATGTTTCAATGAGGTCCCCCCTCATTCTTCTAAACTCCAGCGAGTACAGGCCCACTGCCAACCAACGTTCATCATATGTTTCTTGTAAAAACATTCTTCATCTAAATACAATGAAGGCTAAAGCCGTTGACTCCCATCATGTGACTCGTGTATTTCTTTAAGGAATAGAATGTAGAAATCTACAACCATGCGAGATTGGGCATTATTGTTTGTGGCCAGGTTGTTGCAAGGTGATGAGTAAGGCAAGGACAACGGACGTCAGTACGCGAGAATAGCTCCAGGACATCGAGCGCGCGGGACGATCAGACTTTGGACTTTGAATAATGATGCCAACAATGGCCACAAGCCTGCATGTGCAATATATGCTATGCAATAAGAATTTCACTGTGTAATTATATGTGACAAATAAAGCACTTTTAAACTATTGAACTATAGAACTATCGTGTAGACAACCTATTTTTATCTCCATTTCATTGCCCAACTACCTTGCCTCAGCTCAGTGAGTATCATACCTGATCTAGATTTAATTTTACATCCAGACTTGCCACCAATGCACCTCTGTGCCTTCCTAAATGCACATACCGTCCAAAGCAATGCTGTTGGTGTCTTGACTTTTGCAGCAATATTTGCAGGAAGCATGACTGATTTTACCTACATTAACCAGGCTGGATGGCTGAAATAGTATGGTGCGGCTTGCAGCATGCTCCAGGAAGTGGGTGGAAAGTCGTAATTCCCTTGCCATTCTGGCTTTGAGAGAACCCAGCTTTATAAAGCTGTGAATGCAGGCTGTACCCACTTAGCAGATACGAATTTTTACCTGATGCAACTTTTGATTATCCAAAGATCTATCTCTGACAACATGGTCATCAAATCTCTCAGATATTCTTTCAATGCCAACAGGTACCGGTCAGTACATGTGTTAAAGAAGGAACTGCAGGTGCTGGAAAATCGAACGTACACAAAAATGCTGGAGAAACTCAGCGGGTGCAGCAGCATCTATGGAGCGAAGGAAACCCCCTATCAGTCTGAAGAAGGGTTTCGGCCCGAAACGTTACCTATTTCCTTCGCTCCATAGATGCTGCTGCACCCGCTGAGTTTCTCCAGCATTTTTGTGTACCACCGGTCAGTACATCATGTCCATGCTGGCCAGGTCTCAGAGCACACCCTTCAGTTCAATTCCCTCACTTACAGTATTTCCATGTAATCTGGTCTCTCTCACTTGTCCACCAACTCTCCTTTGATTCTCCTGCCACCCAGTTGCACTAAGGGAAATTTGGTTGACAATTGACCAACCATGGGCATCTTGGTTGTCACAGGTGAGATGGGTCAATGGTCCTTATGAATCTCTGACTGGCATGTATGAATTGTTGAAAGGAGCTGGAGCACTAAGAAGAAACCCATGTAGTCACACGAAGAGTAGCAAACTAAACACCAACAACACCCATGTTTAGGATTGAGTTTGAGTCACTGGACCTGTGCAACACACTATAGATGTTGTGTTAGATGCTACTTATGTCTGAGTTTTGTCCACAGGAGTTTTTATAGATGCTGACAAGCAGGAGTTCTTTGTGTACACATGGCATGGGATTAATTTAGAAACAAAGAACTGCAGGTGCTGTTTAATACACAAAAGGACGCAAACGTGCTGGAGTAACTGAAGATTCTGAAGAAGGGTCTCAACCCAAAACATCACCTATTCATGTTCTCCAGAGATGCTGCCTGACCTGCTGAGTTAGTCCAGAACTATGTGTCTATTTGGCATGGGATCAATGCAGATCAAGAGCAGAAAGCAGTTTAAAAGTGTGTAGGAAGGAATTCCAGATGCTGGTTCGCACCGAAGTTAGACACAAAATGCTGGAGTAACTCAATGCGTCAGGCAGCATCTCTGGAGAAAAGGAATGGGTGACATTTAAAAATGTTTGTTTCCTCACCCACAATATACCACATTATAACTACTGAAATTGTATTTGATCATCAAGAATGTAAGTTAAACTGATAACGTTAGAACATTAAAATTGTAATAATAGCTGTGTTAGGACAGGATGAGAAAAGTCTGGAGAACTCAGTACTGGTGTCAAAGGTTATGGGGAGAAGGCAGGAGAATGGGGTTAAGCGGGATAGATACTGTAGATCAGCCATGATTGAATGGCGGAGTAGACTTGATGGGCCGAATGGCCTAATTTTGCTCCTATCACTTATCATCTTATGAACTCTTACTCAAGGTTAACAGTTGGAGTTGGAGTTGGGAACACCAAGTTCGATCAAAGGGAAGACCGCGTTTCAATTGTTTGTGGCAGTGGACACTACCTTAAAAGTGGTGGCTTGTCAGTCACAAAAAACCCCACTGCAGACAGAAGAAGGGGACCAATCACTCCTCAGGAGAAGTCAGCGGGTGAATCAATGCGACAGGAGCAGTAGCCAGGCCAGGCTCATTCATTGGAAGCCACTTCTCATCGGTTTGTTGTCAAATGAAGTGCTGAAACAGTCATAAGTATAGAGCGGGGTTTATCTTCTAGAGGCGAGGAATAGAAAGCAAAGAAAGGAAATCACAGTGTTGGCTGTTACGTTAAGATTGCTATAATCTTTCAACCTCGAATAAAAGCATTTCACCGCAGAATAACGAACTTGTGCTTGTCATTGTCTGAAAATCCTGAGTCAGGACGGCGGCCCCAGCTGGCTGTACATGCCGACTGGCCCACTGCAGACTGCAGGAGTACTTGCTAAGGGACACACTGAAGATTTGTGCAGCCAACGCCAGGGCTCTGTGGAGGAGGAACACAGTCTACGGTCCTTCCACTGCTGGACATGGGGGGCAGGGTGTGGTGGAGACGTCCCTCAAAATAAGCGAAGGGATTTCACGCCAGTGGGCCACATGAGTGGCAAGGGTGGGGAGTAAAATTGATTGAATGTATGTATAGCCTCCGAGAATGTCGGATGGAGTTATGTAAAGATCATGTATTGCATATATTTATTTCTCGCATAAAGTCTTTTCTGGAGAGATTCTCCTTTACTCTTACTGCTTCACTTGTATTGCCTGATTTCCAGAAGGGCGGCACAGTGGCGCAGCGGTAGAGCTGCTGTCTCACAGTGCCAGAGACCCGGGTTCGATCCTGACTATGGGCACTGTCTTTACCGAGTTTGTATGTTCTTTCTCAGGCCGTGTGTCCAGGTGCTCCGGTTTCCTCCCATATTCCAAAGACATGCAGGTTTGTGGGTTAATTGGCTTCTGTGAATTGTCCCTAGTGTGCAGGATAGAACTAGTGTACTGGTGATCATCAGTGGAAGCAGATTCGATGGCCCGAAGGGCCTATTTCCACACAGTATCTTTAAAACTAAAGAGTTTAATGTGCTGTGGCCGGGCTTCTTTTATGAAACAGAACACATTGTTTAAATATATAAATGAATTGAGACCAAGCAATAACACTTTGGAAGGACAGTCTTGCTATTGAGGGAGAGGAAGCACATTCTTGCTATTGAGGGAGTGCAGCGTAGGTTTACAAGGTTAATCCCCGGGATGGCGGGACTGTCGTATGCTGAGAGAATGAAGCAGCTGGGCTTCTCCACTCTGGAGTTTAGAAGGATGATAGGGAATCTTTAGAGATTAGATTAGAGATTAGAGATTCCTTTATTTGTCATTCAGACCTTTCGGTCTGAACAAAATTTCGTTGCCTGCAGTCATACATATAATAATAAATAACAAAACACACAATAAACACAAATTAACATCCACCACAGTGAGTTCACCAGGCACCTCCTCACTGTGATGGAGGTGAAAGTCTTAAAGTCTCTGTCTCTTCCCTCTTTGTTCTTCCTCTGCGCTGAGGTGATCCAGGCTTCTGATGTTGTGGCCCCGCCGGGTGATAGTAAGTCAGTCCCGCGGCTGAATCCGTGCTCCGCGACGGGCCGGTTCAAACTCCACGGCCCGGGGTGGTCGAAGCTGCCGCCCTCCAGTCCAGCGGACGCAGCTGTAGTTGTGGGAGCTCCAGAAAAACAGGTCACCCACCTGTGACCTGCAAGCTCCCGACGATGTCGTCCACCGGGCCCGCGGCCGAGCCTCCGGATTCAGGTCGCCACCAGTGTCCTCGGTCGCCACCGCCGGAACGCCACCGCAGCCCCGAAGTTGGCCAGCCTCGCGTTGGTAAGTCCTGGCTCCGCCTCCGGAGCCTCGAGGTCGGTCGGTCGCAGTTGGAGGCCGTCAGCTCCGCCATTAGGCCTCAGCGCAGACGGAGGCAGAGAAGGGGGATACGACAAGAAAAAGTCGCATTCCCCCGAAGGAAGAGACAAAAATCATGTTCCCACCCCCCCCCACACATACACAACCCAATAAACTAAAATTTAACAAAAACACGACAAAAGAAAACAACAACAAAAGTAAAACAGACGGACTGCATGCGAGCCGCTGCTGTTCAACTAATTTGATAGGGCACTTAAAGATAGCGGAGTCAGGGGATATGGGGAAAAGGCAGGAACGGAGTACTAAATGGGGATGATCAGCCATGATCACATTGAATGGCGGTGCTGGCTCAAAGGGCCGAATGGCCTACTCCTACACCTATTGTCTATTGTCTATTGTCTATTCTCACTTCATATCACTTTCAACCTTTTCTCACTCAATGATGGTGCTTACTATCGACAAACTATGACCTGAGATGGGTTTAACTGAGATGACAATGCCAAAGCCTGAATATCCACAGCAATATTCAGCTCAAGCAATGAGCAGGTTGTCTGGAGGTTTCATTATTGCATTAAAATATTTGAAAGAATTTGTAGTTGTTTCAGTAGCTTTTGAGTTGTTAAGGAGTTTCTGGTATTGGGGTTATTTCTTGATGAGGCGCGTTCCAGTTTTCCAAAAGCAAAATACTGCAGATGTTGGAAATCCAAAATGAAAACAAATATTTCGAGAACCAGAGGACATTGGTTTAAGGTGAGGGGGGAAAGATTTAATGGGAACCTGAGGGATAATATTTTTACACAAAGGGTGGTGAGCATATAGAACAAGCTGCCGGAGAAGGTAGCTGAGCCAGGTACTTTTGCAATGTTTAAGAAATATTTAGACAGGTACATGGATAGGACAGGTTTAGAGGGATATGGACCAAAAGCTCGCAGGTTGGACAATTGTAGACGGGGTATGTTGGCCGGCGTGGGCCAAGTTGGGCCGAAGGGTCTGTTTCCACGATGTATGACTCCATGACTCTTTCTCTGACTCTACTGAAAATATATTGCATGTCTGGCAGCGTCCATGGAGGGAGAAACAGAGCTGATGTTTCTGGTCAATGACCTTTGTTGAGTATTTCCAGCATTCTTTGTGTAGCAGACATTCTGAGCATCCCATACTTGGAGGAGGAAGATAAAGATGATGACCAACAGGTTCACAATTAAGGACAGACTGTGAGTACGTCTCACTCTTCTTTTGTTCCACAAAACTAACCCTCCTGATGGGGACCAAGACAAATGAAGTGAAACCTTAGCTCTGTTGATAATTCTTTATCCGATTATTTTTTTTAAATGCCAATAGACAAGCTAATTCTAATTATACTTGATTGGAATTATTAACATGGCTTTTGCTCCATTAATTAATATGAAACCCATTTTTTCTATGCATGGTTTAATATAATTGGCCTAGAAATGACTGAATCTGGTATTACAAATTATGGATATCTCTTCCCTGTTAGCAGCTTCTCGTGCAGTGGACCTGTTTTTGTTTCAGGAGAGGTTCGTGCACTATGAACAGACCTCCCGTGTGAAACAGAGAGAATCAGTTACATTTATCAAGAGTCAAGAGTGCTTTATTGTTATATGCCCCAAATAAAATAATGAAATTCTTACTTACAGCATCACCACCGAATATGTAAACATATTACACTGTAAACAATATAATAAACGATAAAGAAAAAAATGTTTCAGTGCTAGAAAGGATGTTGTGGGCTGAAGGGACTGGTTTCCAGAGGGCTAGTATGGACATTGTGGGCCAAATGGATTATTGGGGTGGCAGCTCAGTCACTCAAGCCTGTTGTGCTGGCAACTCACTCACGGCTGGTGGGCTGGCGGTTGACTCACGGCTATTCCTTGAAATTCCATTTCAAGCAGGGTGCAAGGCCACCAAATTCAAATGCAGTTTCCTACCATTTCAATCAGGGTGCAAGGCCACCAAATTCAAATGCAGTTTCCTACCATTTCAAGCAGGGTGCAAGGCCACTGAATTCAAGTGCAGTTTCCGACCACTTCAAGCAGGGTGCAAGTCCGTCGAATTCAAGTGCAGTTTCATACCACTTCAAGCAGGGTGCAAGGCCAACAAATTCAAGTGCAGTTTCATACCACTTCAAGCAGGGTGCAAGGCCACCAAACTCAAGTGCAGTTTCCTACCACTTCCAGCAGAGTGCAGGGCCACCAAACTCAAGTGCAGGTTCCTACCACTTCAAGCAGGGTGCAAAGCCAACAAATTTAAGTGCAGTTTCATGCCACTTCAAGCAGGTTGCAAGGCCACCAAATTCAAGTGCAGTTTCATACCACTTCATGCAGGGTGCAAGTCCACCAAATTCAAATGCAGTGTCATACCATTTCATGCCGGGTGCAAGGCCACCAAATTCAAATGCAGTTTCATACCATTTCATGGAGGGTGCAAGGCCACCACATTCAAATGCAGTTTCATACCATTTCAAGCATCGTGAAACCACCATAAAACCACCATAAAACCACACAAAACACCACATAAACACCACATAAACACCACACTCACAGTTCAGTGGACATTCAATGTGTTCAGTTGATTCACAGCTTAGACAGAGTCGTGATCTCTCCCTCCCCTATCTTGCAGAGACTGAGCCACACCCACACTTCTGGGTTTTATTATCCCTCCCCCCTCCCTAAGGTGTGGCCTTTATGGCGTGATTGACAGGAGAGAGATTCTCAACATTTTTCAAACACTAATAACATTTTTATTTTTCATTGATGGGAATAATCCTCTGCACCTGATGAGTGGAGGGGGACTGAGTAAGATGGCCAAAGGTCACAGCCATAAGTGGTTGCATTTTATATAAAAGAAATGTACAGTGCAAACAGGAAGTTGTCAAGTTTAGACTTTTAATCATTTGCCATTTCAAACCAACCACCACCAACCATTTGCTGTGCTTTATTTCAAACCAACCACCACCAACCATTTGCTGTGCTTTTTCAAACCAACCACATTTTCATTTTCAAACCACATTAAGGGCACTCAAGGTTGGTAAAACCAAACTCACAGTTTAGTAGACATGTGTTCAATGTTATTCACAGCTCAGACTGAGAGACGTGACCCTCTCGCTCCCCCATCTTGCGGAGACTGACTGAGGCGCTCAACACGTCCAGGTTTTATAGTCCCTCGGGAAGTGGCGTGGCCTTCAGGAGAGAGAATCTCAACATTTTTAAAACACTAATAACTCTTTTATTTTTCATCGGTGGGAAAAATCCTCTTGTCCTGCGCAGCGGAGGGGGTCTCTGAGTATGATGGCCAAAAATATTAGCCATAAGTGGCAGCGTTTTTTCTAAAATCAATATACAGAACAACAGGAAGTGGTCATGATCAGTCTTTTAGTAATATAGATAAGTATATATATATATATATGTATATATATATATATATATATATACATACACACGCACACATATGTGTGTATCAATTGAGACCAAATAACACCATTATAATAGACAATAGGTGCAGGAGTAGGCCAATTTGGCCCTTCGAGCCAGCACTGCCATTCACAGTGATCATGGTTGATCATCCACAATCAGTACCCCATTCCTGACTTTTCCCCATATCCCCTGACTCTGTTATCTTTATGATCTTTATGAATGCAACTGCATTCATATAATTTAACACAATTTCTGGGGCACTGGTGGTGTTCACTGTACTTACCCTCAAATCTACAGACTGAGTGAAGTAACAGATCTGCTAACATCAGTCAGTGCCTGAATTGAAGCAATCCCCTTCCCCAGGGGGCATGGTTTAGGCTAGAACATCTGCATCATCTGCAATGATCTAGTATTGTTATCAGACCTTTGTAAATGACAAAATCGATTTATTTTTGATCTTGTGGCGTCTTGGTAGCACGATAGTAGAGTTGCTGCCTTACAGCGCCAGAGAACCGGGTTCGATCCTGAATATGGGTGCTGCCTGTACAGAGTTTGTACATTCTTCCCGTGACCTGCGTGGGTCGGCGCAGACTCGGTGGACAGATTGACCTGTTTCTGCTCTGTTTCTGAAAACTAAATTAACTGCCATAGTCATGGACTCCACTAATTTAAGTATGAAAATGACCTTTACATTTCCTCACCATTTTGAAGTGTTTCGTGGCTGTGGAATGCTTTTGGATTCCGACAAGGATACTGTGTGACTGAAAATCTCCTTTTTTTTCCATAACCTGAGGACATCAATCTAATTAAACACAGAATTATTTAGATGAAGACATTTAATATTCAATTTCTGACTCTATTAGACTTTATCCCTATTTAAGCAGATTAATGGTTAAATTTATGCCTTAAATTCGGCAATAAGGAGCTTAGTGTAAACAATGAAATCACACATTTCAATTTGATTTACAATGTAAGGTGATTCCATTAATTAAAGCATTTTGAAAATCTATTTAGAAATACAGCCTGAAAAAATGTTCACTGCTTAGTAATCATATCACAAAGAATTTGCATTTTAGCATATCTCTCAATGGTTTCTGCAAGTGCTTCCAGCACAGTGAATTTAAACTACAGCTATTATCTATGTTACAATTGGACAAAACAGCTGCCATTTTTAACATAGCAGTATGGCATTGTCAGCAAAGGGTTGTATCTTAGGTGACTTTTTCAAGTGGACCATCGAGTTGGCATTAGCCTTGGGAAAACTATGTGCTATTCTTTGAGACATATCATTGGATCTTTAATAAGCACTTGATCTACAACAAGGAAACAATCCATTCTTCTTCTTTTCTTCCTTTGAGAAATGTGCTCCATAATCAAGAAATACAAGAAACTGCCAATTGCTGCCAACTCACAGCGAAGGCAAAATCCTGGAGATGCACACAATCCGAGATAAAAGAGAAAATGCTCGTCTGAGTCATAGTCATACATCATGGAAACAGACCCATCGGCCCAACGTGCCCATGCCGACCAAGATGCCCCATCTAAGCTAAACCCACTTGCCCGCACTTGGCCAATATCCCTCTAAACCTTTCCTATCCATGTACCTGTCCAATTGTCTTCTAAATGCTCTTGTAGTATTAGCCTCAATCACCTCCTCTGGCAACATGTTCTATACGCCCACCACTGAGTGAAAAGGTTTCCTCTCAGGTTCGTATCAAATCTCATCACTTTTGCCTTAATCATATGACATCTTGTTTTTGATTCCTCTACTTTGGGTAAAAGACTGTGTGTAGGTATGTTACAATACTTACCTTCAGCGGCGCTGCAATTCTGCCACTGGCCGTGTGCGCGATTTTGGCGCCTTTGAGGGGGGGCGGGGTTAAAACGCGGGTTTCTCCTACCTTGTCCTGTATTATATTTCGTTGGAGTACAAGCGTTTGCTGAAAAATCGTTCCTACGGGCGTTTTGTATATTTTTTATTTTTATTAAATCGACAATGTCAGCGCTGGAGTTATTTTAAAATCAGCTTCGAAAGCCGTCAACGCTGACAATGGGGACGGATTTCACACACGGGACAGGTAAACGAAAGTAGTTTATTTTAATGTATAAAAGTGCTTCTTAAGAAGCCTTTAATTCATATTTTTTAATGCGAAACGGTGATTCTTTTCCCCGAACTAACGGCAGAATTTTTCATGCCGATACGGGGTTAAATTCACCGCAAATCAACATTCCAAATGATCGCGTTCCAGAAAACCTCACTCGCAAAATGATTTAAATGGCCATTAATTTACAGGTATTAAACATTCAATTCCTTCCATTTGGCCTGTAAATCCATGACAATGAGATTTAAAAATTGTTATATTGTGAATTCTTGTGTGAATGTTATTTGGACACTTAGGCTATTTAAAAATGTTAATCTATTCTTAAGAAATTGATAGATGTTTTAGATCTAGTAATTGAATTTTGTAATTAGCTACAATTAGGTAATTAACTAATTATATGCTTTAATTTCATGTCATCTAAGTAAGATTGTTTCATATTTGTTTCAGAATGCTTCAATCTATAATAACTGAAAATTTCTTTCAGTTCTCTTAATTTTTGAGAAAGTTATGGGCTTTTGACTGTCCTCGATCACAGCTTTTGTGTTTTGTCAATGGAAAAGCAATAGGGAACAAGATGCTAATTTCCGAGTATGTAAATGGCCATAATTTTTTTAATACTGAAGATATGAAAGTGAATTAGGTGTCAAATTAAACTTATTTTTATGCTTTATCTGATGGGATAAATTGCAGACTTTATTTTTAAAATCTCAAAATTTTGTAACATTGCTACTGTGTGCATTCACCCTATCAATCCCCCTCATGTTTTTATACACATCTATAAGATCACCCCTCAGTCTCCTGTACTACAAGGAATAAAGTCCTACCCTGCCCAACCCCTCCCAATAGCTCAGCCCCTCAAATCCTGGCAACATCCTCATAAATATTCTCAGCACTATTTCCAGCTTAATGACATCCTTCCTATAGCAGTACGACCAAAACTAAACACAGTACTACACGTATGTCCTCAGCAACATCTTGTACAACAGTAACATAATGTTCCATTTTCTACAATCAATGACTGGACTGATGAAGTCCGATGTACCAAAAGCTTTCTTGACCACCCGACCTACCTGTGACACCATTTTCAGGGAACTATGTACCTGTACTCCTAGGTCCTTCTGCTCCACAACACTCCACAAAGCCCTACCATTCACAGTGAAGGTCCTGCCCTGGTTTGACTTCCCAAAATGTAACACCGTGCACTTATCTGCGTTAAACTCCATCAACCATTCTTCTGCCCACTTGCCCAGCTAACGAAGAGCCTGCTGTAATTTTTGACAATCGTCTTCACTATCCATGACACCACCTGCTTTAATGTTATCTGCAAACTTATTCATCATGCCTTGTACATTCTCATCCAATTCTTTGATATAAACCACAAATGACAATAGGCCTAGCACCAATCTCTGAGGCACACCACTCATCACAGGTCTACAGTCCAAATAACACCACCCCCCTCCACCCTCTCCTTCTTTCCATGAAGCAATTCTGGGACCAGTTTGCTAGCTCTCCCTAGATCCCATGCAATCCAACTGTCCAGAGTGGCCTACCATGCGGAACCCGATCAGAGGTCCAACATCCACAGCTTTGCCCTCATCAACCTTTTTGGGTACCCCTTCAAAGAAAATCAATCTAATTCATAAGACACGATCTCCATGCTGACCATCCCCAGCAGCTACTGTCTATCCAAATGCCTGTATATCTTATCCCTCAGAATACACTCCCAGTAATTTTCCTACCGCAAATGTTATACTCACTGGTCTATAATTCCCTGGCTTTTCTTTGAAGCCCTTCTTAAATAGAAACAAAGCATTAGCCATCCTCCAGTCATCCAGCACCTCACATGTGACTACCACTGATTCATACCTCCGCCACAATCTCTTCTCTAGCTTCCAACTGCATCCTTGGAAATATCTGATCAGGCCAGGAGATGTATCTATAATCAAATACCCTAGGATATTCAGTACCTTCTTGGCTGCAATACAGACTGTCCTCAAGACATTTCCATCAACTGTCCCAAATTTACCAATCTTCAAGTCTTTCTTCAAGGTAAAAACAGAGGAGAAATATTAAGCTGCACACAAAGATGACTGTTTTGTTTCCTTAGGGGCCCCATTCTCTCTAGTTACCCACTTTCCCTTAATGTACATAATATCTCTTTGGATTTTCCTTGATATAATCTGCCAGAACTACCTTCTGCCCCCTTATTGACCTCCCGATTTCCTTCTTAATTCTGCTCCTCAGCCCCCAAAACTCCTCCAGGGATATAATTGATTCCAGTTGCCTATATGTGACCCATGCCTCCTTCTTTTTCCTGACCAGAGCCTCAATTTTTCTCATCATCCAGGGTTCCTTGCTGCCAACTGCCTTGTGGTATCCCTTTTCCTATTTCACATCCACATGCCTCATCCATCCTCACTCAGTTGAACAAAGAGATGTTGGAGATCAAATATATTGTTCCCTGAAAGTGGCAGCACTGGTAGACAGAGTACCAATGGTATCAACATTTAATTCCCCAATTTTAGGTAACATCTAGCCCCACACCCGCCCTTTCTCCCTCACACCCTCCCTTTCCCTCTCCCTCCCCTCTCCTGTGCCCCACCTGGACTCCTACCTATTTCTTCCCACTTCTCCCTCCTCCTACTACTTTCTTCCCTCTAGTTCACAATTCACAACTCTTAAATCCTGTCTCAGAACTTCTGCTTTTATCCATGGCTTCTTGCATATTAACACCCCCCCCCCCCCCTTCATCAGCTGAGGTGCTGAGTACAAGATTTGGACATCACGTTACACTTGCTCACAACATTGGTTAGGAAAGATGCAGTTAAGTTCAACATGGTGCAAAAGAATATTCAAGGGTTTGAATTAACATGAGATATTAGATAGGCTGGATCTGTTTACCCTAGAGCAAAGAAGGTTGAAAGGTGACATGATAGAGGCATATGGTATTATGAGAGGTACAGATAGGGTAGTCAGAGTCTGTTTCTTTAGTAGAGATGCAAGGAACTGCAGGTGCTGGAATCTTGAGTAAAACACAAAGTGCTGGAGTAACAATGGGGCAGGCAGCATCTGTGAAGGGAATTGATAGGCAACGTCTTTAGACTGAAGAAGGGTCCCAACCAGAAACATCATCTATGCATTCCCTTCACAGATGCTGTTTGACCCGCAGAGTTACTCCAGCACTTTTGTGTTCTGCAACAGAGTTAACGCTTCAGGTAAAGGCCTTTCATTTCTCGTACCTTATGTTTTGATTTCAGATTTCAAGAACATACAGGATTTAGATTTTATTTTCAATTAAATATTTTGGTGGATTGGTTGATTGACATATATTGTAGAGGAGAATAGACTTTCCTTGACCAACTTAGACAAATTACGGCAATGAAATCCTAGATCTAATAATGTCCAACAAAAGCAACAGGGCCAAGTGAAGTATTTTTGTGATGCTTGAATTTTTAACTCTGTCAAACAGTCAAGGTAAGGTGTTGTGGGAATTGGTTTATTTATCTTTGCCTGCTGAAGTTCTCTTGTAATACTATTACTGCTTCAGGGGAAATCTCTGAAATAGAATGAAGTAGCTGTTAATATCTCTGTGTAATATTTATCATGATACAGGGCTTGGAGTTTTTATCTTAGGTGATTCTACATCCATTGCCAGCTGTCTATGTTAACATAAGGAAATAAGAATATAAGAAATTGAATTGGTTTATTATTATCACTAATTATATCACAGGATATTGTGAGAAAATGTTGTTTAGTTTAGTTTAGAGATACAGCGTGGAAACAAGCCCTTTGGTCCATGCCAACCAACGATCGCCCGTGTACTTCTGTGTTATCCCAGTTTCTCATCAAACACACCAGGGACACTTCAAAGAAGACAATGAACCTACAATCATGGACGTCTTTGGATGCTGTAGTACCCAGAGAAAACCCACACAGTCATTGGGGGAACATACAAACTCCATACTGTAAAGCACCCATAGATAGGATCAAACCCGGGTCCCTGGCGCTGTGAGGCAGCAACAATACCGCTGCACCACAGGGCCGCCCTGCCATTGCGTGTACTATCCAGGCAGATTACACCATGGGTATAGCTAGGTACAAAAGATAACGCAGAAGGAAAGATAAACAGTGTGCAGAACATAGTGCTGCAGCCACAGAGAGAATGCAGATTGAAAAAACTGCAAGGGCCACAACAAGGTAGATTGGATGATAGGGGCGACATCCTCAGCATCCAAGAGGTTCATTCAAGAGTCTGTAAATATCGGGGAAGAAGCCGCTTTAAATAAAGGATGTCATTGGCGCCTTATGCCTTCTGTGCATTCAATAATGTCACAGCTGATATGGTATGCTACTTTGTTTGTCATATATACCAAGGTACAGTGAAATTATTTTTTTATACAGTTCAGTACAAGTATCACTCTACATATTACTCTACATATTGGATAAGCGTCTCAGATACAGTACAAGTGTATAGAGTGTCTCCAGTTTGGCACCATTTTCAAGTCTCAATTGTAGTAAGTGCAAGGTTCTTGATCTGACCATGAAGGCCCATTGTTACAGGGTCAGCCTGGCCATGTGTAGCTGTTGGTGTCCTTCGTCACTGCTCCACTGCTGTAGGCCGTGTCCAGTCCATGTTTACCTCAGTGCCAGCTTTGGATCCATGATTTTTTTGGTGTCTAAAAATCTATCAACTTTCTGTCTTGAACATACTAATCAACTGAATCTACATAGTCCTTTTTAGGTTAGATATTCCAAAGTTTCACCACACTTTAAGTGAGGAAATTTCTTATTGTCTCAGTCCTAAATATCTTAACCTATATTTTGAGACTGTGACCATGCTACTATTTATCCCAACCAGGGAAACATCCACCTTTTCAAGGTCCATGATAATTTTGTATGTTTCAATGAGATCCTTTCTCATTCCTCTAAACTCCAGTGAACATAGGCCCATTCTTCCTATCTTTTTCCAATATGACAAACCCACCATCGCAGGAATCCATTAGGTGACCCTTGACTGCACTCCTTTTTGTCAGCCCAGAACTGTATACAATATTCCTGATACATTTTTTTTTACTAATCATAATTATTTATGCTCCTCATTTACTATTTTTGGGGTGTTTTCTTTTGTGTTTTTTTCTCTGCCAAGACAAACAAAATATATTTGTTGAATTTTTCTGACATTTCCTTTTTCCATGACACATTTTTTACTGTTTCGGTCTGTAAATGACATACATGAGGTTTAGCTAAACTTTCTATCTTAAGGGCCTGTCCCATCAGCATGCGATTGCATGCGTCTAGCGCGACCAAACGTGGTGGCTTGAGGCGTACGGCCTCGCGGGGCCAGTCCCACTTCCAACCGTGGAGCCGTCTGGAGTTGTGCGGAGCTGGTCCCGACATCATACTCACCAATCAGTTGGGCAGGAGGCGGGCCGACTGAATTTGGATGTCGCACGGCGTCGGGCGGTTACGTCATCACGCAACAGCATGTCGGGCGGTGACGTCATCACGCATTGCCACGTGCTAGGCGTACGCCATCAAGACGCTGCGTACGGCGTCAAGACGCTGCGTTCGGCGTCAAGACGCTGCGTACGGCGTCGAGGTGGTGCGTGCGGCCTCCATGCGGCAGCAGGCTGGCAGGCCTTTGCCCGCGCGGAATCTTTGAACACTGTCAGTTTTTCGGAGCCCCGCGCGATGTCGGGACCAGCTCCGCACAACTCCATGCGGCTCCGGCGATCGAAGTGGGACCGGCCCCGCGAGGCCGCACGGCTAGCGCGACCACATTAGGTCGCGCTAGCCGCATGCATTCGCATGCTCATGGGACAGGCCCTTTACAATCTTATTCTGAGGCTTCCTGACTACAATCGCTAAATATGTTTGGATAAGGAGCCGTTAATCATATCTTTGTGCATCTTTCCCTTCTCTTCCTCTTTTGTTTGCATGATCTCACCCTGCCTGTTGTCATTCAGTTTACATTACCCATTTGGTTCCTCTGCACAAGAAGGATATGGGCCAAACGCAGGCAGGTGGGACGAGTGTACATGGGACATGTTGGTTGGTGTGGGCAAACTGGGCTGAAGGGTCTGTTTCCATGCTGCATGACTATGACTCTAAGACTCCCCCTTTGTCCTTCCTTTTGAAGTTTCTAAATTTCCCCTCGACAGTGACACTGTACCCATCTAATTAGCTTGATGCAAAGAAAAGGAAATGATGGGTAAGAGGAGTAACTGACAAACTGCAAATATCGTTGATTTTTTTCTTTGAACTAAAGAACCGTCAAAGAATTGTATTTTGTATGAAGTGTTCTACAGAGTGAATTGGGAAAGGTAGCTTTGGCTGTGTTAGATGTGGTGATGACAGGATATCAATTTGAAGCTGAGGGAGATGAGATGAGATGAGAGGAAAGTTCAGCACAAAGGGTAATAGTAGTTTGGAATATTTTGTGAGTGTTTAAAAAAATTACTTTTATACCCTAGCAATTCTCTTTAGTTTTTAGCATGAGAGGTTGCCGACACTTGCAGAGACTCAGAGAAGGAGACTCCAGCTGAGGCTTGCTTGCGTTAAAAAATTGTTTTTTTAAATAAGGTCATGAAAGCCAAGTGTGCACAGAGAAGGATATCCCAACAGATGCCCAACTGCCTTTATGTGTATGTGTGATATATATCAAAGATAGACACAAAATGCTGGAGTAACTCAGCAGGACAGGCAGCATATCTGGTGAGAAAGAATGGGTGACGTTTCGGGTCGAGATCCTTCTTCTGACTGTGATATATATTATACATATGTTACATGCAGGGGGAGCCAAGGCTGAATTTCCCTAAACATTTATAAGGTAACCCTTCATGCTCATCAAAATGGATTGGAGGAGTGGCAAATATTGTTTTTTTTCCCATTTAATTTTTTTTCCCATAGCAAGAATTAAACGCTGGCCAGGTAGCCACAATAGGCATTCAGCAGGAGACACGATTAGAATTGACCATGGTGGGCAGCAAACCACCCTGAGCTCAGGAACATGAAGGTTACTGTTCATTGGCATCCAGGTGGCTTATCTAGAACTACTGAGAGTCAGATGTTGGCCTGTTTGTGACATTAGAATCCCAAATGGATGGAAGGAATGTGCAGAGACTGGAGGGAAATGTTCAGCACGCTGCTAGGTCACAAAGGGAAGGGGACAACCAGGGGCAGTAGATTTAGTGGCATGAGTTTCAGGTTGGTCTTATTCTTCAATGGTGCACAGCTCAACTCAGAACGGGAGTGAACTTTCCTGAGAATGGTTCCATGAGGGATGGAAAGAGAGAGTAAAATATGACTTTATCAAAGTGGGCTAGTGTCAGCCCTAACTCTTCTCCTCAATGTCCACGCTCAGCGGTGAAAGTGGCAATTGTTTCTTCATTTAGTCCATTAGCTAAACCATAATCAGACCTTGATATCTTCATACTCCAATACCCAAGTGCCAGTGTGGTGTGGGAAGATGATGAGGCTGGGACCATATGCAATCCTTTTGGGTCGCACAGGTTCAAACTGAATACAGAGGGGTATTATTATCACATATAGCCCAGACCAGGTAAAGTTCGAAGACTTCTTTAAAGAAAATAAATCTCCCATCTTTACCTGGTCAAGGCTTTACATGACGCCAGACCAACAACGATTTTTTTTGGTATTCCATAAGCTCTGTAGACCATTCAGTTCAGGGAAATAAATGTCCATTGAGTTAGCGATATCCACATTCCCTGTGAATATCATTAGTGGGCAAGTTTCCTGGCTGATGTTATCTTCCAGTTTCAGCTGGATCATAGCAGTTAAAAATTGTCCTGTTGCAGCAGATGATAACTGAAAACGTCAACAAAAAAACTCTGTGCCCCTCACAAATCATTGTGAGTTTATAAATTCATGTTCCAGGAGCAGAATTAAGCCATTCGGCCCATCAAGTCTACGCTGCCATTCAATCATGACTAATCAATTTTTCCCTCTCAACGCCATTCTCCTGCCCTCTCCCCATAACCGCAGATCGTCCTAATCAAGAATCTTTCAATCTCCGCCTTAAAAATATGCATTGACTTGCCTTCCACAGCCGTCTGCGGTAATGAATTCCACAGATTCACCACCCTCTTACGAAATAAATTCCTCCTCATCTCTTTTTTAAAGGTACATCCTTTTATTCTGCAGCTAAGGCCTCTGGTCCTAGACTCTTCCACTAGTGGAAACGTCCCCTCCACATCCACTCTATTCAGGCCTTTCAGGCTCTGGTGAGACCACATCTGGAGTATTGTGTACAGTTTTGGTCTCCTAATTTGAGGAAGGACATCCTTGTGATTGAGGCAGTGCAGCGTAGGTTCACGAGATTGATCCCTGGGATGGCGGACTGTCATATGAGGAAAGATTGAAAAGACTAGGCTTGTATTCACTGGAATTTAGAAGGACGAGGGGGATCTTATAGAAACATATAAAATTATAAAAGGACTGGACAAGCTAGATGCAGGAAAAATGTTCCCAATGTTGGGCGAGTCCAGAACCAGGAGCCACAGTCTTAGAATAAAGGGGAGGTCATTTAAGACTGAGGTGAGAAAAAACTTTTTCACCCAGAGAGTTGTGAACTTATGGAATTCCCTGCCACAGAGGGCAGTGGAGGCCAAATCACTGGATGGATTTAAGAGAGAATTAAAGCCCTGTTTCACTGTGCGAGTTGACCCACGAGTGACCCCGAGTGAAAGACTCGTGGTTGCGTACGAGACTACAAGTTTATGATCCAGAGTTTAACCGAGTTCCCACGTGTATGTCTAAGTTTGCCGTTTACTTCTCATTTCTGCGATGTTCCAAGTTCGTCTCCCGAGTGTACCAAGTTCCTCTCCCATTAATCTTGAGGCAACAATATATATCGACGTGTTGAAAAATCATCACATGTTAAAAAAATGATGTCATGCTTTTATTTACATACTATAAAAAGCCTGCCTTGTTTAAATTGGCTGTTGAATCTCCTGTTGAATCTCCTGTTGCCTCTCCTCCTCCTCCTCCTGTATGACTATAGCCTCCATGGCAGGTTTTTTGTAAGGCTCTGCTCTTCCCTTTCGTTGAACTTTTCTGGGAGCCATCTCTAGCAAGCTTCTTATCAAAAAGATTCACCAGCAATGAGATGAAACGCCCAAGATTGACCCTGTTTTACCTTTTTTTTACTCACCTTTTTTTTCCTCTGTCCAGCTGACGAGTTCAGAGTGCACATGAGAGTCACCGGAGTCATGTCTGATTGCCTGGGCAGCCTACCAGCTTCCACAGTCTACATCGTACAAAGCATCATATTGTGATGCATCAATGCCTGTTTTGGGAGCAGCTTTGCCCTAGAGCGCAGTATATATTACAGAGACTTGCAAATGTAGTGCAGTCTATTACACAGGCCAGCTTTCCCCCTATCAACTCAATCTACACTTCGACCTGCTTCGGGAAGCAGCCAACGTACCATTCCTTCCTCTCCTTTCACCCTGTGAGCAGATAATACAAACGCTCACATACATGTACTACCTGATTCACTGTCATTAGATTGCTGAAACAGAAGTTTTTCGGTGTGTGAAGAAGGGTCTCGACCCGAAACGTCACCCATTCTTTCTCTCCAGAGATGCTGCCTGTCTCGCTGAGTCCAGCATTTTGTGTCTATCTTCTCATAACTGAATTCCTGATCTCCTGATATACCCCATTACAGCTCTTGGACAAAAAAACTCGGAACTTTGTTGTGTTGTATCTGCACGCTGGTATTTTTTTCTCTTTGCGCTAGCTATTTATTGCACTTATGTACGGCTTTATTTCAAAACTCGCAAACATTCAGGTGACAAAATAACCCAATATCAATACCATGTCCGCCTCATCCCAGTTTATGGGGGATGGGGGGGGGGGGGTAGGATCATGATATGAATCTGTGCCAAGTTGTAATACTCCAGCCGGGATACCGTCATCTCCGGGTTCGTGATCATACCAGTAATATTGTGAGATCGACATACTGTTGGCACTCGCAATATTACTGGCATTATCACTAATCAATTATTACATCTCAGAATTTGTGTAACAATATTTCATGTTCCCCGGGAACATTAGCACTTTAACACTGCACTTTGGGATCTTATTTGCCATCGGGTAAAAGATTGTGATTATGGTCATGTTAAGAATTAAAAGTCATAAAATCAATGTGTGAAATGTGATTCTTATTTTTCAAAGTCTCTCATAGGAAACAATGAGCGTATAGAGCCCAGGGAGAGGGGGAGAAAGGGACGTACACTCACAGAGGCAGAGTCTCTCAGCCTGTGTGAGAGGGGGGGAGGGAGAGAGAGACACACACACACACAAGGTGGATGTGAAATCTCACCTACCTGTTTCAGTGACAGGCACCCGCAGCCAGTGAATGAAGACACCCCCATCTGTCTCCCCCTCCTCTCCCTCCACTCTCCACCCCCTCTCCTCCACCCCACACCCCTCACCCCCCCCCTCCCCCAATTTGGAAATGCCATCCCATCACCCATTCCTTCTCTCCAGAGATGCTGCCTGCCCGCTGTTAAAGAGTTCCCACTTGCAGCAGCATAACAGGCCAGTAAACACAATACTCATAGATAATATACTAAACAAAGAAAATATATATTAAAAAATCCAGTATTATTGCAAAAATCCCAAAGTCCTTAGTGCAACCAAGGCAGTTTGTAGTTCATAGTTTAGTTAGCATTTGTAGCATTCAAGAGTCCGATGGTTGTTGGGAAGAAGCTGTTCTTGAACCTGGAGGTCATGGTTTTCAGATTCTTATACCTTCTGCTCAGCAGGAATGAAATGAGAGCATGGCCAAGGTAGTGTGGGTCCATGACAATGCTGGCTGCCTTTTTGAGGCAGCACCTCATATAGAACCCTTTGATTCAGTAAAGTTCAGTAAAGAGATCGGGAATCTGGCATCATGGCTTGAGAATAAAACCCAGCCTTTAACATCCGCATAATGAAAGAGTTGGTGTTGTCCTACGGAACAGGGGTGCAGGAGAGGTGAACACAACCCTGTCTTCTTCAACAGCACTGGCAGAGATGGCTTCTGGACGTGACTGGCAAACCTCAGATTAGGCTGCCATGAAGTGTCATAAAATGTTCTCACGCTGTTCCTCAATACTGGTTTGTCTTAAGGTTGTGAGCTCAGTCCCAAATACACAAAATCTATATATAAATCAAGCAATTTTTTATTTTCAACCCACTCTGTCACCTTATCAATAACTTTTACTTTGTTAAGCAGAATTTGTCTTTAAAAAGTCTAAGTAACTGATATTTCTGTCCCTGATTATTGTTTCTAAAAAGAGTTCCCACGGTAGAATCACGAGTCACAAAGGTAAACGCACGGGCCACTACGTTCTTACAACGAGTTGAAATGTTTCAAATTTTAACCTCAAGAGTACATTTTACTCGTGGAAAAGTTCAAACATGTTTGAACTTTTTCAAGAGTTAACAAGTTTCACGGGTACCTGCCGTTAGCGCCACGAGTCGCTAAGTTGCGTCCACGAGTTCCGACGTTCCCGCTACGTTAATTGTACGTGATTACCACGAGTTAAATTTGTTTTAAACTTGGGGTACCTCGTGGGTCAGCTCGCACAGTGTAACAGGGGTTTTAGATAGAGCTCTAGGTGCTAGTGGAGTCAAGGGATATGGGGAGTCAAGGCAGGCACGGATTATTGATAGGGGACGATCAGCCATGATCACAATGAATGGCGGTGCTGGCTCGAAGGGCCGAATTGCCTCCTCCTGCACCTATTTTCTATTTTCTATTTTCTATTTTCACCATTTGTGATGATAATAAATAATCTTGCTAATGAGATAACAGGTTAGAGCTGACAATTTCAAGAAGTGGCAAGAACATATAAAAAAAGGGAAAATTGGAACAAGAGTAGACTACTTGGTCCCTCAAGCCTGTCCTACTGTTACATGTAATCATGGCTGATCTACCCCTTGCCTCTTCCCCTCTTCTGTGCCAGGTACACATTGGCCAATCTTTGCAAAATGTATTGACTTCCACTTCAAATATCTCCAACGATTTAGGCTCTACAACCCTCTGGGCTAGAGACTTCCAGAAATTCATCACCAAAGACGAGAGGGCATACCTTTAAGGTGAGAGGGGCAAGGTTTAAAGGAGAAGTGAGGGTCAAGATTTTTTTAAAATATTTTTTACATTATTTTTAAATGGATAGTGGAACACGCTGTCAGGAGTGGTAGTGGAGGAAAATATGATAATGGAATTTAAGAGGCTTTTAAATAGGCCAGGCAGCATCCCTGGAGAATCTCTGGATAGGAAAGGTTTGGAGTGATATAGACCAAATAGCGTAGGTGGGGCATGTTGGCTGGTGAGGGCAAGTTGGGCCGAAAAGCCTATTTCCACACTGTAGCACTTTATGACTGAAAGGAATAGGTGACGTTTTGGATTGATTCCCTTCTTCAGCCCGAAACGTCATTTTTTCCAGAGAGGTTGCCTGACCCATTGAGTTACTACAGCATTTTGGGTCTATCTTCAGTGTAAACCACATCTGCAGTTCTTTCCTACAGATTTAATTTCTTTACTTGCTCATGATAGAACAAACTCTCATCCCAGGAATTAACATGAAGTTGATAGCTCTTCTGCACAAGTCAAGAAACTGAACTCTTTCAAAACTTACTCTGAAAGTCCTCATAGTGACACATGGAGTTGAAAACCAGGGAGAATAGAGAAGTAAGAAATATGAAAAACACACAAAAGCCCAAATGCAGCTGGGATTAACAGTGTGATAGAAAGAGACAGACTGAAAAATTAAACAAAATGAAAACAATTTCTAACACTAATTACGTTACGAAGGATTGATACTCCACTTGTAAGATTATTTGCTCAAGCAGAGTCATAGTTGCCACTTAATTATCAGATCACGCTGTTGAAATCTCATCCTTGCATTTTCAGTACTCTTAGTGTAGAACTCTGGGCCAATACTGTATGCTCACAACATTGTTTTCTTTGAGTGTTGTGTCTGTCTTCAAGATCAGGAACAGCACACCCTGTGCAGATGTGATGTATGTCTACCAATTACTTCCTTAAATTTCCATTTGTGGTTTGATAGAAGTTGCTGTCAGGGTTATCTCACCATAGGAGTGAGCGTTACTAACCCAACCAATATTCCCATTGCAAGATATGCCACTTTATTTTTTTTCAATAACCTTAGAAGTTCACATATTCTACATTGACGTGACAATGCACCATTATTTTCTGTTAAGCAAAATCATGTTGGTCATTATTGCTTTACAAATGAGGGTTGGGGATAGTGGAAGGAACTAAGCATGAGTATCTACTGCTGCAACAAATTAAGCTCTTTTATCATGAGCACTTTTGCAGTCATCTCCATTACCAGGGAGTATTGAAGCGATGACTCACGATCCAGCAGTTTTTTTTTAGTAAACAAATAATGTCAATTGGCTACAATCCTTTTATCTTTTCATTTTTCATTACTCTTCATCATAGAGTGCCATCTGCTTCAGTTTGTGATTCAGGCAGTATTTTTTCCATTACCTCTTCTTGGACAGTCCCTGAAGATTGAGGATGACTTGCTTCCAATTCAGTCTGTGAAATTCAGTACCAGACTCGCTAGGTCAAAGGGCCTGTTTCTAATCTGTACCTCTGAACGAAACTAAACATTTAAAACAATGCAGAAACACGACGCATCATGCAAATGAACAATTCAGTCTGAGGCGGCTGTTGAGACCAAGGTGGGAAGTGCAGAATCTGCCCACATGCAAACTCTGAGCACATTGGGTTTTTTTTTCAGTGCTGTGTCTGGCTCCAAGATCTGGGTGGGAATGCTCTACAGGGCAGGCATCCTGGAGCTGCCCTTTATTGCGGTCTTCTGTATGCTGTAGAACTGAGATTTAGTTTTAGTTTAGAGATACAGTGCGAGAAACAGGCCCTTCGGCCCACCGAGTCCTCACTGACCAGCAATCCCCGAACATTAACACTACCCTACCCACACATTAGGGACAATTTTTACACATGCCAAACCAATTAAACCTACATACCTGTACATCCTTGGAGTGTGGGAGGAAACCGAAGATCTCGGAAAAAACCCACGCGGTCACGGGGAGAACGTACAAACTCCGTACAGACAAGTACCAGTAGTCGGGATTAGAAACCGGGTCTCTGCCGCTGCAAGAGCTGCAAGGCAGCAACTCTACCGCTGCGCCACAGTGCTAGCCACAAATTTCTCATTGAAATCTCCACTGTTCTCTCTCTGTCTTTAACAGTCTGGGGTTAGTGATTCCCATCAGTGAGAATGTCACCATTTTCCAAAGAGGCTTGAGAACATCCCAGATCTTTTCCCCTGACCACTCAATGACACTTTAACTTGACAATGCTCAGTATGGAGGCTCTGTTTTGGGAGTCTAGTATTGGGCATATGAAGGATGTGGCCTGTTCAACAGAGCTGACTTACTGTAATCAATGCTTCAAAGCTGGGAACATTCATCTGGGAGATGATGTCGATGTGGGTTCTCCTATCCTCTTTATAGATTTGGAGATTTTTGTGTTGACATTATTATTTATTTTCCGTCCAAACTACATTAAGGAGTTATTTACATTTATGCATTAATCTAGCTGCATCAAAAACTCCCCTATGAGGACGTATATGTAGGAAGTCCTGGTGTCTCTTTTGGGTTCACAGAAGTGCCTTGACTATAGAGTCGCCTATCACTGTTGCTTTCCTAGCCATGACCCGACAATGCTGTTCAACTGAGCCAGATATGGTAATGATGTTCTCGCTGGTGCTTCTGTGTGAGAGTGATCCCATTTTGGCCCACTTCTATTCATCTGTAAACTGGCCAATAAATCTGTATGTAAGTTACGAAGGCATCACCCATCCAGTGTACTACACATGCTAATGGCTTCTGAAACTGAAGATTTCTGAAGGCAGACAATATCATCAGCAGTCAAAACATGATTGCATTGATTTTTGTTCAAGGGCAGCACAACGGTAGAGCTGTTGCCTCACAGCGCCAGGTTTGATGTCTGTACGGAGTTTGCACGTTCTCTCTGTGACCATGTTGGTTTCTTCCGGGTGCTCCGGTTTCCTCCCACATCCCAAAGACATGCAGGTTTGAAGGTTAATTGGCCTCTGTGAATTGTCGTCTAATGTGAAGGGTTAGAATTGCTGATCGCTGGTTGGCGCGGACTCAGAGGTTGTTTCATCAAATATTAACTACATATCAGGTGGGCAAGGAGATATTTCGGACAAAAACACATCCCTAGTAAACGGCTGAAACCCCTAAATAAGCCTAGGTTCCTAAATCAGGCCTCTGATGCCTGGTAACTAACCAAGAATGTCGGCACAAGTTGCACTGAGTTCCATGTGCAGTGAGGTAAATGTGGGCAGACTTCTACATGCTCATGAGAATCAGCGTGGAACCTCTCCAGCAAAAACTAGAAGCTTCCTATCCCACCCTTCCAGATGAGCACTCCCATTCCATAAACATAATCACAGACTTGTGAAGTCACAAGTAATGATTGTTAGAGTATAATGGGATGGGGCAGTGGAACAAGAGTGCCATCATGGTCTTTGAGCTTGCCCCAACATTCGGTCATGGACAATCTGTATCTTAATTCCATACATCTATCTTGGTTCCATATTCTGAGGAGATGCTGTGATTCCAGGGAATCTGTTATCTGATCTGCTTTTCTTTTAAAGAGGTTCACTGATGACTATTGTCGGTGAGAAGAAGTGTTGGAAGAAATGAACGATCTAGTTCTATCACTGAAGTTCCCTACTTGATAAACTAGATACTTATTTTAGTGTCAGATTACTGTTAAGGCTCATACATGAATTCATTGAGCAGAGAGGTAGAGAGTTGAGCAGATATAACACTCTGTGGCATGCTGGCAGAGAGGTAGAGAGTTGCTGCCTTACAGCGCCAGAAACCGGTGTTCGATCCTGTCTACGGGTTCAGTCTATACGCAGCTTTGTAAGTTCTACCCATGACCTGCGTGAGTTTTCTCTGGGATCTTCGGTTTCCTCCCACACTCCAAAGACCTACATGTTTGTAGGTTAATTGGCTTGGTATAAATGTAAACTGTCCCTAATGGAAAATATGGGTATGCTGACGATCTAGCCATCCTGATGAGACACAAAGAGTGGAAGACAATCGAAAGCTCCTTGAGTCAAGACATGGGGACTGGCAGTATACCTACGACTGTGGCATCTAAAGTTGAGCGAAAGCAAACAGTGTCAACAGCATTCCATCTAAACAACAAGGAAGCTAAGCGAGAGCTGGCTGTTTTCGTTAACAACAGGCACTTGGACTTCCAACAAACACCCACTTACCTCGGCATAAAGCTGGACAGGTCACTTACATTTCGTCAACACCTGGCTGGTCTCCGCGACAAGGTCATGGCACATAGCGGCCTCATCCGACGCTGTTGGGGAGCCAGTCCATCAGCTGAGTACTGCGCACCCGTATGGAGTAGAAGTAGACATACTAGCCTGGTAGACACAAACCTGAACAGCACCTTACGAACCATCACTGGGTGCCTTCAACCTACTCCAGTCGAGCAGCGCCCTATACTTGCAGGCATTCCGCCTGCAGGGATCCGAAGGCAAGCATCAACTCTGGCACTATCTCATCGTGCCATGGACCCAGATCACCTCCTCCATCAGGCTATCAGCAGAGAGCAGAGGCCACCCTGACTGAAGTCCCGTTACCCCTTTGTTCCACATGGAAAACAACTCCTAATATCCATCCAGCCAACTGAGACAAAAGTACACTGGATAGCCACCAAATGGTCACAGGAGTGGAAGGCAACCTCATCTCCATTACACAGCTACATCTTTTCACCAGATAAAAGCTGTCCAGGGTCTGACCTCCCCAGAGGAGCATGGGTGAAGCTCAACAGACTTCGTACTGGATTTGGGCGTTTTCAATGCCAGCATGTGGAGATGGGGGCCTCCGCCAGAGCCCAGCCTGTGAATGCGGAGCAGAACAACAGACGGCCAACCATGTCATCTCTGGGTGCCCGCTCTACCACCCACCAAATGGAGCTCAGGGCCTGGCAGACATTAACGTAGAGAGAACAACCTGGCTGCTCAACACCCGGCTTGAGATCTAACTATTCCTTTGGTTTATGTTTCATTCGCAAGATGTCCCTAGTGTGTGTGTAGGATAGTGTTTATGTGTGGGGATTTCTGGTCGGCACGGACTCAGTGGGCCCAAGGGCCTGTTTCCGCGCTGTATCTGTAAACTAAACAAAACCAAACACGTCAGCAATTATACTGTGGCAGAAGTTATCACCTTCAGGAATGAGTGGATGGAAGAAAGCTGCATCATATTTGCTGTGTAGCACATGTCCTCAGCTGGTAAATGTTGCTAAATGACCAAACATTTCTGAGTCTCCCACCCTTAAACTGCAATATGCGGGCATTAAAATGAAACCACTGTATAAATTACAGTGGGCCATAAATTGTCTGCAGGTATACTGCACTGGAATCAACAGAGGGTCAATAACAATCATTCTTCGACTGCTCTGGTTATCACTTGTAGTGTGTCAGTGAATGTAATGGGACCCACTAACTGCCATCATTCCACTGATTTATACCATAGCTTTAAATCTCCTGTTACACTTCTGAAAATGTGTGATTTTCACACATGCTTGGGGGAACCTTGAGAATGGATTCCTATGCATATGCGTACCAATGCATCGAATTATAATGCAGAATTGTTCATTTGTACGTTGCGTCATGTTTCTACATTGTTTTAAACATTTTGTTTAGTTCAGAGATCTAGCTGGGAAACAGGATCTTTGGCCCACCGAGTCCATCCTGACCATCGATCAGCTATTCACACAAGTTCTATGCTATCCCACTTTCTCATCCACTCCCTACACACTAGGGACAATTTTACAGAGGTTAATTAACCTACTAACTTGCACATCTTTGGGATGTGAGAGGAATAACATGCAAACTCCACACAGGCAGTACCCAAAGTTGGAATTGAAACTGGGTCTCTGGCATTGTGAGGCAGCAGCTCTAACAGCTGCACCACCGTGCTACCCTAATGTTCTCTCAATCTTTTTGATAATAATATCTTTTGACAATCCTTTGATAAATCTCTCTTTAAGCTGAGAGGGGCAAATTTTAAAGAAAATGTGCAGTGCAAGTTTTTTACACAATAGGAGATGGTGGTGGAGGCAGATATGGTAGTAGCATTTCAGAAGCTTTTAATGAGACACATGAATATCCAGTGAATGGAGCGATATGGATCACTTGCAAGCGGAGGAGATTAATTTAACTTGGCATCAGATTCGGCACAGACATTGTGGACTGAACGGCTTGTTCCTGTGATGTACTGTGTCCTATGTGCTAAGTTCCAATATACCTGAGAGTCAAAGATTATCAGTAAAACTGACTCAATTGCATGCGTTTATATGCTTTAATGTGCCAACTCTGTCTTTAAAGTCTGCATGGAGCATGGTGGTTGTGTGTGCTAGCCCAAGTGATGGTGATAACTTCTACCACTTCACTCCCTTCAATAGCCTCAGAACAAGAACAGAGTGTTGGAAATGATCACTGAAATCACTTGGAACTTCTCATGACGGAAGCAGAAGGAGATTAGAGATGAAGAAACCCTGTGTAGAGCTGCCACCAATGCTGGCAGTGGCCTCTGCTCTTTTATATGAAGGCCAGTAAGCTCCATCTTGCTCCACAGGAGGCCAGTAATTATGTATAACATGCCGCCTTCACGTAATAGAGAGGGAAGAGTGTAGGTGAAAGTAATGTGTGTCATTTCAAGTAAACGTCTGTCAAGAGGCATTCACTGACAATCCATGAGCGAGTGTTGCAATTTTTAAGTAAACGAGGGTAATAATCGGTGTGTGATGGGGGGAAGGAGATTTATACAATGCGGTGTAATGATTGCAAGATGGTGCTATATACTGGGGAAGAGCAGAGTTAATCGCATGGACGGCTTCAAAATGAATAGAGATAATTTTTAGCCTTGCATCTGTCATTTGAAAATACTTTTATCAATCACCTTACTTCAGCAACTTCAGTCGAATCACTGCATTTGTTTCCTGCACTGTCTCCGTGGACTTATATGAATGTAACCGGCATTCACACATTCACCCATCTCGTTCCGCTGCCTCCCTAATCTGTGGTGAGGGCGCCACATCACCCGAAACAATTTAAAGCTTCTTTCTAAAAGAGATCTCTGGTGAAGAGAGATGCTATCAGTTATTATTTTCCCTGATGCCTTGGGCTTAAACAGGGCCCTCCTCCTCTCTGCCATCTGCGCCACCATTTCCTCTACAGACCCAAGTTCTCCTCCTTCAGCAATCTGCTTATATTTTTGTTCTTATTTCCCCCTAGCTCGCCCACACCTTCCCGTTCAAAAGTGAAAGCTGCCTTTAAGTTGCAATCTGCACACCCAAAATCGCCGCCTCAAATGCCTCCAGTTAATGCATTTGTATTCGACATGTAGTCAATTATTAGAACTGGCCGCTCATACGAATGACTGTAATTGCCGGATATATTGCCAGCGTTGAAAGTAACTGGCGCATAATTTTGCATGTCTGCTAGATGGCATATTCAGCCACCATCTGATTGCAGGGCCTTGGGGACTGCCTGCTTGCAGTACTGTCAGATGCTGTTCCTCCCAGAGCTCACGTCTCCGTCCCAGACAGATCCACAGGGACCCTTTGTTCATCCTTGCTGCCACTTGTAGTTCCATGGCACAGCCCTCCTTCATAATCAGAACTCCTCATGATTTAAACCACATTCCCCATTCACAGACTGTCTGCTACGAGAACTTGAAATCTCACTCCTTAAAGTCTTTAATTCTCAAGATTTGTCCCTTCATGACACAAGGTCTCGGGACAGGCCTGAGTGTTCCCAGTATTTCCCAGAGGTACTCGGTGAGAAAGTACAGCTAGTACACGGCAATACATACAAGCACACGCGCACATGGTTTTTCACCCAGAGAGTTGTGAATCTGTGGATTTCTTTACCACAGAAGGCAGTGGAAGCCAATTCTCTTGATGTTTTTATGGCTTTTATGTTTTTATAGTTAGATATGGCTCTTAGGGCAAACAGAATCGAGGGATATTGGGAAAAGGCAGAACGGGTTACTGATTCAGGATGATCAGCCATGATCATATTTAATGGCGGTGCTGGCTCAAGGGGTCGAATGGCCTACTCCTGCACCAATTATCTATGTTTCCATGCACATACACGCACACACATGCACAACACACACACACACACACACACACACACACACACACAAATCAACCATGAACAATGTCAAAAGAGTACCTGCGGATATTGTTTCAAAACCCACAGATAACTGCAGAAGAGTCTTATGTTACATATGTAATTAGCAAGATAATTTTAGTTCCATGTATACTTTTGCAGGACATAGATTTGTGACAGATTTAAAACTCTGATTAATGGCCCCCCAATCATTACCTCTGCAGATGCTAATCTGTTCATTAGTCAGCTAAAAGGATAATTTTAACACCTTATTCACGACTGCATCAGCTAGTACAAGCCCTGTGTAAAGAAAATGTTCTTTTTAACCATCTCTTGGAGACTCAGTTCACAAAATTTCTCTTTGTAAGGATCCAGGAACAGGTGTTGTGTTCACCACTATGGCATTCTAAAATTAGTCACAGTTCTCCAATCCCAAAAGATTTCCTGAGAATTATTTGGAAGTACAAGTGTCATGGATAATGGATAATAGACATGGATAATGAAAGGTTGGCTAGTCTTCAAGTGAGATGAACCAGCGCCGTATTATTTAGTTTAATTTAGTTTAGAGATACAGCACGGAAACAGGCCCTTTGACCCACCGAGTCCGCACCGACCAGCAATCCCCACATATTAACACTATCCTACACACGCTAGAATTGACATTTATACAAAGCCTATTAACCTACAAACATATACTGTATGTTTTTGTAATGTGGAAGGAAACCGATCTCGGAGAAAGCCCACGCGATCACATGGAGAACGTACAAACTCCGTACAGAATGCACTTGTAGTCGGGTTCGAACCCAGGTCTCCAGCACCGTAAGGCAGAAACTGCAACTGCAACTTTATTTATATAGCACATTTCATACACAAGGCAGACTCAAAGTGCTTCACATAAAAACATGTCATACAATAAAATGAAATAATAAAATGAAATAAAATAGAAGAATTAAAAGAAAAGAAAAGAAAAGTTAAAAATGCATTAGAGAAAAGTGCAAACGTTAAAAGTACAATGTAGTTAAGATTTAGCTGAAAGCTAAAGTAAACATAAAAGTTTTCAGTCTTGTTTTAAAAGTGGTGAAAGTAGGGGCAAGTCTTAAATCTTCAGGAAGTTTATTACAGCTATTTGTTGCATAGTAACTAAATCCTGCTTTCCCATGTTTTGTATTTACTCTGGGAATCACTAACAGATTGGTCTCAGAAGATCTTAGCAGTCTAGAAGGCTTATATAGTGGAAGCATGTCAGTGATATACTTTGGCTCTAAACCATGTAGTGATTTATAGGTGAGCAGCAGGATTTTGAAATCAATTCTCTGACATACAGGGAGCCAATGTAAGGATTTAAGAATTGGTGTAATGTGTTCAAATGTTTTGGTCTTTGTTAGAACTCTAGCAACAGTGTTCTGAACAAGCTGTAGCTACCTGACAGTTTTTTTCGGAAGACCTGCAAGAAGACCGTTACAATAATCTAGCCTACTAGTAATAAAGGCATGTACAAGTTTTTCTAAGTCTTGAGCTGACATGAGTCCTCTTAGTCTTGCTACGTTTTTGAGGTGATAGTAGGCCGATTTTGTTACTGATTTGATGTGGCTGTCGAAATGTAAATCTGAATCCATAATAACCCCGAGATTTCTGGCTTTGTTTGAAGTTTTCAGGGACAGAGAGTGAAGGTGTTGGGTTACTTTAAGCCTTTCTTTTTTAGCACCAAAAACAATTATCTCCGTTTTGTCCTTATTTAGTTGGAGGAAATTTTGGCACATCCAGTCTTTGACTTGCTCAATGCACTGGCACAGCAGATCTATGGGGCGATAGTCATTTGGTGATAGCGCTACATAGATTTGAGTGTCATCGGCACCATGCCGCCCCTAAAGTTTACTGAAACACATTGTTGAGGCTAACACTTGGAGAACTACTCACAGAGCATTTTTACATTAAATATAAGTACCAATAAGAAGCTGCTCAATTCTCATCAAATTTTAAAGACATGCATAACAAAGTGAAGAAGAGGTTTTTGGATTTATGGTTTGGATACTATAACAGTCACATTTTACTTCAGTCTTGGACTGATTATCTAGTGCCGAGGTGCCAGATTTTCATCATTGTTATAATTGAAGCTATTTAACAGAATGTGCAATCACATTTGATTGGGCTGCAGTATCTTCTTTGGAAGTATTTTGTCTCACAAATGCCGATGCAATTTATGCACATGCAATTTCCAGTGATGAGAATTATCATGAATAACTGCTCAATGTTCATCTGCTATTATTTCTCAGAGACCATGATAACTAACTGTGCAGCAATCAGATTTTAATTGGAAATGAAATTCTAAGAAGAACTGACACCGTTTAGATAAAATGTAGGTACAGCACTGGAGACTAAATGCGAAATAACTGAAATCCTTTGCAAAATACTGAAAACCTTTGCAAATATTTCTCGGGTGGTCCTGGAGATGAAAAGGTGAATTATTATTGAAAAGGGGACCAATCCTTCTTAAGATGCAAAATCAGCAGATAGACATGTTCAATATTAATTAATGATGGTTATTAATCAGCATCTTACCACTCAAACATATGCCGAGAAATTAACTTGTTCACTGTCTACTGCATGATTGCTTAAAACATTTATTCAATTTTACTTTGATGGATGAAATTATTCAGTGTCTTAATTAAATAGGTTAATGTCTGCGTTAGGAGAGCTGACCATGTTATTTCATAGTCATAGTGACGCAGTGGTAGAGTTGCTGCTGTACAGTGCCAGGGACCCGGTTTCGATCCTGACTATGAATGTTGTCTGTCGGGACTTTGTACGTTCTCCCTGTGACCACGTGGAATTTCTCCGAGTGCTCCGTTTCCTCCCAAGATGTACACTCCAAAGATGCACGTTCTCCCTGTGTCCACGTCTGTAGGTTAATTGCCTTTGATAAAATTGTAACAAATGGTCCCTAGTGTGTAGGATAGTGTTAAGGTACGGGGTGATAGCTGGTTCGTCCTAAAGTCTACATATTCATTTTCCACCTCAAATATCAAATTGGATTAGAGTTTGCATGTGGTTTCTGAAATGTCTGACATACATATTTTTTATTTCATGGCTGTTTGTTGGCTTGGGAACGTCAGATAATGATATATCCCTTGGTCACTGTGTGCTGTGCCAGATTCTGATTATCATTCCTTGAATGTCACGGTGGCGCAGCGGTAGAGTTGCTGCCTTACAGCGAATGCAGTGCCGGACACCCGGGTTCGATCCCGACTATGGGTGCTGTCTGTATGGTTTGTACGTTCTTCCCGTGCCCTGCGTGGGTTTTCTCCAAGATATTCGGTTTCCTCCCACACTCCAAAAGTTTCTAGGTTAATTGGCTTGGTAAATGTAAAAATTGTCCCTAGTGGGTCTAGGATAGTGTTAATGTGCGGGGATCGCGGCGACTAGTTCCCAGAATGCAGGAACTCCTCATGACCATGAAGGCGACTCCCCGGCAAACATGTGGCAACCACGGGGCGACTGCATAGTCTCCTGCAGTCGCCTAAAAAGTTGCCTAAGTGGGACAGGCCCATAACTCTCTCTTGAAAATTGAGCATGGGGAATGCAGCGAGCAATGGCAACAATAATCTTAAGGATGAAGATACAAAGTGCTGGAATAGCTCAGCAGATCAGACAGCATCTCAGGAGAACATGGATAGGCAATGTTTCGAGTTGGGGCCCTTCTTTATCTAGCATTTATGCTGTCTGCCTGCACTCTGTGTCTTTCTTAAGATTTAATTGTTGCCATTGCACCCTGCATTGCCCTTGCTGCAAATCTCCAGGGGTCCCCATAAATCATTCTCTTGAATATTCCTGAACTCTCTTCACCTCCCCTCCATTCATCTCATCAACTAACTCTGCGACCTTTATCTGAAGAAGATTCCCGACCCAAAACATTGCCTATCCATGTTCTCTTGCGATGCTGCCTGACCCGCTGAGCCACTCCAGCAATCTGTGTCTTCTTTTGTAAACAAGCATCTACAATTCCTTGTTGCTACAAATCTTAAGGAGGCATCTATATAGGTCGGAAGTCTTGAGCTTCCAGAACTGGCTCAGATAATATTAGACTTTGCAACAAACACCAAAGCAAACCTCAATCATCTGGTAAAAATCATCTCTCAAAATACTTATACATATTAGAAATACTTAGAAAGAAATAGCAGCAACAGAGCACACTCAAATTGTCTATGATGCACATACATTGACCATTTATTTTCCTTTAGATAATCACAAAATGCTGGAGCAACTCAGCGGGTCATGCAGCATTGTTGGAGAAAAGCATCAACTGTTCCTTTTCTCCAGAGAAGCTGACCTGTTCCTTTTCTCCAGAGATGTTGTCTGACCCGCTGAGTTGATCCGACATGTTGTGTCTATCTTCGGTGTAAACCAGCATCTGCCGTTCCCTCTTACACATTTATTTTCCTTTCACACAGGCTTGACAACTTTCTTGTGCTTGTGACAATGGATATGAAGCAGATTTCCAGCACTTGGACCAGGACGATCAATAGCCTACAGTGAAGAACATGGGAACCCCTCATACTCACGATGCCACCATTTACAACATATTAGTTCCTCCACTAGAAGCTCCTGATATCCAAATAGGCACACTTCAATAAGCAATGTGGATAGTGCTAACCGTGTCAAGAGTCAAGAGTCAAGGGTGTTTTATTGTTATACTAGACTAAATGGGACCCCTTGGGTCCCAGCTTCATACGGGAGGGCTGGTCCCCCAACCCAATATTCCACCTCTCCACCAATTCCAATATACACACACATTCACACACACACACACACACACATTCACACACACACACACACACACACACACACACACACACACACACACACACACACACACACACACACACACACACACACACACACACACACACACACACACACACACACACACACACACACACACACACACACTCACACACACACATACACACACACACACACACATACACACACACTCCACCTCACACACACATGCACACACACACACACACATACACTCACACACATACACTCACACACACACACACATACACACACACACATAAACTCACACTCACACATACACACACACACTCACTCACTCACTCACTCACTCACACACTCACTCACTCACACACTCACTCACTCACACACTCACTCACTCACACACTCACTCACTCACTCACTCACTCATACACACACACAGACTCCCACACTCACAGACACACACACACTCACATATACACTCACACATACTCACACTCACACACACACACACAAACTCACACACACATACATAAACTCACACACACACACACACACACACACACACACACACACACACACACACACACACACACACACACACACACACACACACACACACACACACACACACACACACACACACACACACACACACACACACACACACACACACACACACACACACACACACACACACACACACACACACACACATACACACACACACACACACACACACACACACACATACACACACACACACACACACACACACACACACACACACACACACACACACACACACACACACTCACACACACACACACACACACACACACACACACACTCACACACACACACACTCACACAAACTCACACACACACACACACACACACACACCCACACACACACACACACACACACACACACACACACACACACACATACACTCACACTCACACACATACACACACACTGACACTCACACTCACAATCACACACACTGAATCACACACCATATATATGACAGTAAACTTTCTTGAATCTAGTCACATGGCTGAGTGCGGCCCCTCCACTGTGGGGCTTCCGCAGTCAGTGGCACTTCCGCAATCAGCGTGACCTCTGCACTTACCGGAAATTACGCAATCAGCGCGTCTTTTGCACTCACTGGAAATTATGCAATTAGCGTGACCTGTCCACAAAATGAGCGGGACTTTTGGACTAAACAGTCGGACCTAATAAAGCATTTATTCCTTCCAAACACAGTTGGACCTAATAAAGCATTTTTCCTTCCAAACACAGTCAGACCTAATAAAGCATTTATTCCTTCCAAACACAATCGGACCTAATAAAGCATTGCAGTTTCAAGCACAGGCAGGGCAGCAGGTCAAACAACTCATGGCATTGTCATTTTATTTCATTTCATTTCCATTAAGCATTGCAGTTTCAAGCACAGGCAGGGCAGCAGGCCAAACAACTCATGGTATTGTCATTAAGGGCTAACAAATCATTTATTGCAAGTACATTGCAGACTCACATTTCAGTTGATTCACAGCTTAGCATGACAGTCGTAGCCTCTCCCCCACGATCTTGCAGAGTGACTGACTCACATCCAGGCATCCGGGGTTTTATAGTCCTGCCTCCCCTGGAACGGGCGTTACCTTCATCGCAGTGATTGACAGGCGAGAGGACCAATCATCTGATCTCAAGGATTTTTAAACACTCATAACTTTTTTTTTTTCATCGATGGGAAAAATCCTTGGGGCTGGCTCAGCGGAGGAGGACTGTGAGTAAGATGGCCAAAAATCACAACGATACAGGGTACCTTTTTAACTAAAATCTATATACAGTGTAGACAGGAAGTGGTCAAGATGAGACTTTTAATTATATAGATGTCCCAGATAGGACAATGAAATTCTTGCTTGCTGCAGAACAACCGAATATGTAAACATGGTACATAACGGGAGAAAAAAAGTTCAGAGTGTATTTATACACATGTACACATACTCAATAAATAAACAAATATAGTGCAATAATAATAATAGTCTGTTGTAGTTCAGAGCTGAATTGTTATGTTAATAGCCTGATGGCTGCAGGGAAGAAGCTGTTCCTGAACCTGGACTTTACAGTTTTCAGGCTCCTGTACCTTCTTCCCGATGGCAAAGGTGAAATGAGTGTGTGGCCATGATGCTATGGGTCTTTGATGATGTTGGCTGCCTTTTTGAGGCAGCGACTTCGATAGATCCCTTTGATGGAAGGGAGGTCAGAGCCAGTGATGGACTGGGCAGTGTTCACAACTTTTTGCAGTCTTTTCTGCTCTTGGGCACATGATGTATCTGGGGCGGCATGGTGGCATGGTGTAGAGTTGTTGCTTTACAGTGCCAGAGGCCTGGATTTGATCCTGACTACTTTGCTGTCTGTACGCAGTTTGTACGTTCTCCCCATGACCTGTGTGGGTTTTCTCCTGGATCTGTGTGTAGGATAATGTCAGTGTGCGGCGATCACAGGTTGGCATGGACTCGGTGGGCCGAAGGGCCTGTTTCGCTTGTATCTCTAAATTAAACTAAACTAAAGTTTCCAGTGTAGAATCTACATAGAATTATAGAGCCGCACCGCACAAAAACGGGTCCCTTTGACCCACCGTCCATGCCAACCATGATGCCAATCTATGCTACGCCCATTTAGTTCTATTACATCCATAACCTACTGTGCCTTTCCTATCCAAAGACTTGTCCAAGCACCTTTTAAATTGCATCTACCTCCACCATTTTTTTAGGCAGCTTGCAGCAGATATTCCCTACCCTCTGTGAAAAACATGCCCATGAAATCTATATAATTAAAAGTCTCATCTTGTCCACTTCCTGTCGGCGCTCTAAATTGATTTTAGAAAAAACGCTACTGGATATCGCTATGATTTTTGGCCATCTTACTCACAGTCCTCCTCCGCTGAGCAGGCCCCGAGGATTTTTCCCATTGATGAAAAAATATATATTAGTGCTTAAAAAACCTTGAGATCCTCTCGCCCGCCAATCACCGCGATGAAGGTAATGCCCTTCCTGGGGAGGGGGGGGGGGCAGGACTATAAAACCCCAGATGCCTTGACATGACAGTTACTCTGCAAGATCGCGAGGGAGAGGCCACGACTCTCATTCCAAGCTGTGAATCAACTGAGCTGTGAGTCTGCAATGTACTTGCAATTAATGATTTGTTAGCCCTTAATGAAAATGAAATGATTTGTTTGGCCTGCCCTGTGCTGGAAACTGCAATGGCAATGGAAATGAAATGAAAATGCAATGCCCTGTTTGGCTTGGCCTGCCCTGTGCTTGAAACTGCAATGGCAATGGAAATGAAATGAAAACACAATGAGCTGTTTGGCTTGGCCTGCCCTGTGCTTGAAACTGCAATGGCAATGGAAATGAAATGAAAACACAATGAGCTGTTTGGCTTGGCCTTCCCTGTGCTTGAAACTGGAATGGCAATGGAAGTGAAATCAAAATGCTATCAGCTGTTTGGCTTAGCCTTCCCTGTGCTCAAAACTGCAATGCCAATGGCAATGGAAATGAAATGAAAATGCAATCAGCTGTTTGGCTTGGCCTGCCCTGTGCTTGAAACTGCAATGGCAATGGAAATGAAATGAAAATGAAATGAGCTGTTTGGCTTGGCCTGCCCTGTGCTTGAAACTGCAATGGAAATGGAAATGAAATGAAAATGCAATGAGCTGTTTGGCTTAGCCTTCCCTGTAATGGAAACTGCAATGGCAATGGAAATGATATGAAAATGCATTGCGCTGTTTGGCTTGGCCTGCCCTGTGCTTGAAACTGGAATAGCAATGGAAGTGAAATGAAAATGCAATCAGCTGTTAGGCTTGGTCTGCCCTGTGCTTGAAACTGCAATGGCAATGGAAATGAAATGAAAATGAAATGAGCTGTTTGGCTTGGCCTTCCCTGTGCTTGAAACTGGAATAGCAATGGAAGTGAAATGAAAATGCAATCAGCTGTTAGGCTTGGCCTGCCCTGTACTTGAAACTGCAATGACAATGGAAATGAAATGAAAATTAAATGAGCTGTTTGGCTTGGCCTTCCCTGTGCTTGAAACTGGAATAGCAATGGAAGTGAAATCAAAATGCAATCACCTGTTTGGCTTAGCCTTTCCTGTGCTTGAAACTGTAATGCCAATGGCAATGGAAATGAAATAAAAATGCAATCAGCTGTTTGGCTTGGCCTGCCCTGTGCTTGAAACTGCAATGGCAATGGAAGTGATATGAAAATGCAATCAGCTGTTAGGCTTGGTCTGCCCTGTGCTTGACTGCAATGGCAATGGAAGTGAAATTAAAATGTAATCAGCTGTTTGGCTTGGCCTGCCCTGTAATGGAAACTGCAATGGCAATGGAAATGATATGAAAATGCATTGCGCTGTTTGGCTTGGCCTGCTCTGTGCTTGAAACTGGAATAGCAATGGAAGTGAAATGAAAATGCAATCAGCTGTTAGGCTTGGTCTGCCCTGTGCTTGAAACTGCAATGGCAATGGAAATGAAATGAAAATGAAATGAGCTGTTTGGCTTGGCCTTCCCTGTGCTTGAAACTGGAATAGCAATGGAAGTGAAATGAAAATGCAATCAGCTGTTAGGCTTGGCCTGCCCTGTACTTGAAACTGCAATGACAATGGAAATGAAATGAAAATTAAATGAGCTGTTTGGCTTGGCCTTCCCTGTGCTTGAAACTGCAATGGAAATGGAAATGAAATGAAAATGCAATGAGCTGTTTGGCTTAGCCTTCCCTGTAATGGAAACTGCAATGGCAATGGAAATGATATGAAAATGCATTGCGCTGTTTGGCTTGGCCTGCCCTGTGCTTGAAACTGGAATAGCAATGGAAGTGAAATGAAAATGCAATCAGCTGTTAGGCTTGGTCTGCCCTGTGCTTGAAACTGCAATGGCAATGGAAATGAAATGAAAATGAAATGAGCTGTTTGGCTTGGCCTTCCCTGTGCTTGAAACTGGAATAGCAATGGAAGTGAAATGAAAATGCAATCAGCTGTTAGGCTTGGCCTGCCCTGTACTTGAAACTGCAATGACAATGGAAATGAAATGAAAATTAAATGAGCTGTTTGGCTTGGCCTTCCCTGTGCTTGAAACTGGAATAGCAATGGAAGTGAAATCAAAATGCAATCACCTGTTTGGCTTAGCCTTTCCTGTGCTTGAAACTGTAATGCCAATGGCAATGGAAATGAAATAAAAATGCAATCAGCTGTTTGGCTTGGCCTGCCCTGTGCTTGAAACTGCAATGGCAATGGAAGTGATATGAAAATGCAATCAGCTGTTAGGCTTGGTCTGCCCTGTGCTTGACTGCAATGGCAATGGAAGTGAAATTAAAATGTAATCAGCTGTTTGGCTTGGCCTGCCCTGTGCTTGAAACTGCAATGGCAATGGAAGTGAAATGAAAATGCAATCAGCTGTTTGACTTGGCCTTCCCTGTGCTTGAAACTGCAATGGCAATGGAAGTGAAATGAAAATGCAATCAGTTGTTTGGCTTGGCCAGCCCTGTGCTTGAAACTGCATTGGCAATGGAAGTGAAATGAAAATGCAATCAAGTGTTTGGCTTGGCCTTCCATGTGCTTGAAATTGCAATGGCAATGGAAGTGAAATGAAAATGCAATCAGCTGTTTGGCTTGGCCTTCCCTGTGCTTGAAACTGGAATAGCAATGGAAGTGAAATCAAAATGTAATCAGCTGTTTGGCTTAGCCTTCCCTGTGCTTGAAACTGCATTGCCAATGGCAATGGAAATGAAATGAAAATGCAATCAGATGTTTGGGTTGGCCTGCCCTGTGCTTGAAACTGCAATGGCAATGGAAGTGAAATGAAAATGCAATCAGCTGTTAGGCTTGGCCTGCCCTGTGCTTGAAACTGCAATGGCAATGGAAGTGAAATTAAAATGTAATCAGCTGTTTGGCTTGGCCTGCCCTGTGCTTGAAACTGCAATGGCAATGGAAGTGAAATGAAAATGCAATCAGCTGTTTGGCTTGGCCTGCCCTGTGCTTGAAACTGCAATGGCAATGGAAATGAAATGAAAATGCAATGAGCTGTTTGGCTTGGCCTGCCCTGTGATTGAAACTGCAATGGCAATGGAAATGAAATGAAATGAAATTAGTTGTTTGGCCTGCCTAAAACCACTAATTTTGGCTCACAGGGCCCATATTAGCTGAGAAACCAGTCCCTTTTGGCCAAAATGCTCTTATTTGCCCAGGAGGAGCATTTTGGTCCAAAATGCCCATGCCAGGCTAGAAAAAGTCCAGAAAAAGAGCCCCTTCGGCCCATCAGGCCTGTACTAGCCCAGGAGGAGTCCCTTCAGCCCATCAGTAAGTATTCCCCCTGCAAGTATTAAACCTCATCCCAGTATTTTTCTCCCTCCCTTCATTGGCTCCCTGTGAGATCCTGGCCAGGATAGACTTTCCTCCTTCATTGCTGTGATCTGCAGAGAAAGATGAAAAATGTCTAAAATTGATTCTCCACCCTCCCCTTTCTCTCTCTCACAGACTCTCTCACCTGTTTTGGGCAGAATTTCTGGCAGTTTCTGAGCTGCCAGCCCACAAGGCCTGGGTGACTGAGCTGCCAGCCCACCAGGCCTGAGTGACTGAGCTTCCAGCCCACCAGGCCTGAGTGACTGAGCTGCCAGCCCCATAATCCATTTGGCACACAATGTCCATACTAGCCCTCTGGAAACCTGTCCCTTTTGGCCAACAACACCCATACTAGCGCTCCAGAAAGCCCTCCCCCCCTCCACTGGCCACCAATATTGGAATTGGTGGAGAGGTGGAATATTGCATTGGGGGACCAGCCCTCCCGTGTGAACATGGGACCCAACGGGTCCCTCTTAGTCTAGTCTCTTTTAAATTCCTCACCCACATCTTAAGCCAGTGCCCTCTAGTTCTAGACTCCCCTGGCTTGGTAAAAAAAATTATGTTAAACTATCCTATCTATCTCCTTCCTAATACTATAAACCTCTATAAAGTCAACCCTCATTCCCCTACATTCCAGTGTGAATAAATCCAGCATATCCAATATCTCCTTGTTACTAAAATCCTCCATTTGAGGCAACATGTTAGTGTCTTCTCTTCTGTTCTCCCTGTTGACCAGAACTTTACACAATACAACAAGAGCAACATAAAGAATGTTTACTTGGTATCTGTGTCCATTGAGGTAAGCTTGAGACCAGTTATTTATTGGGATTGTTAGCATTTGGATGTGAGCTGGCTCCCACGTTTATTTCCAGATCATTGTTGTCTCCAAAAATAGCTTTGAGGTACACTTGAATGTCCTGAGTTCAAACGAGAAATAACATCAATAAACCTTTTTATTTCTTGCTTACATTTAACACACAAAGTAACTGCATTGCTCAGACATAAAATCCATGTCTGACGGATGTTCATTCCTTTATGTTTTTTGCACATGAGATCCATTTTAAAAGAAGAAAAAAATGCTGTTCCTTGTATTTATTTTTAAGAACGTTTGCAGCACTGAAAAGCTTAGTTTATTATTAATGTGCGGATGGAATAAGAACTATGTATGATTAATAGAACCTTCATATCTGACTGTCAAATCACTTGGTAATATATCAGCTGCTTTCAAATACCCTTGATTTTGTCGCTCCTTTTACGGTAGCAATCCAAATCTCATTTTGAGGTCCTGGTGTACTTTCCAAGTGCCCTGAGATATTTAGGACAAGCTTAATGGCATTGCAGGGTTTAGTTTAGTTTAGTTTAGTTTAAAGATACAGCATGGAAACAGGCTCTTCGGCGCAGCGAGTCCGCACCGACCAGTGATCCCCGCAAACTAACTCACAAGGGACGAGTTACAATTATACCAAGCCAATCAACCTACAAACCTGTCCGTCTTTGGAGTTTGGTGGTGGGGGAGGGGGGGGGGGTGACGGAAGATATCAGAGTAAACTCACACAGGTCAAAGGGAGAATGTACAAACCTCATACAGATAAGCACCCGTAGTCCGGATCGAACCCGGGTCTGTGGTGCTATAAAGCATTAGCCACCGTGCCACGCGTTCTCAGAACTAATTCCTGGGCTCTCAACCATGTCCTTAGACGCAGAGTGATGATATGCTTTTTGACACCTATCACCCTCTGATTATTCTTCTTCTCGGTCTATATCATGGAAGGTGGCCTGTGCTTTCAAAATGATTCAGCTAAACAGCAAGTTCAATGTGGCTACGTGCTGTAACTTTGCTTCAGGAGACTGAAGCAGTAATTCATCTTGCTTAATGATAAAAATGCACCAGATAAAATTGAACCTGGTTGTGTTCCAGGACATTATATCTTAAGAAACAACAATAATATTGACATTTGTTGCATGTGAGTATATATTGATGCGGAGTCAGAGTGATCTTTCTCTGCATCACGCAAGGAACAGATATTTAAAACATCAATATTCCACAGCTAAAGTTTCAGCAACTTACAGTGAATAATCAAGTTCACTTAAATGGATAGATTACATCAGACAAACAACAAGAAACATGTTTCACTTTGCCGTAAACTTATGGTGAAGCAATTTTTATTATATTGCTGCCTCGGCAAGGCTGCCAGCATAATCAAGGACCAGTCACACCCAGGTCACTACCTCTTCTCCCCCCTACCATCAGGCAAGAGGTACCGAAGTTGGAAAACACATCCCTCCAGATTGAGGGACAGTTTCTTCCCAGCTGTTATCAGGTAACTGAAGCTTCCTGTCACCAACTGCAGAGCCCTCATGAGCTGCCATCTAATGCATTGGGAACCCTTGTCTATCTTTAATCAGACTTTACTGGATGTAGTAAAGACTAATCCCTTTATCCTGTAACTGTACACTGCTAACGGGTTGATTATAATCATGTATATTCTTTCCACTGACTGGAAAGCAAGCAACAAAAAAGCTTTAACTGTACCTCGGTACACGTAACAATAAACTAAACTAAACTAACTCGATTGACCATAGGCTGTGAGGTGCATTGAGCAAAGTGATGATTTTTTTAATTGATGTCTGTATTCACTAAGAGGTGGGTTCTTGACACAGAAAGTTTATTTTTTCTTCCAGGATCTTGCTCTATATCTTTATTGTTGGAGGGCAAAGTAGCAGAGCACAAGCAAGTTGGTAAATAATTCTTGAACATGTGAAGTTGAGTGTAAAGCCCACCGTCCAACATGTTTGCGGTGAAATGATTAATGGTAGATTGGAGCTCTGTCTCTGATTATATGCAATGCAGGCATCATCTGCCTACTGCACCTTAACTACTAAGATTTTGGTAATGGAGACACGACAAACTGCAGATGCTGGAATCCTGAGCAAAACAAAGTGTTGGAGTAACTCAGTGGATCAGGCAGCATTTGTGGGGGAACAGATAGATGACATTTCTAGTTGGGACCCTTCTTCAGACTGATTGTAATAAGGGGAAGAAAGCTGGAAAAGAGAGGTGGGGGAAGGATTGGGTAATCTTAGAAACAGAAACAAACATAGAAAATAGTTGCAGGAGTAAGTCATTCAGCCCTTCAGCATGGCTGATCATCCAAAATCTGTACCCCGTTCCTGTTTTTTCCCCATATCCCTTGATTCCGTTCGCCCTAAGAACTATACCTAACTATCTCTTGAAAACATCCAATGAATTATCCTCCACTGCCTTTTGTTGCAGATAATTTCAGTCTGTGGCGGAGATTTCCTGTTTCTGGAATTTAGTTGCCACTGACAAAACAGCTTGGATTAATCAGCAAACTTTGAAATAAGACATTTGGTCCCCTCAGCCAATGCATTAATAAATATTGTGGAAAGCTGGGGTCCCAACACCGATCCCTACAGTAAGACATCAGACACATCTTGCAAACCTGAGAAATATCCAATCGTCCCCTCCAAACTGGTTACCAAGCTCACGGTACTGGGTCTCTGTGCATCACTCTGCAGCTGGATCCTCAACTTCCTCATCAACACATCTGTCCTGGACCTAACACATTGATGGAATCATAAAGAAAGCCCTTCTACTTCCTTAGAAGATTAAGGAGATTTGGTATGTCAATGAAAACTCTCGGACTTCTACAGATGTATAGTAGAGAGCATATGACTGTTTGCATCATGGTCTGATTCGGCAATTTGAACGCCCAGGAAAGATTTTTTTTTGTTTTAAGTGGCGAACACTGCCCAGTCCATATTGATACCTCCCAACCATAGAAGGGATCTATAGGAGTCACTGGCTCAAAAAGGCAGCCAGTATCATCAGAGACCCACATCATCCTAGTCACACTCTCATTTAACTCCTGCCATCGGGAAGTAGGAATAGGAGCCTGAAAACTGTAACGTCCAGGCTCAGGAGCAACTTATTCCCAACAACCATCAGGCTATTAAACACTACAACCTCCAAATAAGTTCCAAACTATATAGACTCTGGGGCATTGTTTTTCTCTTTGTGCTATTATTGTATATTTTACCTCTAATTCTGTATGGTCTAAACTCTTCATTAGACTCCTGTGTAGGACATTAATAAAAGTCATCCAAAAATCTGTATACAAGGGGTAAGCCATTTAGAACGGAGACGAGGAAACACTTTTTCTCACAGAGAGTTGTGAGTCTGTGGAATTCTCTGCCTCAGAGGGCGGTGGAGGCCGGTTCTCTGGATACTTTCAAGAGAGAGCTAGAAAGGGCTCTTAAAGATAGCGGAGTCAGGGGATATGGGGAGAAGGCAGGAACGGGGTACTGATTGGGGATGATCAGCCATGATCACATTGAATGGCGGTGCTGGCTCGAAGAGCCGATTGGCCTACTCCTTCAACTATTGTCTATTGTCTATTGTCTATAACACTTCCACTAGTTCCTGTTTATCTATTCTACTACACATCCTCAAAGAACTCTTGCAGATTAATCACATATTCTGTTCCTTTCATAAATCCATGTTGACTTTGCACAATTAAATTTTTTCCAAGGTGTCCAGTCATTCTTCATTATAGATTCCAACATTTTCCCTCCTCCTCACACTAAATTAAAACTGGTTATTTCTTGTATTCCCCATCCTTGATAAACCATCCTATAAAATTTCAAATACCTCTTTGTTTACACTTGGTTGTCTTGGGGGACAAAATCTACTATTAAAGCTACTACGAATTCATTGTATAGATGGTATAGTTTCTTAAGGACATTGTCATTTTCAGTAGCCAATTTGCAGAGATATTTCGCCTGATACTTAATTTTGTTGCACTGCTATTCCATACCAAGAAAAATAGCAGATATTATTTAATACAGCGGAACAACACAAATAGCAATTAGGCATTGATAACAGAAAATGAGTTCATTTTTATGAAGTTTATTATATCTTATCTCTATGATAATAGCCTTGGAGAACATGCCTGCCATAAGCTGGCTTATTTCAATTATTATCTGTAATGAGCAGTATAAAGTATAATCAAAGCAGAAGACATTTGTAACAAGAACATTGAGTTTTCGTGTTTTTTGTGAACCGATTTGTCATTGTGTGTTAAAAGTTTGCTGACTTGGAACTTGCAGACTTATGACATAGCTTAACTTTATGGTTCTAATTAAGCTTCACTGAATTCTCAGTTCATTTATCACACACCCCATGACCTTTCTTTGATATTACCAATGCATGGCTGGACGTGGTTCTCTTATTATTAAAAAAAGAATGTGAATAAAATATTTTATTACAGCCACTTTGAAATTTAAGTATTGTAAGAATGTGAACCGCAGTGAAGAGTAACAAGGATTTATAAATGTACGGAAATAATAGCTTTGAATGAAATGAGACTGGTTAAATAGGAATTTTGTTTTCTCAAGCTGGATTTGCATTAAACTGTTTACTTCTAAATAGAAACACAATTCTCTTTAGGTCAAACTTGTGCAACACGAAGGCCGTGATCCAATTGTAGTCTATAACTGGATTATTTATGTGAGTCTTAATGTATGTTTGAATTATTCAGGAGAACTGGTCTGCCAGTAATCCCAGGGGAATGTATCTGCAAGATTCTCTTTTATTATTCACTGGAGTCAGACCATCAGTGCCTTCAATTGGCAAAGGCGAAGAGGACAACTCAGGTGCATCCACCACTCGAGTGTCTACATTTAATCTTATGGTAACCAACAGGTTCATTCTAGCTTGGGGACATTTTTTATTTCCATTGTAATCAATGGAAGTAGAGTGTGGGAGAGAAGCATAATAGGCAACTGATTCATTCCTGCCAGTTCCATACAACTATCCAAAGAAAACACATATACATAATGTTTTTCGCATTAAAATTTCAGGATGACGAAATACAAGTATATGGCTTGGTTTGGCAACCTAAACATCCAGGAATGAAGGAGATTACAGAGAGTGGTTGACACTGCCTGGTCCATTACAGGTAGAGACCTTCTTATCATCGAAGGGATTTGCACGGTGGCGTAGCAGTAGAGTTGCTACCTTACAGCGCTTGCAGCGCTGGAGACCTGCGTTCAATCTTGACTATGGGTGCTGTCTGTACGGAGTTTGTACGTTCTCCCCGTTACCTGCGTGGTTTTCTCCGGGATCTTCGGTTTCCTCCCATAAGACGTACGGGTATGTAGGTTAATTGGCTTGGTATAAGTGTAAATTGTCCCTAATGTGTGTAGGATAGTATATATATGCAGGGATCGCTGGTCAGCATGGACCAGGTGAGCCGAAGGGCCTGTTTCCGCGCTGTATCTCTTAACTAAATTAAACTAAACTATGGAACGTGCCTCAAAAAGGTAGCCAATATCTTCAAAGACCCACACAACCCTGCACACACTCTCATTTCATTTCTACCATAGGAAAGAAGGATCCATGAAAACCATGACCACTAGGTTCAAGAATGGCTTCTTCCCAGCTGTCATCAGGCTCTTGAACACTACACAACACTAACCTCAGCAACTACAGGTCATAGTTCTATACACTATGTCTTTGGTTTCACTATGGAGTTCGGTGTTTGCACTATTATGGCTACCTAGCATTATAGTTATTAAGTTTTTGAATATTTAGATGATCATATTTTATCTGTGTGTATTGCATTTATGGGGTGGTTAAGGTACTGTAAGCAAAAAAAAATCATTATTCTACATGTGACAATTAACCACTCTTGACTCATGTATTTCTTAGATCCAGGGTGTTGGGAGTGGCTGCAAGGACAACTGTCAAAGATTCCTGAAAAGTATCACTAAGGACATGCATTTTTAATGTTAAAATTCAAGACAGTTACATAACAGAATATCTTTAATCTGCCATGTAGGCATGTTGTGCTTGTCTGAGGCTAATACAATTCAAGACAGTCTATGCCTTGCACTGAATATTAAATGCAGCCTCCCTCGTCTGTATAATTAAAACTCAAATCTTGACCACTTCCTGTTTGCACTGCATATTGATTTTAGAAAAAATGCTGCCACTTACGGCTGTGATTTTTGGCCATCTTACTCAGAGCCCCCCTCCGCTGCGCAGGACAAGAGCATTTTTCCCATCGATGAAAAATAAAAGGCTTATTAATGTTTTTAAAATGTTGAGATTCTCTCTCCTGTCATCACGCCATGAAGGCCATGCCCCTTCTGGTGGGATGGGGAGGGACTATAAAACCCAGAAGTATGGACTGCCTCAGTCTCTGTGAGATGGAGGAGTGAGAGGTCACGACTGTCAGTCTGAGCTGTGAATAACACTGAACACATGTCTACTAAACTGTGAGTGGATTTACTGACCTGTCAGTGCCCTTAATGTGGTTTGAAAATGAAGTTTGAAAATGTAGTTTGAAAATGCAAAAGTGGTTGGTTCGAAAATGCAAAAGGTGGTTTGGTTTGAAAATGCAAAAGGTTTTGGTTGAAAATGCAAGTGGGGTTGGTTTGAAAATGCCAAAGGTTTGGTTTGAAAATGCAAAAGGTTTGGTATGAAAATGCAAAAGGTTTGGTATGAAAATGCAAAAGGTTTGGTTTGAAAATGCAAAAGGTTTGGTTTGAAAATGCAAAAGGTTTGGTTTGAAAATGCAAAAGGTTTGGTTTGGTTTGAAAATGCAAAAGGTTTGGTTTGGTTTGAAAATGCAAAAGGTTTGGTTTGGTTTGAAAATGCAAAAGGTTTGGTTTGGTTTGAAAATGCAAAAGGTTTGGTTTGGTTTCAAAATGCACAAGTTTGGTTTGGTTTGAAAATGCAAAGGGTGGTTTGGTTTGAAAACGCAAAAGGTTTGCTTTGAAAATGCAAATGATGGTTTGGTTTGAAAATGCAAAAGGTTTGGTTTGAAAATGCAAAAGGTTTGGTTTGAAAATGCAAAAGGTTTGGTTTGAAAATGCAAATGGTGGTTTGGTTTGAAAATGCAAATGGTGGTTTGGTTTGAAAATGCAAATGGTGGTTTGGTTTGAAAATGCAAATGGTGGTTTGGTTTGAAAATGCAAATGGTTGTTTGGTTTGAAAATGCAAATGGTGGTTTGGTTTGAAAATGCAAATGGTGGTTTGGTTTGAAAATGCAAAAGGTTTGCTTTAAAAATGCAAAATGGTTGCTTTGAAAATGCAAAAGGGTTACTTTGAAAATGCAAAGGCAAGTGCAGTTGCTTTGAAAATGCAAAGGCAAGTGATTAAAAGTTAAATCTTGACCACTTCCTGTTTGCATTGTATATTGATTTTAGAAATATTGCTACCACTTACGGCTGTGATTTTTGGCCATCTTACTCAGAGTCTCCCTCCAGCTGTCAGGGCCAGAGGATTTGTCCTATCGATGAAAAATAAAAGACTTATTAATGTTTAAAAAATGTTGAGATTCTCTCTCCTGTCAATCAGGCCATGAAGGCCATGCCCCTTCTGGTGGGAGGGGGAGGGACTATAAAACCCGGAAGTGTGGACGTGCCGCAGTCGCTGCAAGCTGGGGGAGGGAGAGGTCATGACTCTCAGTCTGAGCTGTGAATAAACTGAACACTGAACACATGTCTACTAAACTGTGAGAGTGGTTTTATATGCTTTTATGTGGTTTATTTGGAACTGTGTTTGGAAGGAATAAATGTTTTTATGTGCCTTTTGACTGTGCCTTTTGACTGCGCCGCTAATTGAAAAGTGTGCCTTTTGACTGCGCCGCTAATTGAAAAGTGTGCCTTTTGACTGTGCCGCTAATTGAAAAGTGTGCCTTTTGACTGCGCCGCTAATTGGCTAGCATATTGGCCAGCATTTATGGACCCAATTGGGATGACAGCTCATTTATAACCAAATTTTTTACATCTCTCCCAAATATTGGAAATTGTGGGTGGAGATTTTAATCTGGACCAAGACCCTATAATGGATAGATCTTCGAACAAAGCCTCTACTTTAACTAAATCAGGTAAGACTCTGCTTGTTCTTGCCAAACAACTGGGGCTCACAGACCCATAGAGACTCACATTCTCCACTACTAAATTATTTTCATTTTTTCCCACGTACATCGTACGTTTACCCGTATAGACTTCTTTCTCTTAGATAACAGACTGCTTTCCAAAATCAAATCCAGTGAGTACCATAGCAACGTAATATCAGATCATGCTGCGAACTCCCTCGATCTTCATTTTCGTAAACGAACTAACCCCTTTAAATGGAGGTTCAACCTCATTACTAGCAGAGGCTCACTACATGCAATTCCTGCACTCCCAAATCACCTTATATTTTGAGCTGAATGACTCGCCGGACATAGAAAGAGGTATACTCTGGGAAGCTTCAAAAGCCTATATTAGGGGCCAACTCATCTCTTTTGTCTCCAACCTGAAAAGAACCGAGACGTTCCAAACGGCAGATCTGTTACAAAAAATAAAGGACATTGATGACAAATATGCATCTGACCCAAACCCTAACCTCTATAGAGAACGCCTTAGGCTACAAACAGACTTTGACCTCATGTCCATTAATAAAGCCAAGCTACGACTGCTTAAATCTAGGCAACACTTTTTTGAATCTGGGGATAAAGCTGGGAAGCTTTTGGCCCATCAGGCCAGAACAGAGGCGACTTCACGGCTAATTCCAGCCATTAGATCCAGCTTAGGGGAGATTCATACTGATCCTCTTAGAATTAATGAAGCATTTGCTAAATTCTACACTGAACTACACACTTCCGACTGTCCTCTCACTGCAGGTGACATGTTCAGTAGTATGACGTTTCCCCGAATTGACGATGAAGCCATGAGAGACTTGGGTGGTCTCATAACTATTGCTGAGGTCCAAGCAGCCATCACATCGCTGCAAAGCGGAAAGTCAACCGGCCCTGACGGCTTCTCTGTAGAATATTATAAAGCTTTCTTTGATCTCCTCGCACCAGTCCTGAGAGATATGTACAATGAGGCGTTTTTACATCGTCGCCTACCGCCCACCTACTATCTCCCTAATTCTTAAAAAGGAAAAAGATCCCCTGCTTTGTAGTAGCTATAGACCAATCTCACTCCTGAATGTGGACCTCAAAATCCTTTCTAAAACCCTTGCGCTCCGTCTTCAACGAGTGATGCTCTCTATTATCTCGTTAGATCAAACAGGGTTTATACCAGGCCGACAGTCTTCCCACAATACTAGGCGTCTCCTTAACATCATCCACTCTTCGAGTAGTGAGACCCCGGAGATAGTGGTCTCCCTCGACGCCGAAAAAGCCTTCGACAGGGTCGAGTGGAGGTACCTATATGAGGCGATGGACAGGTTTGGCCTCGGTAACAGTTTTATTCTCTGGGTCAGTCTATTATACTCGTCCCCGGTGGCCTCAGTACAAACAAACGACATACTGTCGCCCCACTTCACCCTTCAGAGAGGTACCAGACAGGGTTGCCTGTTATCACCACTCCTGTTTGATGTCGCGATAGAACCCCTGGCGGTCTGGTTACGCGCAGAGAAGGGATTTAAAGGTATTACACGGTTTGATACAACTCATAAAGTCTCATTGTATGCGGACGACCTGCTCCAGTACATCTCGAACCCAGTCAGTTCGCTCCCTGTGATTATGAATATTTTAGAACGGTTTGGTGCGTATTCTGGTTATAAACTTAACTACCAAAAGAGTGAGCTATTACCGATTAACTCATTGGCTAAGCAGCTCTTTAACCTCATTCAAATGGGCAGAGGATGGGTTTCGCTATCTCGGAGTTTTTATCACAATACCCTTATCTGATATGTTCCGCACAAACTTTCTGCCTCTGGTTGAGAAAGCCGAAAGAGATTTTGACCGCTGGTCAGTTTTACCGCTATCCCTCGTGGGCTGGATAAATCTGGTTAAGATGGTTGTCCTACCCAAATTCCTGTATCTTTTCCAGCACGTCCCTATACTTATCACTAAATCTTTTTTTGATAGATTAGAAAGGACAATATCTACATTTTTATGGGGTAGCAAACCGGCTAGAATCCGAAAGGCGATACTGCATTCTCCTAAGAGTGATGGCGGTTCGGCATTTCCTGACTTTAGGCGATACTATTGGGCAGCTAACTTGCAAAAACTCCTGTATTGGATGAATGATGATTGCGACCACCTACCGTCCTGGGTATACATGGAAAAGGCGAGTTCACGTCTCCCGTTGCGGTCTGTCCTATGCTCCCAACTCCCCCTTTCTATAACATCTGTGGGTGCAGGCCCAATTGCGTCCCTTTCGCTCAAGATATGGAATCAATTCAGGAAAAACCTCGGTTTACAAGGCCCTTCCATCTTGACCCCACTGCTTAAAAATCACATTTTTAAACCTTCAAGTACAGACCAAGCATTCAAAACCTGGCATAGCAACGGTATCAGTAGTATCAAAAACCTATACAAGGATGGCATCTTTTCGTCTTTCGCGGAGCTCTCGTCTAACTACAACCTCCCAAACTCCCACCTTTTTCGGTTTTTCCAGATTAGGGATTTTGTGAAGAAGACATTCCCCTATTTCCCAAATCGCCCTCCTGAAACCCTGACTGATACCATCTTAGCTTTAGATCCCAACCGGAAGAAATGCATCTCTATTTTGTATAATTTGCTAGGGTCGGTTTTATTGAAACCTCATACCTCATTAAAAGCTGCGTGGAAGGGAGAGCTGAATACGAAACTAACAGACCAGCAATGGGACTCTGCCTTGGATTTGATCCATTCTTCTTCCATATGTGCTCGTCATGGCCTAATCCAATGCAAAGTCATTTACAAAGTCCACTGCTCAAATGCAAGATTAGCTAGAATGTACCCAGCTGTTAGGGACACCTGCAACAGATGTAATCAATCTCCCGCTAACCATAGCCATATGTTTTGGTCTTGCCCTAAGCTAGCAGCCTTTTGGAGGAGTGCTTTCGAATTGATAAGCAGAGCTTACGACCAGACTATTCCTCCAAACCCAATGTCAGCCATTTTCGGTACCCCTCCCAACACCAACCTCTCTGTTGCTGTGAAACGTGTCCTAGCCTTTACAACCTTGTTAGCCCGGAGACTGATCTTGCTTAACTGGAGGCTCACCTGTCCCCCGACACACGCCCTTTGGATTAAGGAGGTGCTTTACAATTTGAAACTTGAAAAACTTAGGTTCTCTCTCAAAGGCTCTACCAAGACATTCCTAGATACATGGAACCCTTTCTTTGAACTGGTTAACTCTCTTAACTTGTCCCTGGACTCGGAAGAGGATTGAATGTTCTCTACCATTGTTTTGTTCTACAGCAGCTGCTTTCCCCTTAATCCCCCCCCTCCCCACAATTATTTATTTAAATATATATGTTTTCTTTTTTTCTTTTTCTTTTTTATAGCACATTTTGTTTTGTTTATTTTACCATTTGTGTGTGGATGTGTACGTATGTGAGTGTTGTTTGTCCCCGTTTGGTTCCGACCTGACTTGGGTGGGTTGAAGGCGGGTAAGGGTAAGGGTTTTGAGGATCGCTTACATACTGTTGCACAATTATGCCTTGACTGTCACTGTCTGTTATTATAGTATGTATGCAAATTGCTGTGAAATTCAAATAAAAAGATTTAAATTAAAAAAATATATATAATAAAAAAAAATAAAAAAAAAATAATAATAATAAAATAAAAAATAAAAACAAGAAAATGCAAAAGGTTTGGTTTGAAAATGCAAAAGGTTTGGTTTGAAAATGCAAAAGGTTTGGTTTGGTTTGAAAATGCAAAAGGTTTGGTTTGGTTTGAAAATGCAAAAGGTTTGGTTTGGTTTGAAAATGCAAAAGGTTTGGTTTGGTTTGAAAATGCAAAAGGTTTGGTTTGGTTTGAAAATGCGCGAGTTTGGTTTGGTTTGAAAATGCAAAAGTTTGGTTTGGTTTGAAAATGCAAATGGTGGTTTGGTTTGAAAAACCAAATGGTGGTTTGGTTTGAAAATGCAAAAGGTTTGGTTTGGTTTGAAAATGCAAAAGTTTGGTTTGGTTTGAAAATGCAAATGGTGGTTTGGTTTGAAAATCCAAATGGTGGTTTGGTATGAAAACGCAAAAGGTTTGGTTTGAAATTGCAAATGATGGTTTGGTTTGAAAATGGAAAAGGTTTGGTTTGAAAATGCAAAAGGTTTGGTTTGAAAATGCAAAAGGTTTGGTTTGAAAATGCAAATGGTGGTTTGGATTGAAAATGCAAATGGTGGTTTGGTTTGAAAATGCAAATGGTGGTTTGGTTTGAAAATGCAAATGGTGGTTTGGTTTGAAAATGCAAATGGTTGTTGGTTTGAAAATGCAAATGGTGGTTTGGTTTGAAAATGCAAATGGTGGTTTGGTTTGAAAATGCAAAAGGTTTGCTTTGAAAATGCAAAATGGTTGCTTTGAAAATGCAAAAGGGTTACTTTGAAAATGCAAAGGCAAGTGCAGTTGCTTTGAAAATGCAAAGGCAAGTGATTAAAAGTTAAATCTTGACCACTTCCTGTTTGCGTTGTATATTGATTTTAGAAATATCGGTACCACTTACGGCTGTGATTTTTGGCCATCTTACTCAGAGTCTCCCTCCAGCTGTCAGGGCCAGAGGATTTGTCCTATCGATGAAAAATAAAAGACTTATTAATGTTTTAAAAATGTTGAGATTCTCTCTCCTGTCAATCAGGTGGGAGGGGGAGGGACTATAAAACCCGGAAGTGTGGACGTGCCGCAGTCGCTGCAAGATGGGGGAGGGAGAGGTCATGACTCTCATTCTGAGCTGTGAATAAACTGAACACTGAACACATGTGTACTAAACTGTGAGAGTGATTTTATATGCTTTTATGTGGTTTATTTGGAACCGTGTTTGGAAAGAATAAATGTTTTTATGTGCCTTTTGACTGTGCCTTTTGACTGCGCCGCTAATTGAAAAGTGTCCCTTTTGACTGCACCGCTAATTGAAAAGTGTGCCTTTTGACTGCGCCGCTAATTGAAAAGTGTGCCTTTTGACTGCGCCGCTAATTGAAAAGTGTGCCTTTTGACTGCGCCGCTAATTGAAAAGTGTGCCTTTTGACTGTGCCGCAAATTGAAAAGTGTGCCTTTTGACTGTGCCACTAATTGAAAAGTGTGCCTTTTGACTGTGCCGCTAATTGAAAAGTGTGTCTTTTGACTGTGCCGCTAATTGAAATGTGTGCCTTTTGACTGTGCCTCTAATTGAAAATTGTGCCTTTTGACTGTGCTGCTAATTGAAAAGTGTGTCTTTTGACTGTGCCGATAAGTGAAAAGTGTGCCTTTTGACTGTGCCGCTAATTGAAAAGTGTGCTTTTTGACTGTGCCGCTAATTGAAAAGTGTGCCTTTTGACTGTGCCGCTAATTGAAAAGTGTGCCTTTTGACTGTGCCGGTAATTGAAAAGTGTGCCTTCATTTTAAAATGTGTTTTGCTTTTAAAATGTGGCTTGCGTTTTAAATGTGCTTGCTGTGCAACAGTTTTTGGAAAGAAAAAACGTGAATAAACATTTTATTAGATCAGGACTATGATGAATGCAAAATTGCTGCTCATTCCATGACTTCCGCTTAGTGGAGAGGTGGTGCTGATTGCGTCATTTCCGATGAGTTCAGAGGTGGCGCTGAGTGCAGAAGGCCTCAAGTGGAGACGCCGCCCTGAACCGTTTGAGTAATTCAAGAGAGCTTACTGCCATACATATGGTGAGTGTGTGTGTGTGTTTGTTGAAAGTTATTTAAAGCACGTTTTTGCAGTAGCAGGAGCTCTAGAGGAGTGTTTCAGAATAAAAAAGGCTTTAAACATTTGAATCATTTGGTTTAGACCTTAGTTCTTATTTTCAAACTACTTACATAGAGTATATGATTCGTAACGGGATTCACTATGCTTTCCATGTTCTGAAGTTACTTGGCATTTTAGTATTGGTGCTGTGTGTGAGTGTGTGTGTGTGTGTGTGTGTGTGTGTGTCTGTGTTTGTGTGTCTTTGTTTGTGTGTGTGTGTATGTGTGTTTGTGTGTATGTGTGTGTGTCTTTATGTTTGTGTGTATGTGTGTGTGTCTGTGTGTATGTGTGTGTGTCTTTGTGTTTGTGTGTGTGTGTGTGTTTCTTTGTGTTTGTGTGTATGTGTGTGTGTCTTTGTGTTTGTGTGTGTGTTTGTGTGTGTTTGTGTTTGTGTGTATGTGTGTGTGTCTTTTTGTGTGTGTGTGTCTTTTTGTGTGTGTGTCCCTGTGTGTGTGTGTCCCTGTGTGTGTGTGTCCCTGTGTGTGTGTGTCCCTGTGTGTGTGTGTCCCTGTGTGTGTGTCCCTATGTGTGTGTCCTTGTGTGTGTGTCTCTGTTGGAGTGCTTGGAGTGCTGTGGGGTTGGACTTGCTGCCTGCAGCCTGCTTGGAATGCTGTGAGGTTGGATTTGCTGCCTGCGCTCTGCTTGCTGTGAGGTTGGACTTGCTGCCTGCACTATGCTTGCTGTGAGGTTGGACTTGCTGCCTGCACTCTGCTTGGAGTGCTGTGAGGTTGGACTTGCTGCCTGCACTCTGCTTGCTGTCAGGTTGGACATGCTGCCTCCACTCTGCTTGGTGTGCTGTGAGGTTGGACTTGCAATGTTTTAAGACTCATTCACATTTTAAACTTTAATAAATCCTTTTTCCACTTGCCATGTCTGCGTGTTCTTCATCACAATGGTTACCTAATAGGCAGGAATGGCTGCGCTGTCGGAGAGCCACTAAGAGTGCATGGGGGGGGAGGTTGAGGGGAGATGGACTGGATGCGTGGGGGGGAGGGGAATGGCAAGGAGCAGAGATGGGGGTGAAGGGAGGAGGAGTAAGTGAGTGAACTGCCACCACACCAGCTGTAAGTGACTGAAGTGCCAGCCCACCAGCCATGACTTAGTGAACTGCCATCCCACCAGCCATGACTCACTGAACTGCAAGTCCAAGAATCCATTCAGTCCACAATGTCCATACTAGCCCTCTGGAAACCAGTCCCTTCAGCCCACAACACCCATACTAGCGCTCCAGAGATCCACGCAAGAATAGACTTTCCTCCTTCATTGCTGTGATCTGTAAAAGAAGATGAAAATGCCTAAAATTGATTGTCCACCCTCTCCCCCTTCTCTCTCACAGTCACCTGTTTTCAGCAGAATTTCTGGCAGTTTCTGCGCTGCCAGCCCACCTGTCCTGAGTTTCTGAGCTGCCAGCCTGCCAGGCCTGAGTGACTGAGCTGCCATGCCTCAATGACTGAGCCGCCAGCCCAAGAATCCATTCGGCCCACAATTTCCATACTAGCCCTCTGGAAACCAGTCCCGTCAGCCCACAAACCCCATGTCAGCGCTCCAGAAAGCCACCCCCACTGGCCAGCAATATTGGAATTGGTGGAGAGGTGGAATATTCCATTGGTGGAACAGCCCTCCCGTGTGAAGCTGGGACCGAATGGGTCCCACTTAGTCTAGTTCTGTCTTAGGTATGGGTTCCTTATGTCACCCGGGCCCACAATTCCTTCCAATGTGTTATCAGAGATTGGGTTTGTGACCTGAGACTTTTAACTTCACCACTCAGGTCTGTGGGATTTGACTTATATTTAGGAAGTGTTCTGCAATACTTGTTAATTGGGTCTCTCAAGTTAGTTCATAAGATTTTAAGTTTTAGGAGCAGAATTAGGCCATTCGGCTCATCAAGCATACTCCGCCATTCAATCATGGCTGATCTATCTTTCCCTCTCAACCTCATTCCCCAGCCTTCTCCCCATAACCCCCGATATCCATACTAAAGAAGAATCTATCAATCTCTGCCTTAAAAATATCTATAGACTTGGCCTCCACAGCCTTCTGTGGCAGGGATTAAATTAGTAACTAAAACCTTTCTGGATACTTTAAGAAAAGGAAGATTTGTGTGTAAGTATAACTTTCATGTTGATGTCATGACAATATTTTGCAGATAATTGAAGTCTAATTTTGAAGTCTAATATGTATGTGAGAAATGGAAACAAAATAACATGGTCAAAAATAAGTAATAGAAACATAGAAACATAGAAAATAGGTGCAGGAGTAGGCCATTCGGCCCTTCGAGCCTGCACCGCCATTCAATATGATCATGGCTGATCATCCAACTCAGTATCCCGTACCTGCCTTCTCTCCATACCCCCTGGTCCCCTTAGCCACAAGGGCCACATCTAACTCCCTCTTAAATATAGCTAATGAACTGGCCTCAACTACCTTCTGTGGCAGAGAATTCCAGAGATTCACCACTCTCTGTGTGAAAATTGTTTTTCTCATCTCGGTCCTAAAAGACTTCCCCCTTATCCTTAAACTATGACCCCTTGTTCTGGACTTCCCCAACATCGGGAACAATCTTCCTGCATCTAGCCTGTCCCACCCCTTAAGAATTTTGTAAGTTTCTATAAGATCCCCCCTCAATCTTCTAAATTCTAGCGAGTACAAGCTGAGTCTATCCAGTCTTTCTTCATATGAAAGTCCTGACATCCCAGGAATCAGTCTGGTGAACCTTCTCTGTACTCCCTCTATGGCAAGAATGTTCTTCCTCAGATTAGGAGACCAAAACTGTACACAATACTCCAGGTGTGGTCTCACCAAGACCCTGTACAACTGCAGTAGAACCTCCCTGCTCCTATACTCAAATCATTTTGCTATGAATGTTAACATACCATTCGCTTTCTTCATTGCCTGCTGCACCTGCATGCCTACTTTCAATTACCCAGGTCTCATTGCATCTCCCCTTTTCCTAATCGGCCACCATTCAGATAATAGTCTACTTTATTGTTCTTGCCACCAAAGTGGATAACCTCACAATTATCCACATTATACTGCATCTGCCATGCATTTGCCCACTCACCCAGCCTATTCAAGTCACCTTGCAGCCTCCTAGCATCCTCCTCACAGCTAACACTGCCCCCCAGCTTCGTGGCATCCGCAAACTTGGAGATGTTGCATTCAATTCCCTCGTCCAAATCATTAATATATATTGTAAATAGCTGGGGTCCCAGCACCGAGTCTTGCGGTACCCCACTAGTCACTGCCTGCCATTCTGAAAAGGACCCGTTTACTCCTACTCTTTGCTTCCTATCTGCCAGCCAGTTCTCTATCCACATCAATACTGAACCCCAAATACCGTGTGCTTTAAGTTTGCATACTAATCTCTTATGTCGAAAGTCCTTCTGAAAGTCCAGATATAACACATCCACTGGTTCTCCCTTATCCACTCTACTAGTTACATCCTCGAAAAATTCTATAAGATTCATCAGACATGATTTACCTTTCATAAATCCATGCTGACTTTGTCCAATGATTTCACCACTTTCCAAATGTGCTGCTATCCCATCTTTAATAACTGACTCTAGCCGTTTCCCCACTACCGATGTTAGACTAACTGGTCTGTAATTCCCCATTTTCTCTCTCCCTCCCTTTTTAAAAAGTGGGGTTACATTAGCTACACACCAATCCTCAGGAACTACTCCAGAATCTAAAGAGTTTTGAAAAATTATCACTAATGCATCCACTATTTCTGGGGCTACTTCCTTAAGTACTCTGGGATGCAGCCTATCTGGCCCTGGGGATTTATCGGCCTTTAATCCATTCAATTTACCTAACACCACTTCCCGGCTAACCTGGATTTCACTCAGTTCCTCCATCTCATTTGACCCCCGGTCCCCTGCTATTTCCGGCAGATTATTTATGTCTTCCTAAGTGAAGACAGAACCAAAGTAGTAATTCAATTGGTCTGCCATGTCCTTGTTCCTCATGATCAATTCACCTGTTTCTGACTGCAAGGGACCTACATTTGTTTTAACTAATCTTTTTCTCTTCACATATCTATAACAACTTTTGCAGTCAGTTTTTATGTTCCCTGCCAGTTTTCTTTCATAATCTATTTTCTCTTTCCTAATTAAGCCCTTTGTGCTCCTCTGCTGGACTCTGAATTTCTTCCAGTCCTCTGGTAGGCTGCTTTTTCTGGCTAATTTGTATGCTTCATCTTTTGTCTTGATATTATCCCTGATTTCCCTTGTTATCCACGGATGCACTACCTTCCCTGATTTATTCTTTTGCCAAACTGAGATGAACAATTGTTGTAGTTCATCCATGCAGTCTTTAAATGCCTTCCATTGCCTATCCACCGTCAACCCTTTAAGAATCAATTGCCAGTCTATCTTGGCCAATTCACGTCTCATACCCTCAAAGTTACCTTTCTTTAAGTTCAGAACCCTTGTGTCACTCTCCATCCTAATGAAGAACTCAACCATATTATGGTCACTCTTGCCCAAGGGGCACAACAAGACTGCTAACTGACCCTTCCTCATTACTCAATACCCAGTCTAGAATAGCCTGCTCTCTCGTTCGTTCCTCTAGAATATGATTCTAACCTGATATTCACTTGTTTGGTAATATTGATTGAGGAGTAAATATAGGACAGGATGCAGGGAGAAAATACCTTGGTCTTAAAAATAATGGCATAGGCCCTTTGCCTTTTCCACATTCACAAAAATCCTGGCCTTTGTTTAACATCTCATCCCAAAGATGTTATAGCTGATAGTATGGCTTGTTCTCAATGCTGTATTGGAATGTCAGCTTAGATTTTTCTTTGAGAAAGTGGGTCTTGAAACCCCAACATTCAGAAGTTTTTCGTTTTGATACTGTGGTGCAGAGGTCGAGTTGCTGCCTTACAGCGCCAGAGACCCGATTTGATCCTGATTACGGGTGCTATCTGAATGGAATTTGTCATGGCTGTGTGGGTTTTCCCCATGTGTTCTGGTTTTCTTCCACACTCCAAAGATGTAAAGGCTTTGGTAAAAATTGTAAATTGTTGCTAGTGTGTAGGATGGTGCTAATGTATGGGGATCGCTGGTCAGTGCGGCCTCAGTGGGCCGAAGGGCCTGTTTCCATGTTGTATCTCTAAACTAAACTAAACTAAACTAAACTAAACTAAACTAAACTAAACAGATGGTCCAGAGTATAGTGAAACTACAAAAATCCTAATCCCAATTCCATCCAAGCTCCTACTACAACATTTCAAACTTTAGTAGCTGAAGAATGACAAAGAAATATCTCAGTCAATTGTGCCTTGCACCTGTTTTGTGCATTTAACCCTGGCTGGGTGGTTATCCCAGGTTTCTAAACTGAAGAGAGTGCAATCATAGATGATGATATAATCAATGAGGAGAAGAAACCCAGGAAAGCAACAGACAGAGCATGGTTCTGAATCAAGTTGAGGTTTATTGATAAACAAGAAAATGGTTCAATTTGAATAAGTGTTTAGGAGGAATAAGGTATTTTATGTTGGATAAAGCAGAGTTCAGCAGGGTTAAGTACTCATGACTAGAATAGTCCATGACAGCAGACAGTGAAGTATTTCCAGCATAGAACAAGCTCATTTTTTCCACAATAAATGTGTTAGCTCTGGGTAGTGCAATCCAAAATTCGCAAACTGAATTAATGTCTCCTCGCATTTTTTTCATTTCCTTCGTATTAAACATTTATTCGTGTTTCCTTTAAGAATGGCTATAGGATGTCCCCTCGTGAAGTTACAGTGTAGATTTCTATGCTCAACAAACATCTATGTACAAACATTTTTCTTAAATTCATTCCTGTAACAATCAAAACTCATATAATTTCTCAATTCACTGCAAGTTGGTAGATTTTATGTAAACTAAAACTGACAGGCACCATTAATTCACCATCATTTTCACAACAATTTCTGCAGCCAGTTCTAATGGAATGTGAAGTCAATTAATATGTAGCCATCATACAAAAGACATGGTTTTGGAGAGAATGCAGAATGTGCTATATCTTTTCAAGAAATAAGATGTTGGATGAAAATCACGGCAACACCTAAATCAAATGAATAAAAAGCAGATTGTGTTTCAGAAAAGTATGAAATCTCTGGAAGAGGTGAAGAGAATCTAATTAGAAGATAATAGATTTGAAATGGAAATCATTTAGCCTTGGACTGGAAAGGAAGCAAGATGACAGGAAGAATGATAAGAAACAAATATAACCATGGGGTGAGCAGCCATAATGAGGGAACTGAGATATTAAAGGAGAAGGTTAAATCAATAAACACGCATCTGGTAATAGGAGTTATTATAATATTGATTAAATGTAAGTGTCTTCTGTAAACTTATAGATGAGAAGGAATAAGATGCTGGATCATTAAATTCTCCTATGGAAGGAGGGAATACATTTAATTGATTTCATAGAAACATGTTTCCAGCTTGAGTTGGACAAAGATTTGCATAACGAAAGGTCTTAAAAGTTTACAAGATTCATGGTGCTTTAGGAAGCAGCTTGAGAGATGAATCCCAGTGCTACTAAGAAACAATGCAACATAAATCAAAAGAAATTATTTAATTGGAGTTAAGGACTAGTAAACCTGGGAGGCACTAAATTAAAATAAAAACAATCGCCACAGACTGTTGAGAGAAAAAAAATGATGTGAGTTTGTTCAAGCAAATAATAAGCAGATCACACAAATGGCAGGCATTAAGTAAAGACAATTTTAATTACTTACACACTCAGTAAGATGATGGTGGGCATGTTTGAAGTGCAGAACAAAATAAATGTATGCAATTACTATAGATTGATTCTTTGAACTGTGTTGAAATGAACACCAAGACAAGCCTATACCCTGCAATATTTAGTAGTAAGCTTGAAATGGTGAGAAAAAAAAATCAAGTTTGCAGGGCATGTAAGCAGCAGTGATCATAATATTGCTAATTTTATTGATTTTTAACCCCAGGGCAGAAGCTGAACTTGGTAAAATGCTACTTAAGGTTTATTTTCCAATTGTGGGTGGGTCAAATCAAGCCCCTGAATAGGAGATAACCATTCATCAATCTGGTAGTGCGTTCATCGTAGTGCGTGCCATGTGTGAGTCTGATCATTTCAACATATAGTCAATAGGGAAATTGCTTCCATCATGGAATAGCAACAGTAAACATTATTGATCTATTCAACACGATATGATTTATGAATCATTGTATTACTATATTGTTGTTCACCATGAATGACCAATGTTTGGTTAGGATCTCCATCCTTGTAACTTGCCTTATCGAACTACTTATGGACGAGCCTATGGTCTGAAGAAGGGTCCCAACCCGAAACATCTCCGATTCCTTTTCTCCAGAGATTCTGCCTGACCTATTGAGTTACTCCAGCTTTTTGTGTCTATCTTTGACACTATATTGGCAACTAGTTTGGCTTATTGTTGCTGTGGAAGAAGCAAAGGTGAGGGAATATGGTAGTAATAATGGCGGGTTATGAATATGGCAGTACATTGATGAGCTGGAGAAGTAGGAGAGAGCACGTGTTTGCTCTGCACATGGAAGAAGATAAAATTTTCCTGAGAGTAATTGATATTGTTGAGTGGTTGAGAGTAGTGAGAGATCAGTGCAAAGGGGCTATATATCAGAGAAGATGATTGAAACAAATAGTTGGACTATAAATATGAAATTTTTATTTGCACCATGAACCGCAAATGAGATCTCTCTTGATGAAACAGTAAGAGGCATTTTAAATAAGTGCCACCAGAGGTTTTCATGGCATACACGTTTCAGTATGCATAACCAGGGACCAGAGGAAAAAATTGGATAATATGTCTTTGGATCAATTAAGGTTATGATATTCAGATGTTTTCAGATCAGGCACTTTGAGGTTGCATGGCAGGCAAGCTGTCACACCAGATAATTCAAGTGATACTGAAGATAGACACAAAATGTGGAGTAACTCAGCAAGACAGGCAGCATCTCTGGAGAAGGAATGGATGATGTTTCAGGTTGAGACAACACTGATTGAGTATCGTAGTCAGTAGAACAGAGGGTGTTCAAGGACAAAGCTTGGCAAGCGATTGATGGATACAGGTGAGAGTGCTTTTCATTTTAAGATGATTGGACAAAGACCAGACAGGTCCTGCCTCCACCTATTTTCCAGCTTTCTCTCCAATTAAGCAATTAGCCTCAAGGAGGGTCCCAACTTAAAACGCCACCTATCCATGTTCTCAAGCGATGACCTGCTGAGATCCTCTAGTGATATGTGTCTTTTTGTTAAACCAGCATCTGCAATTCCTTGTATCTCCATAATCCTTCTCAAGGTTGGGGGGACATGCAATTGATAAAAGGATCAACAGTGTGGTGTCATTGATTGCAATCAAGGTAACACCTGGAGATGAGGTTGTGGTGTGAGTCATGAACTTTAAGACAAATATATTTCCTGATTCATTAAAACAATTGTCAGAGGAGATTTGCTGCATTATCTGTTCAAATGTCAGAGAGATCTGTGCCAAATTTTACCTTGTGATTGTACAACTAGTACAACAGAAACTGCAGTATAATGGTAATGCGATACTTGAACAGAACATGTCCATGGTGGAAGGATTTGTGGAGGACACCATTAGGTGAGAATGGGATATATGGAGCAAGAGAATGAACAATCTGGTTCAGAAGTTCTACAATGATGATGCATTTGATGACTTATAAGTTCATAAGCCTCAAGAGCAGAATTAGGCCATTCGGCCCAATGATTCTACTCCACCATTCAATCATGGCTGATCCATCATTCCCTCTCAACCCTATTCTCCTGCCTTCTCCTTGCAACTTTGACACCCTTACTAATCAAGTATTGTTTGATTTTAGGGATGGTGGAGCATGTGATCTTGCGTTGCTGAGGGATGGCATCCTTTATGGCCATCAGTAGCATCCAGCTCAGAAATGAATGTGATTCCTTTTTCAAGAATACAATGAAGCTGGTTCACAAGAATGTTTGGACAACAGGTGCATGAGTGCACCAACAGGCGGACCATATACTGGGAAGGTAGAAGATGTTCTATGTAGGGTTGTGTAGGGCTTTTTTCAATCCTCAAATGGTACTGTGCTGGTACAAGAAATGTAACTGCAAAATACCCTGACACGTGTTCAGTTAGAGCTGAATGTCTTGAAGGAGGATAACATTGCTGTGTGTGAGATGATTGAAAAATTAATGATCCTGTGTGTGATGCTGCCTTACGCTTGGTTATACCAATGTCAGCCCAGTATAATTAGCCAAGGCACAGCAGGAGACGCTAAAACCTTTGATAGCTGAGTTGCATGCACAGGAAGCAATTGGGGAGGGAAAATCAGAGGCATCCTATCCTCGAGACCATCTACAGAGGAAGGGAAGTCTGTCCATGGGGAACTGCTGTGAAAAAATGTCAGAGCATGAAACCGAGTGCATCAGAGGAGGACAATAGGAAGCATTTAGACAAATTTAAGTTAGACATTGCTATTAATGCAATACTTGGAAACATGTTAGAAACTGTGTTATTTCAATTACTGTAGTGAAGAGGTTATTGGTCTTTATTATTTTTGGGGTTTATAATGATATTTCAAAATAAATGTGATATTTATTATTCATTGATATAAAGCGTCAAAATAACCCTTTGGTACAAGTTGAAGCTATTTATGGAGTATTCACTGCTGAGTTCAGTTGTGTTAAGGTAGATACTATTTAATTAAGACTATTTATGTTGTATCTCATATTTGAGTGAGAAATGAGTCGGTGTACATTAAGCTATATTTATAAATGTTGATTGTGTCATTACTATTACAAATTTATATTGCATACAAATTGTTACGAGAAAATAGTTTAAGATATTTGTTGCTATGTCTTGCTGCATCTTTTAAAGGAAAGGTAATGGAAGATTTTGTGTGCATAAACCTTTAAGAACCATTGTAACCTTCAGCCGTCAAAGAACCATTGTACATTTCCTTGAGCACCGTCTGCTTTGATCTGTCCGTTCCACAGCTTACTTTCACTTTGCACCCTTCCATATCTCTAGTTTCCCTCTCCCCAGACTCTCAGTCTAAAGAAGGATGTTTCGACCTGAAATGTCACCCATTCCTACTCTCCAGAGATGCTGCTTGTCCCGCAGAGTTACTCCAGCATTTTGTGTGTGTCTATCTTTGGTGTAAACCAACATTGGTAGTTCCCTCCTACACATTTCCTATGGCAGTTAGTTGCCTTCTCAGGTATTCCCTTGGGATTGAGGATGAGTTCCATTCACTCCAGTTTTGTGATGTATGAGTCCAGTGTGCAAACTACAGACTCTTCCACTGAGGATGAGCTTTTTGGGCTAAATGATCTGCTGCCTGGCTATACACTCAGAGTAACTCAATGTAAATATGCACATTAATAATAAGTTGGCATTTTTGATGCATTTACCCCAGGATTTTATTTATTTATTTATTTATTTATTTTATTTATTTATTTGTTCCGAACAAGTAAAGACATAAATAGGAATAAATAACAACAACAAAATCGAAATAGTCAAACATTGGACATTCCAGGCAATTTTTGCAAAGCAATGAAAAGCATAATGCAAAATTTAAATGTCCAACACTTTTTCTTTACAAGCTCGAAAAGGAGTGAGAAGAAGAATAACTTATTTAATCTCACCCCTTCTCCCTAAACCCTTCTTCCATATTTAATAATTAATTAATTAATAATAATAATACCCCAGACAATTTTTAGAGATACATACAGCCATATATATACATACAACTGATATACACATACAAGTAATATGTATGAAGTAACCAAACGACATAAATAAATAATAAATAAAACAATAAATAAACATTAACCCCTGTTTGTCAACCATCCCCTTCATCCCTGTACCTTGTGAAAAAAAAATTTTTGTATATCATTTTGAACTGGTTCATGTTTGGACATTGCTTTAATTCCACATTCAAACTGTTCCACAATCCTACTCCACAGACCGAAATACAAAACGTTTTTCTGGTCGTGCGGACTCTTTGTACCTTAAAATTAAATATTCTTCTTAAATTACAACCCCCCACTCGCACATTAAATAATTGTTGTATATTTCCAGGTAAGTTTTTATTTTTGGCCCTAAACATTATCTGTGCTGTTTTAAATGCAACCAAATCTTCTAATTTTAATAATTATGACTGTAAGAATAATGGATTAGTGTGACCCAGATACCTGACCTTGTGAATAATACGTATTGCTCTTTTTTGCAGAATAGTTAATGAATGTAGCGAACTTTTATAGTTATTGCCCCAGACTTCTGCACAGTAATTTAAATAGGGTAAGATTAGTGAACAGTAGAGAATGCGGAGTGATTTGTGATCCAGAACCTGTTTAACTTTGTGTAATACCGAAATGCTTTTTGACAGTTTGCATTGTACATGTTTAATGCGTGATTTCCAGCTGATTCTATCATCCATTATAACCCCAAGAAATTTATTTTCATGAACTTGTTCTATTTCAACCCCATTTATCTTTATATTTGCTTGTGTATTTGTTCTGCAATTACCAAATAACATTATTTTGGTTTTGCTCAAGTTTAATGATATTTTGTTCCTGTCAAACCATGTTTTCAGTTAAACTGGGATTCATTTAAATCCCAGTTTAAGGTACATTTCAAATAATGATTTATGCATTCTCATCAACCTAATAATGTAATCAAACTTTGGGCCTTGGGTCTCTGGTACTTATAACAAGGCAACAGATCTAAAAAGAGAGCAGAATAATTTGATGTTTGCTCACTTTTACTTAAAGCAAATGTTAATGATTGCAGTGGTTCAAGATTTCCCTGGAAAAAAAAACTTTTTATAATAGTTTTTTTTAAATAAATGCCACCATAAAATATAATAGCGTATTGACACAGATGTTTCTCTTACAGGATACAGGCAGCACTTGCAAGTTAAGCAATAATTGTCCTTTAGAAAGTGATGTGAGCTACGTTCTTAAATTGCTGCACTTATTTTGGTGATGGTATGGGTGAACCATCTATCAATCACCTCTCCCCCTCCTGCTCCACACTCCTGTCCACCTATCACATCCCTGCCGTTGTTGCAGCCCAACATCTCTTCCTGCTTTCTCCCCCTAACACAATCAGTCTGAAGGGTCCAGACCCAAAATGTTGTCTATCCATGTTCACCAGAGATACTGCCTGATCTATTAAGTCACTCCAGCACTTTGTGTCTTTTTTTGTACACCAGCATTTGCAGTTCCAAGGATGACTATTTGTTCATTCATTCTTCCATATTACTTATTCAACTATTAATCTTATCTTATAGTGGTGTATTAAATCATGACAGGAATAGGTCGGTTAGATCTATTGCCCAGAGTAGTTTCTTGCCCAGAAGAGGTGAATCGAGGACCAGAGAACATATGATTTAAGGTGAAAAAAAGATTTAATAGGAAACTGAGGGGTAACCTTTTCACACAGAAGGTGGTGGGTGTATGGAACAAGCTGCCAGAGGACGTACTAGTTGAAGCTGGAACTATCCCAGCCTTTAAGAAACAGTTAGACAGGTACATGGATAGGACAGGTTTGGAGGGATATGGATCAAATGGTGGTAGGTGGGACTAGTGTAGCTGGGACATGTTGGCCGGTGTGGGCATGTTGGGCTGAAGGGCTTGTTTCCACGCTGTATTTCTCTATGACTATAATCAGCCATCCTGTGCGTTAGCCCTGAGCATTATAATGCACACCAGATTATTAACAAATTAATATGAATATATTCAGAGCACACCATTTCTTTACTCGGGAAGTAGTAAACCTAGGCAATGATGATTCCTTTGTGCAAAAAGTGTAAGCTATTTTATCTGCCTAAGTCATAAATTTGTATCATGCATTATACAATATATAGGTCATACAATTACTGCACCTAATATTTTTCATTCATTCATAATTTAGGAGTATACAATTACAGTCATTTATTATTATCTTATTTGTTGCCAAAGATGGGCATTCTACTACATACTTCTACAGTTTAGTCTCATGAGTTGTACTCTAATTTACTGTATATCACACCTTCCATTCAAATATTTAAAAAATGTTGACCATTATGTTTAGTCATCAGTGGCTTCGACTGTGGAAAGACTATGAAAGGGAAACATTTACCACAAATGACCTTCAAATGTGGGCCCCTCTGGACTGATATAAAACAGAAGACCTTTGACTGAGGGGAGTTTATAATGTTCAAAGATTAACTGATTGCATCATTTTTGTTTCAACCAAGACTTAATGAATTATATTTAATTAGCATCAGCCTTTTGAATCATGCTGAATTCAAACACTTGTTTTAACTTTAGAGTCACAGAGTTATACAGCATAGAAACAGGCCTGTACCTGTGTCGAGGCTGACCATCATTGCTATCAAAACTAATCCCACTGGCCTGTATTAATTCCATATAACTCAATGTCTTGCTTATTCAAGGACATGGCAAGATTCCTCAATTTTTTCTTTTAGTTTTGTTTAGTTCAGAGATACAGCATGGAAACAGGCTCTATCCTACACAAACTAGGGGCAATTTACACTTATACCAAGCCAATTAACTCACAAATCTGCACGTCTTTGGACTGTGGGAGGAAACCGAAGATCTCTGAGTAAACCCACTCGGTCATGGGGAGAACATAGAAACTCCATACAGACGGCATCTGTAGTTGGAATCGAACCCGGGTCTCTGCTGCTGCAAAAAACTCCATCGCTGTGCCACTGTGCCGCCCCTGCTATTAATGCTTCTTCCTCCATTACCTCCTCTGCAGCTCATTGTAGATAACAACTGCGCTTTGTGAAGTATTTTGCCCTCAGATACCCTTTAAGCCTCCTCCCTCTCATCTTAAATCTGTGCCTTCTAGTTTTATAACCCCCGACAGCAGGAAACAGGTACTAGTTATCTTCCTATCTATGCCTCATAATTCTATATATCTCTATCATGTCACCTCTCAGCTTAATTGTTCCAGGGAAAACAGACTCAGCCTATCCAATCTTTCCTGTTAACTCAAGCCATACAATCCAGGCAATGAGTTCACAAATTCATGTTCATAAATGAAAGGAGCAGAATTAGGCCATTCAGCCCATTGAGTCTACTCCCCCATTCAATCATGGCTGATTTATCTCTCCCTACTAACCCCATTCTTCTGCCTTCTCCCCATAACCCTTTTTACAGATGTTGTTAAATAATGATAATAAATTTGCAAGGGAAGAGTACGACAGTGATTGAAAGTCTGAAATACAAACAGTAAGCATGAGAAAAACCTCAACTGACCAAGCAACATCTATAGAAAGAGAAAGACAATTGTCCTTGAGTACTTACATTGCATTTCATTTCCCAGGTTCAATTCTATTTAAGTCAACAAAATGCAGAGCCATAACTATACAGTATGTGCAGGATTAATGAAAACCTATATGGACAGATTTCTCGACAGGTTGTGTTAATTTTCATTAGAGGTACAAAAAGTTGGCGTGTAATGATCTGCGTGCAAATATATTTCTGGAGAGAGGGAGGAGAACTGGAAAGAACAATAAAATAACCTTAACAACATTGTGTAGGAAGGAACTGCAGATGCTGGTTTAAACCGAAGATAGATACAAAAAGCGGGAGTAACTCAGCAGGACAGGCAGCGTCTCTGGGGAGAAGGAATGGGTGACATTTTGGGTCGAGGCCCTTCTTCAGACTGGTTAGGGATAAGGGAAACGAGAGATATAGCCGATGATGTGGAGAGATAAAGAACAATGAACAAAAGATATGCAAAAAGGTAACAATGATAATGGAAACAGGCCATTGTCAGCTGTTTGTTGGGTGAAAACAAGAAACTAGTGTGACTTGGGTGGGGGAGGGATAGAAAGAGAGGGAATGCCGGGGCTACCTGAAGTGAAAGAAATCAATATTTATAACACTGGGCTGTAAGCTGCCTAAGTAAAATATGAGATGCTGTTCCTCCAATTTGCGTTTAGCCTCACTCTGACAATGGAGGAGATCAATGACGGAAAGGTCTGTGTAGGAATGGGAAAGAGAATTAAAGTGTTTAGCTATCGGGAGATCAGGTGGGTTCAGGCAGGCTGAGTGAAGGTGTTCAGCGAAATGATCACCTAGTTTACGTTTGATCTCATCGATATATAAGAGTCCACATCTTTAACAAAGGATACAGTAGATGAGGTTGGAGGAGGTGCAAGTGAACCTCTGCCTAACCAGAAAGGACTGTCGGGGTCCCTGGACAGAGTCGAGGGAGGAGGTATAGCGACAGGTGTTGCATCTTCTGTGGTTGTAGGAGAAGGTACCTGGGGAGGAGGTGGTTTGGGATGAGTTAACGAGGGAGTTGCAGATGGAATGGTCTCTGCGGAAGGCGGAAAAGGGTGAAGATGGAAAATGTGGCTAGTGGTGGGATCCCGTTGGAGGTGGTGGGAATTTTGGAGGATTATGTGTTGGATGCAACGGCTGATGCGGTGAAAGGTAATGACTAGGGGGACTCTGCCTCTGTTGCGATTTGGGGGAGGGGGAGCAAGGGCAGAGCTGCAGGATACCGAGGAGATACAAGTGAGGGCCTCATCTATGATGGGAGAACCCCCGTTCCCTAAAGAATGAGGACATCCCAGATGTACTGGTAACAACATTGATGTACAGAGGCATCATAAGATCATAAGTGATAGGAGCAGAATTAGGCCATCTTGGCCCATCGTCTACTCCGCCATTCAATCATGGCTGATCTATCTTTCCCTCTTAACCCTGTTCCCCAGCCTTCTCCCAATAATCCCTGACACCCTTACTAATCAAGAATCTATCTATCTCTGCCTTAAAAATATCCCTCGTTGGCCTCCACAGCTTTCTGTGGCAATGAATTCCACAGATTCACCACCCTCTGACTAAAGAAATTCCTCCTCATCTCCTTTCCAAAGGAATGTCCTTTAATTCTGAGGCTATGACCTTTGGTCCTAGACTCTCCCACTGGTGGAAACATCCTCTGCACATCCACTCTTTCCAGGCCTTTTTGCTCAATGAATGACTCTAATGCAGCACCAGTGTATCAACTAACGTTATTTGAGTAGGGCTGTGAGATAAATGGCAGTAAAGCTCAAGTGAATAAAAACAATAATCCTGAAGTAAGATCCATGGTTTCGGTGGATTTGGTAGCATCCCAAATCACTTGTGCCAGACAAATATCAATGAGTTTTTAACATCTTCTGCACTAAACATCCCATCTCATTGAAGCAACCCCAGAAGCTATGCAAACACGACCATGCATATAATAGTTAAAAGAGCTTCAGAAATCTCAGGAAACCTTTCACAACACAACATGTGTCATCCATTTTGATAACCACATATCTGGGTGCAAAATTGTCCACCATTCTTCTTGGCTGTGAATAGAGACATGGAGTCATACAGGCCCTTCAGCCCAACTTGCTCACTCCAATCAACATGGCCCATCTACACTAGTCCCACCTGCCTGTGTTTGGCCCATATCCCTCTAAACATGCCCTATCCATGCTTCTGTCTAATGGTCTCTTAAACGTTGCAATAGTGCTACCTCCAACTACCTCCTCTGGCAGCTCATTCCATGCACCGACCAGTCTTTGTATAAAAAATTACGCATGAGAGTCCTATTAAATCTTTCCCCCTTCACCATAAACCTATGTCCTCTGGTTCTCGACTCCCCCATTCTGGGCAAGAGTCTCTGTGTGTCTACCCGATCTATTCCTCTCATGATTTTATACACCTCTATAACATCACCCCTCATCCTCCTGCACTCCAAGGAATAGAGTTCCAGCCTGCTCAACTTCTCCCAAGAACTCCGACCCGCGAGTCCTGGCAACATCCTCGTAAATCTTCTCTGTGAGAATATATGAGAATTTTTAAACATGCATTATGCAGAAGAAGAAAATATCGTTTCTGTAAAACCAAGAATTGCAGAGGTATTGATGGATGGATATTAACATTTATCTTGGTTTATTTTCAAATTTTGAATCTCATTATAGTTTTGTACTTTCAATTCAATTCATTGCAAAATTCCACCAGGAAGGGGAGTAAAGGGAGATACCACATGAATGAATCTATTTGTTTCTTCCTGGTTAGTAAGACTTCCTACAAATCTTAGAAAGTGAATTATTAATATGGGTAGAGTGAACTCTGGTGATCAAGAAATGTGAACCATTTTACAGAATAATTTTCTGATGAGATGGCAAAGAAACTAAATGCGAGCCATTGAATGAGCAGATTGATGCGAGAAGGAGAATATAAAAGGGCCTTCAGGCATACATTGCCATTCAGTGACCCAGTGCATGATCGAGAGCATGTTGACTGGTGACATCATGGCCTGGTTCGGCAACTCAATCACGCAGAAAGAAGGACATTACAGAGAGTGGTAAACACTGCCTGGTCCATCACAGCTACTGACCTCTCTCCAGAAGCCAATTATGCCAGGCCAATTAACCAACAAACCTGTACATTTTTGGAGTGTGGGAGGAAACCAGAGATTCCAGAGACAACCCATGCAGGTCACGGAGACAACATCCAAACTCCGTACAGACAAGCACACAAAGTCAGGACCGAACCTGGGTCTCTGGCGCTGTAAGGCAGCAACTCAACTGCTGCGCTACTGTGCCACCCCCGCCTTCCTAATTTCTTGCTGTGACTGGTATGTTTGCTTTCTGTGTCTAATGAGTCAGTGCATCAAGAGTCCAAAGCTGATGATGAAAGAGTGTGTATTGGTGGGAAGGGTGTCCATTTCTGACCTCCCCGCTTGGGCTCTGCGCCCTTACATCAGTCATCAATGCCTTAACAGCTGGAGATTGCTTCATGTACACCACCAGCACCGGTGTCATCATTGTGAGCTTTGACCTGTTGGTGATGCCGACTCTGCAGATCTTTTTTAATGAATGTTATTCCTCAATACTCCTCTTTCATCTTCAGTTTCCATTGGGGTGAGGGAGTCTTTACTAACTAAATTTTTTAAGAAAGTCATTGGGGATGATGAAACATTTATTTGGTCCTCCCTGCCAGCCTGGGTCTTTAGCATTACTGCACTGTTAGTTGGAGCAATTACACCTTTGAATGTTAAAGAAGGAACTGCAGATGCTGGAAAATCGAAGGTACACAAAAATGCTGGAGAAACTCAGCGGGTGCAGCAGCATCTATGGAGTGAAGGAAATAGGTAACGTTTCGGGCCGAAACCCTTCTTCAGACTGATAGGGGGTGGGGAGAAGAAAGGAAAAAAGGAAAAAGGCGGAGGAGCCCGAGGGCTGGGGGAGGGGAGGAGACAACCAGATGGCTGATGAAGGGGAGGGGACAGCAAGGGCTAGCAGAATTGGGAGAATTCAATGTTCAAACCCCCAGGATGTAGACTGCCCAAGCGGAATATGAGGTGCATTTCCTCCAATTTACGGTGTTGCTCGCTGTGGCCATGGAGGAGACCCAGGACAGAGAGGTCAGATACGGAATGGGAGGGGGAGTTGAAGTGCTGAGCCACCGGGAGTTCAGGTTGGTTATTGCGGACCGACCGGAGGTGTTCGGCGAAACGATCGCCAAGCCTCCGCTTGGTCTCACCGATGTAGATTAGCTGGCATCTAGAGCAGCGAATGCAATAGATGAGGTTGGATGTTGACACCTTTGAATGTTGTCTGGCATTCATTATTTAGCACAATCGCATCCTCCAACGTGGTGTAATACATAAAATATTTAATAGAAGTGCAAACCAGGAAACACTTACTAACTAGAATCGTAATGTTTTTCCTCAAGTTATATTATCTGTGGAAAATGTTACTTTCGATGACAGCTCCTGATCCGTTTCTGAGCATTCTGAGAGCATAATCCCAAAATTCCACTGAGTGATTGCATCAATTTTATGGCCATTGAAGATTGACGTGGCCACTGATGCAAGGTGGTTACAAGTTTTGTGGATTGGATCCATGTGCCCTCATGGAAATCACTGAACCTGTGTAAAACTTGTGCAGTCTGTTGCTTGGAGATTGCCTTTAGGGTCCAATTTTCAAGCAGCCCGGGAGAGCAGTAGGTTCGGAGGAAGAAGTTTTATTAAGTGTCAGCAAGTGCAGGGGAATTTGCAATAGCAAAGCAGTGCAGAATGTGGAGAAACAGCTGCACTAATATCATAAGCAATGGTTGGCTATGAGCCGTACAGAGGTAAACTAAACGTTAGTCCCTTATCATGTATCTATACACTGTAAATGGCTTGATTGTAATCATGTATTGTCTTTCTGCTGACTGGTTAGCATGCAACAAAACCTTTTTACTGTACCTCGGTACATGTGACAATAAACTAAAGTGAACTGAACAGAACAGAACTATATCCACCTGATAAAGCTATAAGGTTATCAATTCTACATCTCACCTGAAAGACAGTGTAACAATCCTACATTACCACTCAAAAACTAAACTAAACTAAAGTAAGCTGAACTAAAGTAAACTAAACTAAACGTACTCAGCATTATTTGATTGTGCCCAAGATTAGCCAGTATGGCTATTCCTTCTCATGTTCCATCTGTCATGTTTCTCATTCCTTCTCATGTTACATCTTTTTAAAATTCCCTTTTAAAATAGCTACAGAAAAATTTAAATACTTGGGTATTGAAATCACCAGAACATATCAAGGCATGTTCAAAGCAAATTATGATCCTCTACTTAATAAATTAAATACATTAATTAAATTTTGGAAAACGCTTCCGATGTCTTTAATAGGCTGAATAAATGCAATAAAAATGATCTTCTTACCACAAATTTTATACCTATTTCAATCGATTCCTATATACCTACCAAAGAAGTTTAAAAAAAAAATTGGACTCAGACATTACTAATTTTATATGGGATTATAAATCCCATAGAATACAAAGAACACACTTGAACAAAGCTAAAGTATTAGGGGGCTTAGCACTCCCTAACTTCATGTATTATTATTGGTCAGTAAATATTATAAATATGATCCAACTGATGGACAACTCTGCCCAGCAAGTGGACTGGATTGTAATGGAGAGAGAGGACTGCTCCTCTGGTAACATTGGAGAGATCCTCCTCTCACCAATGAAACTGAATAACATAAATTATAACAAAAATCCAATTATACATAGTACAATCAGAACTTAGAAACAAATAAAACAAAATTTAAAATTAAGAAATCTATCGCTTTTATCTCCAATAGTTAATAACCCTTCGTTTAATCCCTCTATTACAGACAAATCTTTTATACAATGGGATAGACTAGGAATCAAAACGTTCGGTGACTTGTATGAAACTGGAAAATTACTATCATTCCAACAATTACAAATAAAATATAAACTGGGAAATAATCAATATTTTAAATATTTTCAAATATGTGACTATTTGAAAAAATATACAAAAGATCATTATAATATCCCAGCAGATGTATTGGATGAAGCAATGCAGATAAAAGCTGAATCAGCAAACTTAATATCATATTTGTATAATATTATCTTAAATGTAGAAATACCATCTATGGAAGGTATTAGAAGAGACTGGGAACAAGAATTAGCTATTAAAATCTCAAAGGTAAGGCGGAATGAACATGTATTAAACGTGCATAAATGTTCGATTAATGTAAGACACACTTTAATATAATTTAAATTTTTTACATAGATTATATTATTCAAAAACTAAAATGAATAAAATTTTCCCCAATGTATCATCCATTTGTGATAAATATCAATCGCAAGAAGCTACTATAGCGCACTCATTTGTTTTTTGTACAAAAATCCCCCAAAAAATTATTTAAATCTTTGAAATTTTTACAAAATTATTTAAAATAAAACTGATACCAAAAGCAGAATGGATTATCTTCGGAACAACAGAAGATAGTCCTGAACTAAATGTGTTTCAAAAGAAATTAATAGATTACGGGTTAATAACTGGAAAAAAGTTAATCCAAAAATTCTGGAAAAACGTTCCAATACCAACTATAAACATGTGGATTTCAAATATGTTTGAACATTACACCTAGAAGAGATAAGACTCCTCCTGGCAGGTAAACCAGATCACTTCCACCTGACGTGGTCTGCATTTATAGAATTATTACAAGTATAGGCTGCAAAAGTACTAAAAAAAAACTGAGGTCATGTAAAGGGGGATGAAAGCTGGAGAGTTGGTATATCCCATTTGCGTGATGCTTATAACAAAGTATTTGTTTTTCTCTTTTTTCCTCTTTCTCTTTTTTTTCTTCTCTAGGGTCTATCTCTTAATCCTTTCTTTTTTATTTCTTTTCTACAGGGTCTCTGTTCTTTCTTGTTATGTTTTTACACCTTCACTATTTTCCTTCACTTTCTCTTTTTTCTTAATCTCAACCTTTCCTTTTTATCAGTGTAAAAAATGACGGAGTACATTAATTGTAATAAGATATATGTGATGAGTACTAATGTAATTGGTTGTAATGTAATGTACTTCTAATAAATAAAAATAAAAAAAAATAAAAAAAATGTTCCATCTGTCTAATTCTGACTGCTGTGGGAATACAGCAGTCCTATTTTCCTGGTTTTCTCCAGTCAACATCAGTGAAACTGAGGACAGGAAGCAAAATCTGTAATGTTCACTCGACAGGGGAATAAAACAGGCAGTGGGTGCTTTAGCCACCCATCTGATTTTTTGTTTCTATTCATGATAATCAAGCAGCTTGTGTAACGGCGGCACGGTGGCACAGCGATAGAGTTGCTGCCTTACAGCGTCAGAGACTTGGGTTCGATCCTGACTATGGGTGCTGTCTGTGCGTTCTCCCCTTAACCTGCGTGGGTTTTCTCTGGGAGCTCCGGTTTCCTCCCACACTCCAAAGACGTACAGGTTTGTAGGCTAATTGGCTTGGTAAAATTGTAAATTGTCCCTAGTGTGTGTAGCATAGTGTTAGTGTGCAGGGAACGTTGGTCAGCACGGACTGAATGGACTGAAGGGCCTGTTTCCACGCTGTATCTTTAAACTAAACCAAACTAAAGTGGCCCTGGTTCTGAGTCTGCAGGTTGATTTAAATCACTGGGTTGCATTTTAGTGAGAGGTCAACACTGCTAATGTTAATTGGCAGTCACATGGGTGGCTGGCTGTATTTCCACACACATACATGAAGTTGTTAGTGATTGGTTAGTGAGAGGAGGGAATCTCATTGACACCTACCGGATAATGAAAGGGCTGGTTAGAGTGGATGTGGAAAGGATGTTTCCTGTAGTGGGAGAGTCCAGGACAAAAGGGCACAGCCTCAAAATAAAAGGACGTACCTTTAAAATGGAGATGAGGAAGAATTTCCTTAGCCAGATGGTGGTGAATCTGTGGAATTCATTGTCGTAGACGGCGGTGGAGGCCAAGTCATTGAGTGTTTTTAAAGCGGGGTTTAACAGGTTCTTGATCAGTAAGGGTATCAAAGGTTACAGGGAGAAGGCAGGAGAAATTCGATGGGCCGAGTGGGCCAATTCTGCTCCTATGTTTTATGCTCATTGACAGTAAACTACAATCTCATGTTGGTCTCTTCATGGAGTTTAATGGGGGGAGAAAAATGCTATAGAGATTCCCCATCATTTACAGAGTCATGAAGAATGGCATCCTCTCCCCTATTGATTTTGAGGAATCAAATGGCAGAGGGAGTTGTATTTTATAGTGTTTGAACATTATATTATTTTTAGAAGTGGTTTTATCCTATTTATTTTTCAGAGCCTTGTGGACAGAAGTGATCAAAGTCAGCAAGAACCTGGGTGAAGGGAATGAAGAGAAACTGTTTCTGCCAGTGTGGGCATCAAGAACAAGAGTCCAGAGATTTATGGTGGTTGACAAGAATATTAGAGGTAACATGAAGAGTGGCTTTTACACTGCAGCAAGTGGGGCGGCACAGTGGCACTAGCGGTAGAGTTCCTGCCTTACAGTGCCTTACAGTGCCAGAGACTCGGGTTCGATCCTGACTATGGGTGCTGTCTGTACGGAGTTTGTGCTTTCTCCCTAGGGCCTAGTGGGTTTTCTCTGGGTTCTCCGGTTTCCTCCCACACTCCAAAGACCTACGGGTTTGTGGGTTAACTGGCTTGGTATAAATTTAATTGTCCCTAGTGTTAACATGCAGGTTTAGAGGGTTATTGGCTTCTGTAAATGGCCCCAAGCGTGAAGGATGCAAAATTGTGATAACATAGAACTTGTGTACGGGGTGACAGCTGGTCGATGTGGACTCGGTGGGCCGATGGACATGTTGCCACCCTGTATCTATAAACTAAGCTCAACTAAATTTTTGCTCATCTGGAATTTATAGTCTGAAGAGGTGATGGAAGCTGAAATGAAATTGAAGATACGTTTGTGGGATAAAGAGCTGGGGTGGCAGACAGACATGATGGGATGAAAGTTCTATTTTCCAGCTATGGCTCTATGACACTGCCTTAAACATTTCCTTTTTTGGCACTAATAATCATATTAATGATTCAAACTTTTGCACTTGTTTGTAATTTAAGGCGGCACAATGGCACAGTGGTGGAGTCACTGCCTTACAGTACTTGAAGCGCCAGAGACCCGGGTTCAATCCTGACTATGGGTGCCATCTGCAGGGAGTTTGTACCTTCTCCCCGTGACCGTGTAGGTTTTCTCCAAGATCTTCGGTTTCCTCCCACACTCCAAAGACGTACACGTTTGTAGGTTAATTGGCTTGGAATAAGTGTAAATCGTCCCTAGTGTGTTTAGGATAGTGTTAATGTGTGGGGATCACTGGTCGGTGTTTCCACGCTGCATCTCTAAAACGAAAAAAAACAAAAACATTTAGCAGCCTATGGCTAAAGCCAGTCTCATCACTGTCTACCTGTAATGCCACTTCCAGGGAACAATGTCCATATACTCCTAGGTCCCTCAGCTCTACACCATTCCCCAGGGCCCTACCATTCATTGTGAAAGTTCTACCCTAGTCTGATTTCCCAAAATATAACACCTAGCAATTATCGGAATTGACGTTCCTCAGCCCACTCACCTAGATGATCGAGATCACGCTGTAATGTTTTGATAAACTTTTTCACTGTCCACGAAACCACCTATTTTTGTGTCATCTGCAAACTTTATAAGTAGCAGTCGTCCTAGCTTCCACCCCAAGTGTTCCCACTCTGACCATGCTCATTAACCGTACTCATGTCACTATCCTCAGTCGGTTTTTATCTCTTCACAGTATTAAGTTTAATTAAAAGCCACTCATGTGGAGCCTTGTTAAAATCTGGACAAATATTCCTTGGTCTTCCTTTCTTCCTGCAGTCTTCTGCCTTTTTATTAGACTTAAACCTGATCGACATCATTGAGTCATTAGTCCATGATTGATCTGTTCTCCTCTTAACAACCTTGACAGTGCCCTGTGCTGCTTACTGACGCATCGCCACTGTTTTGAATTCTTTTTGATAGCTGAGCAGTTACTGCGAGGAATCGATTTTGTTAATAAACAGGGCATAATAGCTGAAGCAGCTTTTGAAATCCACTTATAATTCCTTGCCTGTTGTGGCTCCTGGTTCATTTCCTACAGGGACTGTGTGATGTCTTCACAAAGGCATCAAGGCACAACATAAATGCATCAGAAGTGGAGCCCTCTTTGCAAGGCAGAACACTGAGCCGATCTAAGCAATTAGTCTTTTAGTTCCTGCTGCAGGCTGTTATGGTCCAGAATGTGTCACTACTAAAAGGTCACAATGCAAGAACATCGTGGGACTCCTTATTGTTCCCCAGTTCTGCATGGCCCAGTATTACCTTCTCCCCAAAATCCATAAACAGAACTGCCTTGGCAGACCCATTGCTTCTGCCTGCTCCTGTCCCACTGAAATCACTTCCACGTACCTCAACTCCATCCTACCCCCCCCCCCCCCCCCGGTCCAATCCCTCCTGACCTCTGTCCAAGGCACCTAACATGCCCTTCATCTCTTCATAGACTGCCGTTTTACAGGCCCGTCCCCTCAACTTCCCTATAAAAAAGATCTGAAGAAGGGTCTCGACCTGAAACGTCACCTATTCCTTTTCTCCAGGGATGCCGCCTGACCAGCTGAGTTACTCCAGCATTTCGTGCCCATCTCCAAAATCAAATACGCAGATGTTCGAAATCTGTAATAAAGCGGAAAATGTTAGAAATACTCAGCAAGTCAGAAGGCAGGTGGTTTTAGATTGAATATTAACCTCTGACATAAGGTCGTTGACCTGTAATGTTAACTGTTACTCTTTCCACTGATGTTGCCTGACCTGATTATTCCCAGCATTTTCTGTTTGTAGTTTTCACCACGGATTGCAATAGGTGGTTTCTCTCCCATTTACATATGTTTTTTGTTTAGTTTAGAGATACAGCATGGAAACAGGTGAAGCTGAGGTGGAAATAGTCAAGAAATTCAAGTTCCTTTGCATAAATATTGCCACAATTTGCCCTGGATGAACCATATTGAAGACTAAGGATGTTCGGCATGTCTCCAATGACACTTACCAACTTTTACAGACAGCACCACAGCTTGGTTTAGATCATAACATTTAGAGATACAATGTGGAAACAGACCCTTTGGCCCACCGAGTCCATTCTAACCAGTGATCCCTGCAAACTATCCTACACACACTAGGGAACATTTACAATTTTACCAAAGCCAATTAACCTGCAAACCTGTATGTCTTTGGAGTGTGGGAGGAAACCGATGCACCCGCAGCAAACCAACGCAGGTCACGGGGAAAATGTACAAATTCCGTACAGACTGTACCCGTGGTCAGCATTGAACCTGTAGTCTCTGCTGCTGTAATGCAGCAAATCTACCGCTGCACCACCATGACACCCCAATCCAATTCTACAATTCTCTTTGGGTAGTACAAAGAACAAAGGACAAAGGACATTTATTGTCATACACCATTTCTAGTGTAGTGAAATTTGAGTTGCCATTTGCAGCACACCAATAAAAGTAAGACACCACATTAAAGAAGAATTTAACATAAAACATAAAAACATCCCCCCACAATGGTTCCCACTGTGAGGGAAGGCAACAAAGTCCAGGCCTCATCCTCTTGTTCACCCGTAGACGCCGCAACGACGGCCCGATGTTTCAGGCCTTCCCGCCGGATGATGGAGCTCCGTTGTCGGGTGAACACTCTTCAGCGGCTTGGAGTGTCTAGACCGGCAGCTTCCTCCCTGGAGACCGCGGCTCCCGAAGTCCACAAGCCGCGCTGGTCGGAGATCCGACACTGGCGAGCTCGGCGAGAGATCCCAGGCTCCGCGGTGTTTAAATGTCAGTGCCGCCGTGGCTGGAAGCTCCGCAATGACAGCTCCGCGATGTTAGGAGTCGGCGGTCTCAGCACTCCGGAGCCCACCGCACGGCGACCCGGGTAAGGCATCGCCCGCTCCATGATGGCACCCCAGCGCTGCGCCGCTGCCAAAGCCGAAGTTCTGGCCGGCCCCGGCAGGAAACGCCGCTCCAGACCCGTTGGTAGGCCACGAGGAAGGGGCCAAGATACGGCTCGGAGAAAAGCCGCATCTCGGACCAGGTAGGGACTGAGAAATGCATTTTCGCCCTCCCCTCCCACCCCCCAACCCCCACCCCCCACCCCCACCCCCCACCCCCCACATAAAAAATATTAGACCTCCAAATGAAACATACTAAAAAGTTTTAAAAAGGGGTGAAAGGCCAGACAGCTGCAGGCTGGGCAGCCATACTCAACGGCGCCCCCTCGGATAATATATCGAATTCTTCAGTGACTTTCTAACAAGAAAGCTCTTATTGCCACAGGTCCCTTTTGCACTATGATCAGTGAACCGCACATATTTGTCAATATAAATATTTCACATGGCTATAAACAGCTTCCTTTTTTTCATTGAGCAACAAAGAGAAATCCTGCAATCCTTTGGTGCTTCACATATCCAGCCACTCGGGTTTTATCCTAACTTCAGGTGCACTGAGTGTGGAGTCTATTTATTCTTTCTGTGACGTGAAGGTTTCCGCAGGATGCTCCAATTTCCTTCATGTTTAATTAACTGCTATAAATTGCCTCTTCCTGTAGGTGGGTGACAGGAGAATCAAGGAAAAAGTTCCATAGATGCATGAGATCTCAATAGATCCATGAGATACATAGGTTTCTGCAAATTACATGGGGGGGGGGGGGGGGGTGAGTGACGGGACTGATGGGACGGCTTGAAGGCTAGAAAATATTTGAACACCTTCTGTGCTGTTATTAAATATGAGTTGTAAGATTTTTTTGTGTCCTCCTGGACTCAGTGCAAGTTCCGGTATTGAATAAAGTCACAGTCAGAGACCTACGGCACTGGAGATAGACACAAAATGCTGGAGTAACGCAGCAGATCATATAAACATATAACCATATAACCATAACAGCACGGAAACAGGCCATCTCGGCCCTTCAAATCTGTGCCGAACATTAAAAAAAAATTTTTTTTTAAATTAAAAATAAATACTTCCCCCTAGTCCCATCTACCTGCACTCAGACCATAACCCTCCATTCATTTCCCGTCCATATACCCATCCAATCTATTTTTAAAGGATAACATCGAACCTGCCTCCACCACTTCCACTGGAAGCTCATTCCACACAGCTACCACTCTCTGAGTAAAGAAGTTCCCCCCAATGTTCCCCCTAATCTTCTGTCCATTAAGTCTCAAGTCATGTCCCCTTGTTTGAATCTTCCCTACTCTCAATGGGAAAAGCTTATCCACGTCCACTCTGTCTAACCCGCTCATAATTTTAAAGACCTCTATCAAGTCCCCTCTTAACCTTCTGCGCTCCAAAGAATAAAGACCTAACTTGTTCAACCTTTCTCTGTAACTTAGTTGCTGAAACCCAGGCAACATTCTAGTAAATCTCCTCTGTACTCTCTCAATTTTGTTGACATCCTTCCTATAATTAGGCGACCAAAATTGTACTCCATACTCCAGAATTGGCCTCACCAATGCCTTGTACAATTTTAACATTACATCCCAACTTCTATATTCAATGCTCTGATTTATAAAGGCCAGCACACCAAAAGCTTTCTTTACCACCCTATCTACATGAGATTCCACCTTCAGGGAACTATGCACAGTTATTTCTAGATCCCTTTGTTCAACTGCATTCCTCAATTCGCTACCATTTACCGTGTACGTCCTATTTTGATTTGTCCTGCCGAGATGTAGCACCTCACATTTGTCAGCATTAAACTCCATCTGCCATCTTTCAGCCCACTCTTCCAAATGGCCTAAATCTCTCTGTAGACTTTGAAAATCTACTTCATTATCCACAACACCACCTATCTTAGTATCATCTGCATACTTACTAATCCAATTTCCACCCCATCATCCAGATCATTGATGTACATGACAAACAACAGTGGACCCAACACAGACCCCTGAGGCACCCCACTAGTCACCGGCCTCCAACCTGACAAACAGCCATCCACCATTACTCTCTGGCATCTCCCATTCAGCCACTGTTGAATCCATCTTGCTACTCCACCATTAATACCCAACAATTGAATCTTCTTAACCAACCTTCCATGAGGAACCTTGTCAAAGGCCTTACTGAAGTCCATATAGACAACATCCACTGCTTTATCCTCATCAATTTCCCTAGTAACCTCTTCGAAAAACTCAAGAAGATTAGTCAAGCATGACCTTCCAGGCACAAATCCATGTTGACTGTTCCTAATCAGACCCTGCTTATCCAGATGCTTAGATATATTATCTTTAAGTATCCTTTCCATTAATTTGCCCACCACTGACGTCAAACTAACAGGTCTATAATTGATAGGTTTACTCTTCGAACCCTTTTTAAACAATGGATGCTGCCAGCATTTTGTGTCCATCTTCGGTATAAACCAGCATCTGCAGTTCCTGCTTACACATCTTACAGTGCAGAATAAAATCCTTGTAACCAACACATGCAAATCAACCATCAATTATCCACCACATTATCCACCACCCCAGCAGCTCAAATGATACGATACGATATGATAGAACTTTATTTATTCCAGGAGGGAAATTGATCTGTCATACTATATGTATATATATATATATATATATAAATATATATATATATTCAAACACACTACACACACACACAGTCCAACAATAGTGATAACTTTATCGTCGGTGAACTTGAAGAAGGAGATCGCACTATGTGTGGCTCACAGTCGTGAGTAAGGCGTGAGTAGAGCAGCCTTGAGGTGCTCCCTTTCTGATGGTTCCTTGCTTTTGTTGCAAGCCTTGAGGTGCTTCCTTGCTGACGGTTCCTTGTTTGCGTACACTAGTCCTCTCGAAATGAATGGAAACATTGCATTTGCCTTCCTTACAACCAACTCGACCTGCAAATTAATGTTTTGGGAATCCTGCACCATCACTCCCAAGACCGTTCGATTTCTGAATACCCTCCCCATTTAGAGAATAGTCTATGCCTCTATTCCTTATGCCTAATTGTACAGCCATACACTTTGCTACACTGTATTCTATTTGCCACTTCTTTCCCCACTCTCCCTACCTGTTCAAGTACTTCTGCAGACTCCCTGCTTCCTCAACATTACTTGCCTCTCCACCCATTTTTGTATCAACCACAAACTTGGCCACAAAGCCATTAATTCCATCATCCAGATCATTGACACATGATGTGAAAAGTAGCGGACCCAACACCAACCACTGCAGAACACCACTAGTTATTGGTAGCCAACCGGAATAGATCCCCTTTATTCCCAGGGATGAACAGGATCATGTGTAGGAAGGAACTGTAGATGCTGGTTTACACCAAAGATAAACACATAATGCTGGAGTAACTCAGCAGTTCAGGCAGCATCTCTGGAGAAAGGTATAGGTGACGTTTCTTTTCTGACGAAGGGTCTCAATCCGAAATGTCACCTATTCCTTTTTTCCAGAAATGCCATCTGACCCGCTGAGTTACTCTGGCATTTTGTGCTTATGAACAGGATCATGATGCTTCTGAATATTTAAACATCATTGTGGTTTATCAACCGATGAACATTAATGCAATATTTTCATACTTAGAATTATCCGCGTGTTCCCTGGCTTTATGCAACATCTCAAGAGCTCACCTTTCTCCTAACGATGGAGCCAACATGTCTAATCTGTTCTTTGACAAAAGCTCTTGAGGGTCTGCACTGACTCATTCTTTTTATTGTTTTTTTTACACAATGCTGAATTAAATTGTGGAAAACGATACTATAGCAACTAAATCATGCCATTTACAATGATGAACATTTTAGAACAAACTTAAAGCACGTTGAACATGTGAATTTGATACTTTCATTTGTGACAACAAAGTATATTTGCTGACGTTTTTATACTCTTTAATGGATAACTAATATCTATGTTTTCACTCAGTCAGGGAAGGTACGGACAACAATCATCAAAGAAGCTGTGTCCATCAGCATGGCAATTTCAAGGCTTGACAGTAGAAATTAGCCCAAGGATCACTATTGATTTCACAGTAAGTTCTGAACATTTGGCAGCCCTCTCTGATCAGTTTTTGCTCAGAATTTGTTACCTATCTTAAGCAGATTGTGGCAATGAATATGAGTTTTAGGTTTATTATTGTCACATGCGCCAAGGTACAGTGAAAAGCTTTTTAAACAGATCAGGTATGCCATACAATCAGTTCAAACTCAAGTACAATACATTGAGCAAAAGGGAATGTACAAGAGTGCAGAATATAGTTCTCAGCATTGTAGCACATTTGTTCCGTAGTGGACATTGGTTCACTGTGGACAGCTTGATTGCAAACATGTATAGTCTTTCCGCTAAGGGAAAACATGGAAAAAAACTTTTCACTGTACCTCAGAAGTTGTGACACTAAACTAAACTAAGTTCAATGTGCTCAATGGAGTGGAGATAAAGCAAACAGTACCCTAGCTTATGGAAGGACCATTCAGAAGCCTGGTAGCGGAGGGGAAGAAGCTGTTCCTGCATCACAAATTGAATAGATTCTTCCCAGTTAGATAGTATTCTATAAAAAGGATAGAAAATAGCTAGGCTTTTTTTTCTGAAGAGGAATTCCGTCAAGAGGCTTTGAACAAAAGAACTGAGGTCAAATCATGGTTTACATAACTACTGAATCCAATCCTTCACACCGCCCAATATTCTTGACAAACTATTCTGATGAAAGCGTGAGTGTGCTGAAGGAACAAAGTGAATTATAATTGAAACAGAAGATAATTGCAAATGGGTGCCACTTGAGTTGGGGAACAGGTTTGATATTGTTGCCTAGAGATCAGGTAATGGATCTCAATTTATTGTAAAGGACTTAAACCAAGCAGTTGGGAGGAATAAAAAGACAATTAGCTTCATAGAAATGTGTCCACGGGGAAGCCTAAGGTTTGTCAGGAAGTAAACACAAGATGTTGGAGCGATACAAGGCTGTGAACAATGGGCGGGGAAAGAGTTGATAACAAATGGAGCTGGGGTGTCACATCCTTGTATTCCTACATTATCACTTCTTCCCCAGTCAACAATGGGACATTGTGGGCTCCCCCTCTCTTTGGCCATCAGGATTGCTTCTGGCCTTTTCTTACCTCCAGTTTCCTCCCTTCTACTTTCAGACAGAAGAAGGGTCTCAACCCGAAAAGTCAACCATCCTCTTTCTCCATGGATGCTGCCTGTCCAGTTGAGCTACTTCAGCACTTTGTGTCTATCTTCGGTATAAACCAGCATCTGCAGTTCCTTTCTACACAAGGTGCTGGAGAAGTTGAACAGGTAAGGCAGTATCTGTTAAGAGGGGAATAGAGTGTACAATCTTTCATCAGAACAGTTTGCCAGGAATGTTGAGTAGTTTTTCACCACCAGTAGGCCTGCTATGCATTGGTGGACATGGAATTAATAGTGCTCACTCTTCCAAGTCCAGTCCTCTGAAATAACACTATCATGGAGATGTGTAAGAAATCATTACCCTGAAATCATTACCCTGGACAAACTTGTTCTGAGCCAGTCCCTCAGAGATAAGGACAATTTTCTTCCACTTTGGTTTTTTGGGCTACAGTAATAAAACCATAATGGTGTTAATTAAATCATTCCAGAAATTATAGTTAATTACCCACTTTTCACTGTACCTCAGTACACTTGACAATAAACTAAACTGAACTAAATTGAGTGAGTTAACATCTAAAAATGTTATTTTATTGACCTGATATTGATTTGCTGAGGTGGCTCAATTTAGTTCATTTTAGTTTATTGTCACGTGTACTGAGGTACAGTGAAAAGCTTTTGTTGCATGCTAACGAGTCAGTGGAAATACATGATCACAATCGAGCTGTTTACAGTGTATAGATACATGATAAAGGAATAACGTTTAGTGCAAGGTAAAGCCAGTAAAAGCCCTTAGCCTTTGCAGTACGTGGATTGATGTTTTAGTGCAGTACAAAACGGTCCAGAACCCCAAGGCTGCGTGTTCAATCCCCTACGCAAACACAGCTTCAGTGCCAACTTGAAAGATGCAGATATTGCTGACATAGTTGGACGAACAATTGGTAATGATGAGTCCGAATAAAGGAGGGAGATTGATAATCTGATTGAATAGTGCCAGAATAACAAACTTGCTCTCAACATTAAGGAGAGTCCTCAACAGTGGCTGTCCCACTGCGGCGACCTAATTGGCGAGTTTAGAAGAGTTTGCTCTCGACTCATACTCTCAGCATGGTTGACACAAGGTCCTAGGAGGTCTTTGTAACTCTCCTTCATGCTCGAGAGTAGTCCCCGCATACTCAGCTGGGTCGAGGCGTATTTTTCAACATGCTGCAAAATGCCCGCAAGTAAAAAAAGGTCGCCATGGAAAAAATCGATATTTTTTTTACTCGTAGGTTTCGTCGAAGTAGGTCATAGTAGGTCGGCATGTTATTTATAGGTAATCGAGGGTAGTCGAAGGTAAACGAAGGTAGTCGAAGGTAGTCGTAGATAGTCGAAGAGAGGTCGAAGAAGATCGAAGGAGGTCATCTTCACTCTCCACTATTTTCTCGAAGCTAGTCGAAGCCAGTTTTCAACATCGTTGAAGGAGGTCTTCTACATAGTCGAAGGAGGTCTTCAACATGACACGTTTTCAAACTCTCCTAAACTCGCCAATTAGGTCGCCGCAGTGGGACAGCCCCTTTAGCAGGACTAAGGAACTATTATTGACCTTCAGAGGGAATGCCAGGGATTCTTGAACATATCTCCATTGAATGGTGGAGATAAACTTCTACATGTGCACAGTAGAGAGCATGCTGACTGGTTGCATCGTGGCTTGGTTCGGAAACTTGAGCACCCTGGAGCGAAAAAGACTACAAAAAGTAGTAAACACTGCCCAGTCCATCATCGGCTCTGACCTCCATCGAGGGGTCTATCACAGTCGCTGCGTCAAAAAGGCTGGCAGCATCATCAAGGACCCACACCATCCTGGCCATACACTGATCTCCCCACTACCTTCAGGTAGAAGGTACAGGAGCCTGAAGACTGCAACGACCAACTTCAGGGGCAGACTCTTCCCCACAGCCATCAGGCTATTAAACTTGGCTCAGACAAACTCTGAACATTAATAGCCCATAATCTGTTCATTTGTACTTTATCAGTTTATTTATTCATGTGTGTATATATTTATACAATGGTATATGGACGCACTGATCTGTTCTGTATTCGTGCCTACTATGTTCCGGTGTGCTAAAGCAAAGCAAGAATTTCATTGTCCTATCAGGGACACATGACAATAAACTCTTGAGAAAGGCAGCAGCCTCTAGAAAGCACAAGGCTTTCAACCACAAAGTAAGCTCATCAACACTTCTATTTCTTCAGAAGACGGAGGAGATTCTGTATGTTTCCAAATACTTTATCGAACTTCTTTGGGTGTTCAATACAGAGCTTACTGACTGATTGCACCACAGCAAGCCCAGGAACAAAGGAAGCTGCAGTGAGTTGCGGCCATTTGCCTGGTCCATCATGGGTATTGAGCTCCCCACCATCAAAGGGATCTGCAGGAGGTGCTGATCAAAATGGGAGCTAATGTCATTAAAGGCCCATACAACCGTGGCAATGCTCTCATCTTGCTGCCACCATCGGGAAGAAGTTACGGGTGTCTGAGAACAAATGACTCCATGTTCAAGAATAGCTTCTTCACAGCAACCATAGTGCACAACACTAATCACAACATTCAGCAATGATCTATTATGGTTATTGTTGGTGCTTGCACTACCTAGTTTGGATTTCACTCTGATGGTCTGATTACCTAGCATTATTGATTATTATATTGTTGATCATTATATTTTAATTTGTTGTGGTTTTTGCATAAATGGGCTTGTGAAGCTGCAGCAAGTAAGAACTTCATTGTTCTGGGTGCATATGACAATTAAACGCCCTTGATCTTGATCTTGATTTTGAACTCACTAAGCAATTAATAAAATTCATTGTTAGCATCCAGGAATTCAGTCATTAACCATGACATGATACATTTTGGGATAAAAATAACAGCAGTAATTATACTTTGAATGGGAAGTAGGTTCTGTACTTCAGAAGAGCAGGGGGATTTGAATGTTCAGCTTCACAGCACATTAAAAGCATTGCCTCCTGGTGATATAACAGTAAACAAACTCATAGAATTCAATGTTTTATCTCAAGAGTTGTAGAATAAAAGAGGTAATGATATGCCTTTATTAAACTTTCATGAACTTCAGTTTGAGCATTGGATGCAGTATTGGGTTTCATCTTATGGGAGGAAAGTTAAGACTTGCGTAAGAACATATTAAGAAATGGAAACAAAAGTGGGGCCTTTGTCCCCTTGTGCCTGCTTCACCGCTGAATAAACTCACATCTCATTTTTTATCTCTGCACCAATTTCTTGCACTAATCCTATACCACCCGATTCCCTTAATATCTAAAAGTCTTCTGAAATATTTCGTGAAAAAGAACTTGGCATCTCTGGTGCTACAAGATAGCAAGTCTACCACTGCAAGTTAGAAACATAGAAAAATAGTTGCAGGTGTAGGCCATTTGGCCCTTCGAGCCAGCACCGCCATACGATATGATCATGGTTGATTATCTAAAATCAGTACCCCGTTCCTGCTTTTTCCCCATATCCCTTGATTCCTCTTGCCCTAAGAGCAAAATCTAACTCTCTCTTGAAAACCTCCAGTAAATTGGCCTCCACTGCCTTCTATGGCAGGGAATTCCACAGATTCACAACTCTCTGGGTGATTTTTCCCCCCTCATCTCTGTCCTAAATGGCCTACCCCTTATTCTTGAACTATGACCCCTGGTTCTGGACTCCCCTAAAATCAGGAACATTTTTCCTGCATCTAGCCTGTCCAATCCTTTAAGAATTTTATATGTTTCTATAAGATCCCCTCTCATCCATATTCCAGTGAATACAAGCCCAGTCGTCCCATTGTTTCATCAGTTGTTGAAGAAGATTTTGAGGGAGATGATTTATGTTCACACAGAGACAGGGACTGATTTGGAGATATCAGCATGCTTTTGTTCAGGGGAGATTATGTGTCACAAATCTGATTGAGTTTTTGAAGAGGTAACCAAGGGGATTGATGAAGGCTGGGTGGGAGATGTTTGTCCATATGGGCAATGTCGTGCAGAATAAATTGGTCAAGAGGGTGAAGGTGTAAGGAATCCGAAGCTTGTTGTTGAACTGGATCCAAAATTGGCAGAATGTAGTGCTGGATGGGAGTTTTTCTGGCTGGAACTCTGCAACAATTGGTGTACCATAGTGATCACTGCTGGTACTTTTGTTGTTGTTTTATATATAGATCAGTGAATTGGATGGGAATATAGGGGTTATGATTAGTTAATTTGGAGACGACACAGAAATGGGCGGAGCCACAGATAATGAAGAAGGTTATCTAAAGTCACAGAGGGACATAGATTAGCTGGAAAACTGGGCAGTGCTGTGGAAGGTGGAATTTAAACCAGACAAGCAAGAGGTAATTCACTTTGGGAGGTCAAATTCTGTTGGGATATTGTAGTGAATGGAAGATACCTCAAAACCATTCATATATAGGAAATCTTTGGGATGCAAGTCCACAGCTCCCTGAAAGTGATGGCACTGGTGAACAGGGTAATGAAAAGACATTTGATATGCTTGCCTTCATAGGCTGAAACATTGAGTATAATATTTGGTTCGATTACAGAATTGTGCGCAGATCTGACTGCACACTGCAGGAAGGATGTGTAAGTGGTCACAGTGGCGCAGCGGTGGAGTTGCTGCCTTACAGCGAATGCAGCACCAGAGACTCGGGTTCGATCCCAACTATGGGTGCTTTCTGTTCGGAGTTTTTACGTTCTCCCCGTGACCTGCGTGGGTTTTCTCCGAGATCTTCGGTTTCCTCCCACACTCCAAAGACGTACAGGTTTGAAGGTTAATTGGCTTGGTAAATGTAAAAATTGTCCCTTGGGGATGTAGAATAGTGTTAATATGTGGGGATCGCTGGTTGGCACGGACCCTGTTTCCACGCTGTATCTCTAAACTAAACTAATCTAAACTAAACTAAACTATGGAAGGTGCCTCGAAAAGCTGTAGAGAAAGTGCAGACGAGATTCACCACGATATTGATGGACTGGAGGACTAGAGTTATAAGGAGTGACTTGATGGGTGGGGTTTATTCTCACTGCAACACAGGAGACTGAATTTTTATAGGGAGCTGCACATTTATGAGTATCATAGATGGAAAGGATCGATTTTCTTTCTCAGAACAGGCAGTCAAGAACTAGAAGGAACAAGTCTCAGGTGAGAGGGGAAAGCTGAGAGGTAAGCATTTCACACAGAGGATGGTGAATATCTGGAATGAATGATTGAATAAATGAATGAATGAATGAATGATACTCTACTTTATTGTCCCCCCCCCCCCCCCCCGCCACATACTAGGTCCCACTTTGTTCCTGGCAGAACCCCAATGCTGGGGCCCCCTTTGTACTCGGCTGTGCATCCGTCACCCATGCAGCCCAATAGACAATAGACAATGTGCACGAGTAGGCCATTCGGCCCTTTGAGCCAGCACCGCCATTCACTATGATCATGGCTGATCATCCACAATCAGTACCCCGTTCCTGCCTTCTCCCCATATTCCTTGACCGCTATCTTTGAGAGCTCTATCTAACTCTTTCTTGAAAGCATCCAGAGAATTGGCCTCCATTGCCTACTGAGGCAGAGAATTACACTGATTCACAACTCTCTGGGTGAAAATGTTTTTCCTCATCTCCATTCTAAATGGCCTACCCCTTATTCTTAAACCGTGGTATCTGGTTCTGTACTCCCCCAACATCTGGAACATGTTTCCTGCCTTTAGCGTGTCCAATCCCTTAATAATCCTCTATGTTTCAATAAGATACCCTCTCATAGAAACATAGAAACATAGAAAGTAGGTGCGAGAGTAGACCACCAGGCCCATCGAGCCCGCACCGCCATTCGCTCATGGCTGAACACTAAACAGACACCCTTACCCACAAACAGTAGACACAAGACACAGAACACAAGACACTACCCTCCCCTTTATATCGCTATCACCCCTCTCCACCCCAAGAACCGCGTGATCTCCTGGGGGAGGCAAAAAACCGGATAAAAACCCAGGTCCAATTCGGGAAAAAAATCCGGGAAATTCCTCTCCGACCCCAATCCAGGCGATCGACACTTGTCCAGGAGATCACTCAGGTCTTACTATACTAACCATACCTAGGTCCATATCCCTGCCCTCTCCCCGTAGCCCCTTATCCCCTTGGCAGCTAAAAAACCATCTATTTTAGACTTAAATATATTTAATGTTTCTGCTTCCACTGCTCCCTGGGGCAGTGAATTCCATAAATTAACCACCCTCTGGGTGAAGAAGTTCTTCCTCATCTCAGTTTTAAAAGAGCCCCCTCTTATTCTACAACTATGTCCCCTAGTTCTAGTTTCCCCGATCATTGGGAACATCCTTGGTGCATCCACCCGATCAAGGCCCCTCACGATCTTATATGTTTCAATGAGATCGCCTCTCATTCTTCTAAACTCCAAAGAGTAGAGTTCCAGCCTACTTAACCTTTCCTCATATGTCAATCCCCTCATTGCAGGAATTAATCTTGTAAACCTTCGCTGCACTGCCTCCAGGGCCAGTACATCCTTTCTTAAGTATGGACCCCAGAACTGTACACAGTATTCCAAATGTGGTCTCACTAATACTGTGTACATTCCTCATCATTCCAAATTCCAGTGTATACAAGCCCAGTCACTCCATTCTTTCCCGTCCGACCTCTGGTACTCTCCTACAGTCCACCCACTGTGATCTCATTTTCTAGACATGCCAGAGAGTTGAAACATCAGCTCAGCAGTCACCCTATCAAGTTCACTGTGAGATTTGTGCATTTCAATGAGATTACCTCCCAAAGTTAAGAAGGTATTGATTAAGTCTGCTTAATCTTTTCACATCTGACAAACCTGCCAGCCTGGGACTCAGTCGAGTGAACCTTCTTTGTACTTCCCCTGTCACAAGGATATAATTCCTTAGGTAAGTAGGCTAGAACTCTACACAATATTCCAGATGAGCGCCAAACAGCACCCAATATCTATATAACTAAGTCTCATCTTGACCACCTCCTGTCTGCACTGTATATTGATTTTGAAAAAAACGCTGCCCTATATCGCTATGGAAATGTGATATTCTCAAGATCAGAACTTTAATATTATTGTATTATATGCTGTAAGTCTGTAACAAACAGGTAAAGAAATTACAATTTCTAGCAAAAGACCAAGTCTTTATGGAGAAGATCAGTTGCCAGCCGGTACATTGGCATATCATAATCAGTAGCATCATCATACTCCTCAGATTGTAACTAATAAGTAACTCTGTACACCTTGTTTTTCCTCAACTTTTCAATTTTGGCAATGTAAACTACAAGTTTTTGCTCTTCAAACCACACATGACATGCCTTTCTGCCCACTACTTTCCCATTAAGAATGTCATGTAGATCATCACATTTGGAGTAGTCCAAATTCGGATAATCTCTGCGAATGCTGTCAAAATCAATCTCTTTTGCTGGTCATTTGGATTGACAATTTTGCATTTCTTCTTTGGAGACATCTGTTTAAAATGTAAAGAAAAATATAACTGAACAGCATTAACAGAAACAAGTTATTATTTGCAGTTTTAGAAAAAAAAGGTAGAAATGATGAAGTTAAACGCTAAAACAAATAGTAAATACCCAACAAAAAATCCATATTCATCAGTTTAATTAAATCAACAATTCATCTAATCAATTAAATTAATCTAATTTAATTACTAGATCTAAACATCTATCCATTTCTTGAGAAAAGGCTAACATTTTTAAATAGCCTAAGTATCCAAATAACAAATAACAAATTGATCCCATTCACACAAGAATTCACAAGATAACATGATTTTTAAATCTCACTGTCATGAATTGATATGCCAAATGTAAGGAATTTAATGTTTAATTCCCATAAATTAATCCAGAAACATCCACTCTCAAGATAATCAAAATCATTATTTTTTTGCACAATACATCTGATTAAAACTGTACTGTGGATATTTAGTATGAAAATATTGATCATGGATAGAGAATAACACAAAATATAAATGATTTAGACATGATTGTGCAAAAAAATAATGAATTTGATTATCTTGAGAGTGGATTTTTCTGGAATGTGATCGATTGGAATGTTGCCGTTGCCATAAATTTTAAGCCCATATCGGCAGGCAAGACACGGCCGATTCGTATGGTGCCTAAATAACATTTTTCGCATCATAAGATTAAAATGAAGCCATACCAAAAAGCAAGATAATATGTTAAATAAACATACCTTTTGTTTTGTCCTGATATTGCGACCCGTGATGTTGAAGGCATTGAATGTGTTAGAAGTCGCTTTTAACTTCAATCCAGCGATTAAATCATCCAGCAAATTAAACAAAAATAAACCGGGAATGGAAGCCCGAACGATTTTTCTTCATCAGCTAGCAGCCCGAGGAAATCCCTCTCTGACAACCAATACAAACCTGCATTTTAATCCGCCCCCCCCCCCCCAAAGCCTCCGGACTCATACGCACAGGCAGTGGCAGATCTGCAGCGTCGCTGATGGTAGGTTTTGTAACAATGCTATCTAATGGCTTTCACTGATTGACTATTGTCCCTGCATTGTGTTGTGTTTCAATGAATAGAACTTTGTCTAATTTCACTGTGGCTGATGCCCAGTAGAGTGAACACTATTGAAATTCAGTGTTCCCCACTCTTAGATATTTAGTACAAGGAAAACAACTCACCTCTTTAATTACTGTTTTGATAAAAAGCTATTAAATGTAATTACCTTGGTAATTATTATATTTTCAGAGAAATTTGGTAAATGTGCATTTGATTCTCCAGAGGCCTGTTTCCTATTTCTTGCTTCGGTGAATTCACTTTTTCCTTCAGGATGTCTTTTTTCTCTCTTCTATTTCTTGGTTCGCTGAGTCATTGTGCTTTGTTGACTGAACAAAGTATGTTTCAATATCACTGTAATGTCAGAGCAGATTGAGCACCCGTCCAGTGAAAAAAGGCATGTTCACCAAAGTTACCAAATACTGATACATGAAACTAGATGAGAATAATAAATGAATCTGGATTTGAAGCATAACCGCTTGATAAACATGTTTTGTTAAAGCAAAGGCTCCATGTGCACTCTTGGGCTCGATCTAGTTTTAATACATACCTTTCACTCAAATGTTGCTTATTCAGTAGTATATAATGGTTCAGTAGTTAAGTAAATTCTTTAAGGATGTTACTTAGAGTCATAGAGTGATACCATGTGGAAACAGGTCCTTCGGCCCAACTTGCCCACACCGGCCAACAATATCCCAGCTACACTAGTCCCACTTGCTGCGCTTGGTCCATATCCCTCCAAACATGTCCTATCCATGTATCTGTCTAACTGTTTCTTAAACAATGGGATAGTCTCAGCCTCAACTACCTCCTCTGGCAACTTGTTCCATACACCCACCGCCCTGTGTGAAAAAGTTACCACACAGATTCCTATTAAATCTTTTCCCCTTCACCTTGAACCTACTGTATGTCCTCTGGTCCTCGATTCCCCTACTCTGGGCAAGAGACTCTGTACATCTACCCGATCTATTCCTCTCATGATTTTGTGCACGTTTATAAGATAACCCCTCATCCTCTTGCTCTCCATGGAATAGAGACCCAGCCTACTCAACCTCTCCCTATAGCTCACACCTTCTAGTCCTGGCAACATCCTCGTAAATAATTTCTGAACCAGGATCAAGGAAAGAGCGTTCACGTCGCGGCCTTGTTTTCACCACCACGCACAAGAAGCGCAAGACAGACACCATTGTATGCAGATGCTCTGGCTGAACAACTTCTAATCTTGTGTGTGGACTCAATAAGAAGAAGATTTCTGAACCCTTTCAAGCTTGACAATATCTTACCTATAGCACGGTGCCCAGAACTGAACACAATATTCTAAAAGCGGTCTCACCAACATGTTATACAACTGCAACATAACCTCCCTACTTTTATACTCAATAATCTGACTGATGAAGGCCAATGTGCCAAAAGCCTTTTTGACCACCTTGTCTACCTGTGATTCGAACTTCAAGGAACCATGCACCTGTACTCTTAGATCTCTCTGCTCTACAACACTCCCCCAGAGGCCTACCATTTACTGGTAGGTCCTGCCCTTGTTAGACTTCCCAAAATGCAACACCTCACACTTCTCTGTATTAAATTCCATCAACCATTCCTCAGCCCACTTGGCCAATCGATCCAGATCCTGCTGCAAACTTTTGCAACCATCTTCACTATCTGCAAAACCACTCACTTTTGTATCATCAGCAAACTTCCTAATCTTGCCCTTTATGTTCTCGTCCAAATCATTGAAGTAGTTGGCAAACAGTAATGGGCCCAGCACCCAACCCTGAGGCACAAGACTAGTCACAGGCCTCCTGTCTGAGAAGCAACCTTCCACCATCACCCGCTACTTCCTTCCATGTAGCCTATTTGCTATCCCATTCAGCTCTCTCTCCTTGAATCCCATGCGATCTAACCTTGTGACTAGTGGAGTACCGCAAGGCTCAGTGCTGGGACCGCAGCTATTTACAATATACATTAATGATTTAGATGAAGGGATTAAAAGTAACATTGGCAAATTTGCATATGACAGAAAGCTGGGTGGCAGTGTGAATTGTGATGAGGGTGCGATGATTCGGCTTGGTTCGGCAACTTGAGCGTCCAGGAGCAGAAAGGAATGCAGAAAGTTGTAACCACTGCCCAGGTGGGTAACTCAATATGTTGTTCCAAGAAGTTAAGGATGTCCACAAACACTACTGCTAGCCAATCCGCACAGCTTCTGAGGACATGGCTGGGGACTCCATCCGGTCTAATTGCCTTCTGTGGGTTCTTCTCAGGAAGGCTGATTTGACATCTGTAATGGTGACCATGGGAATAGATGCACCCAGGGCTGTCCGGGCAGGTGTATTCATTGCACTGAGCTTCTATTCAAAGCAGACATAGATCATCATGGAATTCATTGCCACAGACAGCTGTGGAGGCCAAATCAATAGATATTAAGACAGAGATAGATTGATTCTTGATTAGTATGAGTGTCAGGGGCTATGGGGAGACGCAGGAGAATGCGGTTAAGAGGGAAAGATAAATCAACCATGATTGAATGGCAGAGTAGACTTGGTGGGCTGAATGGCCTAATTCTGTTCCAATCGCTTATAAACGTATAGAAGCATAGAAACATAGAAAAACAGGTGCAGGAGTAGGCCATTCGGTTCTTCGAGCCAGCACCGCCATTCAATATGATCATGGCTGATCATCTAAAATCAGTACACCATTCCTACATATTCTCCATATCCCTTAGCCCTAAGAACTAAATCTAACTCTCTCTTGAAAACATCCAGTGAATTGGCCTCCATTGCCTTGTGTGGCAGAGAATTCCACAGATTCACAACTCTGTGTGAAGAAGGTTTTTCTCATCTCAGTTCCAAATGGCCTACCATTAAACTACCATTCTTCAACTATGACCCATGGTTCTGGACTCCCCCCAACATCGGGAACATTTTTACTGCATCTAGCCTGTCCAATCCGTTAAGACTTTTATATGTTTCTATAAGAGACTTTTATATGTTTCTATAAGATGCCCTCTCATCATTCTAAATTCCAGTGAATACAAACCCAGTTGACACATGAACTGATGAACATTTTGAGCTTATAATGGTGTGATGCATTTTTACCAGCAATACCGGCCAAATTCGCTTTATTACCCACGATCATAATCAATCAATCAATCAATCAATCAAGCACTTTATTCATCCCCAAGGGGCAATTTAAAAGGGCGCATTACAGTAGCTTTTTTAAAAAAAAAGGAAAGGGACACAAACAACGTAACGAAGAGACAACATTCAAAGCTACTCTCTGCACCGACCGGTTGACCGCACGAGCAGTGACCCGGCAAGGATTGGGTTGTCAGCAGCGATACAATAATAAAGAACACACAAAATGTAACACAAACATCCACCACAGCATTCATCACTGTGGTGGAAGGCACAAAAATTTGGCCAGTCCTCCTCCATTTCCCCCCGTGGACAGGACCAGAGTCCAAAGTCAGTCCAGGATCGGCTCTTCCTCACCGGAGACCGCGGCTTTAGATTGTTGTAGGCCGCAGGCCGGCGGTCAAGATTTAAAGTCCCCTCCGCAGCCAGAAGCACCGTAGACTGCAGGGCCGGCGGTCGAAGCTCCCCTCCAGGGGTGATGGTAAGTCCATGCCGGCCCCGCGGTACAAGTTAGCCGCGGGCCGGCAATAATGGCTTCTTCTTCCCCCGGGTCCCCCACGAGGGATCCCGGGCTGTAGACGCCGCACCAGCTGGAGCTCTGCAGACCGCGGCTTCAGTCTGCGACTTCAGGCTACCGGCTGCCTCGGGCCAGCGAAATGGAGCGCTCCCCTCCAGCGAGGGTTCACCCGCTCCACACCGAGAGTCCACGCTGCGCCCGCCGCTGAAGCCCCGGGCACGTCTCCGGGAAAGGCCGCGCCGATCCTTGATGTTAGGCCACGGAGGAGGCGACCTGGGAAAAGCCGCCTCTCCATGGAGGAGGCGACCGAAGCGGTTTCCCCCTTACCCCCCCACACCACCCCCCGCACAAGACACACAAAGAAACATTAAATACATACTTTAAAACATACTAAAAAATAAAAAAAAGTTGAAAAAACTAACGCACTGCTGACATGGCTGCTGCCTGAACAGCGCCCCCGGAGTATTCCCCCTGGAGTCCCAGAGTAATGTGATTATTCTGGGACTCCAGCTTGGCCTGGAATTGTCTCTTGGTGTCTCTCATGTGTTTATAAGTTCATAATGTCATGTCATTGGAGCAGAAGTAGGTCATTCGGCAGTTTGAGTCTTCTCCACCATTCAATCACGGCTGATCTATCTTTCCCTCTCAACCCCGTTCTCCTGCCTTCTCCCCATAGCTCTTGATATCCTTTTTTTTTTTTTTTTTTTTTTTTAATTTTTATTTATTAGAAGTACATTACATTACAACCACATACATTAATACTCGTCATTTATATCTTCTTACAATTAATGTACTCCCTTTATTTATTTTTTTACACTAGAGAAAGAAAAGATTGAAAGAGAGAAGAAAGTGAAGGAAAAAGTGCAAGTGTAGAAAAGTGTAGAAAATGTAACAACAAAAAAGGACGAAGACCCTATAAGAGCGAAATTAAAAACAAAAAGAAAAAGAGTTAAGAAATAGGCCCTAAGAAAAGAAAAGAGAAAGAGAAAAAAAGAGAAACAAATGTTTTTTTTTTTTTGAGCATCACGTAAATAGGACATACCAACTCTTCAACTATCATCCCCCCTTACCCGACCTCAATTTTTTATTTTTTTAAAGTACTTTTGCACCCTATGTTTGTAATAATTCTATAAATGCAGACCACGTCAGGTGGAAGTGATCTGGTTTACCTGCTAGGAGGAGTCTTATCTCTTCAAGATATCCTTGATGATCAAGAATCTGTCAATCTCCTCTTTAAAAATACCCAATTACACAAAAATATTTTTTTTGTACCTAGATTGCCTGCACTGGTTGGGGGTCATTAAACTTCAATGCCATAGACTTGGACTTCACTTGGGAGTGGACCTCATGGTTCATCCATGGTTTCTGTTTGGGGACCACTAGGACTGACTTGTTTCGTACACAGTACTCAACGCTCTTACTGGTGAAGTCTGTAACACCAGTGGCATTTAGATTGGCCACAAAGCTCTTCAATATGGACTAGTCCGCCCGACTCAAAGCAGTCATGTGGGGTCTAATCTGTTTTCTCAGATCACAACTGTACAACTGTGCAGATCCTTATTTAGAAAGAGCTATTTCTAGTGCGTAAGAAATTAATTGCTTAACTTTATTGAGTGTAATGATGCATGTTGAGAGCAGGATCCATAATGTTGGCCTGCAGGCTTGGAATTCCAGTAGTTGAAAATCATATTATCAACTAGACTAAGTGCGACCCGTCGGGTCCCATGTTCACACCGGAGGGCTGGTCCCCAATGCAATATTCCACCTCTCCACCAATTCCAATATTAGTGGGAGGGGGGGGTGGGGGCTTTCTGGAGCACTGGTATGGGTGTTGTGGGCTGAAGGGACTGGTCTCCAGAGGGCTAGTATGGACATTGCGGTCCAAATAGATTCTTGGGGTGGCAGCTCAGTCCCTCAAGCATAATGTGCTGGCAGCTCACTCACGGCTGGTGGGCTGGCAGTTGACTCACGGCTATTCCTTGAAATTCCATTACAAGCAGGATGCAAGGTCACCAAATTCAAATCCATTTTCCTACCATTTCAAGCAGGGTGCAAGGCCACCAAATTCAAGTGCAGTTTCATACCACTTCAAGGGTGCAAGGCCACCAAATTCAGGTGCAGTTTCCTACCACTTCAAGCAGGGTGCAAGGCCACCGAATTCAAGTGCAGTTCCTACCACTTCAAGCAGGTTGCAAGGCCACCGAATTCAAGTGCAGTTTCCAACCACTTCAAGCACTGTGCAAGGCCACCGAATTCAAGTGCAGTTTCATACCACTTCAAGCAGGGTGCAAGGCCACCAAATTCAAGTGCAGTTTCATACCACTTTCAGCAGGGTGCAAGGCCACCAAATTCAAATGCAGTTTCATACCATTTCATGCAGGGTGCAAGGCCACCCACATTCAAATGCAGTTTCATACTATTTCATGCAGGGTGCAAGGCCACCACATTCAAATGCAGTTTCATACCATTTTGAAGCAGGGTGAAACCACCATAAAAACCACACAAAACACCACACTCACAGTTCAGTAGACATTCAGTGTGTTCAGTTGATTCACAGCTCAGACAGATTTGTTACCTCTCCCATCATGCAGAGACTGAGCCACACCCACACTTCCAGGTTTTATAATCCTCCCCCCTCCCACTGGAAAAGGTGTGGGCTTCATGGCTTGATTGACAGGAGAGAGATTTTTAACATTTTTTAAACACTAATAACACTTTTATTTTTCATTGATGGGAAGAATCCTCTGCACCTGATGAACAGAGGGGGACTGAGTAAGATGGCCACAAATCACAGCTGTAAGTTGTAGCATTTTATCTAAAATCAATAGACAGTGCAAACTGGAAGTTGTCAAGTTTAGACAACCAACCATTTGCAGTACTTTTACTTCAACGCAAACCCCCAACCAACCATTTGCAGTGCTTTTACTGCAACCCAAACCCCAAGCAACCATTTGAAGTGCTTTTACTTCAACCCAAACCCACAACCAACCATTTGCAGTGCTTTTACTTCAAGCCAAATCCCCAACCAACCATTTGCAGTGCTTTTACTTCAAGCCAAACCCCAACCAACCATTTGCAGTGCTTTTACGTCAAGCCAAACCCCCAACCAACCATTTGCAGTGCTTTTACTTCAAGCCAAACCCCCAATCAACCATTTGCAGTGCTTTTACTTCAAGCCAATCCCCAACCAACCATTTGCAGTGATTTTACTTCAAGCCAAACCCCCAACCAACCATTTGCAGTGCTTATACTTCAAGCCAAAATCCCAACCAACCATTTGCAGTGCTTTTGCTTCAAGCCACAACCCCAACCAACTATTTGCAGTTCTTTTACTTCAAGCCAAAACCCCAACCAACCATTTGCGGTGCTTTTACTTCAAGCCAAACCCCCAACCAACCATTTGCAGTGCTTTTACTTCAAGCCAAACCTCCAACCAACCATTTGCAGTGCTTTTACTTCAAGCCAAATTCCCACCCAACTATTTGCAGTTCTTTTACTTCAAGCCAAAACCTCACCCAACCATTTGCAGTGCTTTTACTTCATGCCAATCCCAACCCAACCATTTGCAGTGCTTTTACTTCAACCCAAAACCCCACCCAACCATTTGCAGTATTTTTACTTCAACCAAAAACCCCACCCAACCATTTGCAGTGCTTTTACTTTCAAACCAAACCCCCCACCAACGATTTGCAGTGCTTTTACTTCAAACCAACCACATTTTCATTTCAAACCACATTAAGGGCACTCAAGAGCAGTAAAACCACCCTCACAGTTTAGTAGACATGTGTTCAGTGTTATTCACAGCTCAGACTGAGAGACGTGACCCCCCTCCCTTCCCTTCCCTTCCCTTCCCTTCCCTTCCCTTCCCTTCCCTTCCCTTCCCTCCCCTCCCCTCCCCTCCCCTCCCCTCCCCTCCCCTCCCCTCCCCTCCCCTCCCCTCCCCTCCCCTCCCATCTTGCAGAGACTGACTGAGGCACAACACTTCCGGGTTTTATAGTCCCTCCCCCTCCCACCAGCAGGGGCAGCAGAAAGAATGTCAACATTTTTAAAACATTAATTTTATGTTTCATCGATGGGAAAAATCCTCTTGTCCTGCGCAGCGGAGGGGGACTCTGAGTAAGCTGGCCAAAAATCACAGCCGTAAGTGGCAGCTTTTTTTCTAAAATCATGAAACAGAAAAACAGGAAGTGGTCAAGATCTTACTTTTAGTAATATAGATTAAGAATAATGTGGTCTCTGGTAAAATAAAGTGATAAGCACAACATATGTATAGAGATATTACATTGGATTAGGTTAGATAACCTTTGATTAGATCACTATAGATAGCATTATATCAAATTTCAGTCCATGACATTCAATTTGCTTTCTAATAAATGTCCCAATTTGCTTTCTAATAAATGCTGTTGTAGTTCAGCCCATTTTGGCAATTGAACAGTCAAAACAAGTCTCAAAGAGGACCCCTTTTTTCCTGAGTGGCACACACTTGACATCAGATAACTGGTAAAGATAAGTAGAATTAAATTAAGTCAAGCACACAATTTTGAAACCTATAGAAGACTATCTTTCATCAATCTTTCAGCTACCTTACAGTCTCAGAGACCCTGGATCAATATTTACAGTTTTTTTTATGTGTATTAAAGCTCTTCCCCCTCAAATATGTATTCAGGTTTTACGTGAAGATATTTCTCACACAAAGGCCCAATATACCTTTCAATTATTTGCAATTCTTCTCCCACTGATGTTGGTGTAAGGATGCATTTAAAGATGGAATCTGCTGGTGATAATCAGCAGGGCAGGGCAGCATTTGTGCAAAGAGAAACTGAGTTGACATCTTAGATTAATAACTTTTTATTGCCATAACTTTTTCCATCACTGATTTACTTTTGAACCAGGAGGCAGGATATGTTCAACATTTAATCTATTCCTGGTTTTGCTGCAAGTTCACTTCACTTCTAGTTGGTAACTCTGAATAATGGATTTTAATCGCAGAGATTAACAGTTTTATGAAATATTAATTTCACCACGGCTGATTATTAAAATTATAAAGTCTTGGGAAACTATTGAAAACCAGCTGTTGCCTTTAGAGAGTCATGCAGTGTGTTTTTTAATCAAGTTCTTAAAAGTAAGAGTTTATAAATATAGAATGAGGTGTAACAATCACACAGGCACTGAATCAAATTTAGTTTTTATCCATCAGAGGCTTTTTACAATTATACGGGAGTAATTCAGCTGAAAGTGATATTGTAGGAGAGACCAATGAAATATCCCAAGTAATGCATTAGTGATGCTGTTGGATCTTATTGAAATTTTCCCTTATTTGATTTCATTTCATTTTAAAAGTTAGCAACTTTTGGATGAGAAGGTACATGGCATTGGATGAGAACACACATGGCAAGATTAGCAAGCTTGCAGATGATATAAAAGTAGGTGGTATTGCAGATAGTGAAGATGGATGTCAAAAATTGGAGCAGGATCTTGATCAGTTGGCCAGGTGGGCTGAGGAATGGTTGATGGAATTTAATATAGAGAAATGCATTTTGGAAAGTCTAACATGGGCAGGACCTACACAGTGAATGGTAGGGCTCTGGGGAGTGTTGTAGAGCAGAGTGATCTAGGTACATAGTTCCTTGAAGGTGGCCTCACAGGTAGATAAGGTGGTCAAAAAGGATTTTAGCACATTGGTTTTCATCAGTCAGAGTATTGAGTATAGAAGTTGTGAAGCCATGTTGTAGTTATATAAAACATTGGTGAGGCCGCATTTAAACTGTTCAGTTCTGGGCACCACGTTACAGGAAAGATGTTGTCAAGTTGGAAAGGGTACCGAGAAGATTTACGAGGATGTTACCAGTTCTAGAGGATCTGGTCTATAGGGAGAGTTTGAGCAGGCTTGGACTCTATTCATTGGAGTGCAGGAGGATGAGGGGTGATCTTATAGAGGTGTATAAAATCATGCGAGGAATAGATCGGGTAGGCAGAGTCTCCTGCCCAGAGTAGAGGAATCGAGAACCAGAGGATATAGGTTTAAGGTGAAGGGGGAAAGATTTAATAGGAATCTGAGGGGTACATTTTCACATAAAGGTTGCTGGGTATATGGAACGAGCTGCTGGAGGAGGTATTTGAGGCAGGGACTATTGCAATGTTTGAAAAACAATTATCCAGGTACATGGTTGGGACAGGTTTAGAAGGATATGGGCCAAACACAGGCAGGTGGGACTAGTGTAGATGGGACATGCCATCAAATCCCACCAAAGAACTAGAAATAGTTCTCCACTTCCCCGCACTCGGTTGAGCTGCAAACCTGTCCTATCCATGTACCTGTCCAAATGTTTCTTGAATGTTGTTAAAATGTTTCTCAACTACTTCCTCTGGCAGCTCATTCCTTACCCTCACTAACTTTGGGTGAAAAAGTTACCCCTCAGGTTCCTATTAAATCTTTCCTCCCTCACTTAAACCTATGCCCTCCGGTTCTCGATTCCCCTAGTCTCGGCAAGAGACTGTGCCTCTATCCACATTGGCAAGACAAGTCAGGCGCATAGGTGCATTGAACTAACCGCAAACTCCACTACACAAACACTACATGATACAATTAGAACTCAGGAATAGATTTCAGAATACAGAAAGCTGTGTTTTTCTTGATTTCTGCAACAACAGTGACACAGCTATGAGAGCAGCTGCCTCACAAAACAAGTGACCTTAATACAATCCTGACCTCCAGAGCTGTATGTGTGGGTTTGCAGGTTCTGCTCGTGACTGCGCGGGTTTCCTACGGGTGCCCTGGTTTGCTACCTCATATCAAATTTGTCAGAGTTTACATTTTTGATCTAGTGTGTAGGTGAATGGTAGAATCTGGGGTGATTTGATGGGAATCTGGGGAGAATAAAATAGATTAAGGTAAGATTAGTGTAAAATGGGTGCTCGATGGTCAATGCAGACTTGGTGGGGCCACAAGGGCTGTAACTATGCTCTCTCTAATCTTGTAACTTGTGTTTAACTGCTTCATAAAGTTGAAAAATTCAATTCCATCACTATAGCATGAGTTTATAATTTCTAAGATTATGCCATGAAGATAGACACAAGGAACTGCAGGTGCTGGAATCTTGAGCAAAATGCAACGTGCTGGAGTAATTCAATGGCTCAGGCAGCATCTGTGGAGGGAGAGGATGGGTGACATTTTGGGTTGGGATCCTTCTTCAGATTTTTATTAAGGGGTATATTAATCTGCCATTAGGGACTGATTTTCAGGGAAAATAAATAGCCAAAGTAAAATAGCAAGTACTCAAAATTTGAGATAAGATCAGAAAATTCAATTAAGGTTTGTTTCTTACAGACATATTTTAATGTGACTGCATCTTACCTTATTGAGGACATGTATAATCACAAGGGGTCAGACCATTCTAGTAAACTGCAGAATTATTTCACGACCAATTCTAAGTGAAAATCATTTTTAAAAATCTGCAGATTTGTCAAGCCAAGAGTGTTCTATTGTCGTATGTGCCAAAATGGAGCAAAACAACAGGTTTGTAAAGGTGTAGATCAGGTAGATAGTCAAAACCTTTTTTTCCAGTGTGGAATTGTCCAAAAGAGGGCATAACTATAAGATGAGAGGGGGAAAGTCTAATGGAGATGTTGGTGGCAAGTTTTTACACGGAGGGTGATGCGGGCCTGGAACGCATTGCTAGGGGTGGTGATGGAGCCTGATACGATAGTGCCGTTTAAGAGGCTTTTGGATAGGCACAAGGAAGTGCAGGGAATAGAGGGATATGGGTCATGTGCAGGTAGATGAGATCAGTTCAGCTAGGCACAATATTCAGCATAAACATCGTGTGTCGAAGGGCCTGTTCCTGTGCTGTACTGTTCTATGTTTTATGCTTTATGTTCTAAACATAGTACTCAATAAATAAAATAATAAACAAATAATAACAAAGTTCAATGAATAGGAAAACCCAATATAGTTTTGCAGAAACAAAAATAAAATTGGTCTCAGATTCCCAGTTTCAAAGAAAACTGGAAATCTGAAACAAACAGAGAAATTGCTAGACACATTCAATGAGTCAGTCATCATCAGTTGAAAGAAAAGACAAAGAATCCTCAACATGACCCTCAACGGGCACCCGAAAAAGGGACCACATCACCCCGATCCTGGCCTCTCCCCACTGGCTCCCTGTGCGGTTCCGTATAAACTTCAAGATCCTCCTCCATGTCTACAAAGCCCTCAATGGGCTTGCCCCCACCTACATAAAAAGTCTTCTCACCCACCACTCCACCTCCAGGCCCCTCAGATCGGCCGACTTGGGGTTGCTGAATATCCCACGGTCTAGGCATAAGCTCAGGGGCGACGGCGCCTTTGCGGTTGCAGCCCCTAGACTGTGGAACAGCATCCCCTTTCCCATCAGAACTGCCCCCTCCATCGACTCTTTTAAGTTAAGACTAAAAACTTATCTATACTCCCAAGCCTTTCCTGACGTCCTCTGAGTGAGGGCTACATGTATATATGTATGTATGTAGTTTGTTTTGTTTGTGCTATTCTTATAACAAATGTAAAGCACTTTGGCCAACGAGAGTTGTTTTTTAAATGTGCTATATAAATAAATGTGACTTGACTTGACTTGACTTGATGACAGATCAACCATTTCTCTTTCCACAGTTGATTCTTGACCTGCTTAATATTTCCAGGGTTTCCGTTCTAGTTTTTGCACAACCAAATCCAATCTGGTTACACCTCCATTGCTTGTTACAAGACTTGCTCTTTCCTGGTGTTAGGTTAGGGAAGGGCAAATGGTTATTAAGAATGTCACCCAATTTTAATTATTCTGCACCGTGGTTCTTAATTTCTCTCACTTAATTGAATCCTGCTGTTTAAAACCAATCATAATGTCAATGGCAGTGTAAAAGGTTGATTTATTGGTTACATTTTTACATAACTGTTAACTTCTAACTATGAATCAGTGATGAAAATTAACTGAACACAAGAACATCAGAACAGGAATCGGCTGGTCAACCTCTCAAGTCTCTCTGCTGTGGAAAAAGAATACAGCGATTCTGTGACAATTTGTTTTCAACTCACTATTGAACATGATCGTGGCTGATCTATTCTAGCCTCAACGCATTTTCCGTGAAATTTCTCCTCCACTTTGCGAAAAGCAGGATACCATCTTAATGAACTACAATGTAAACAGTTGTAAATTAACTGGATTTGAAAAGGAGATGGTTCAATTTGAGTGAAGCAGAATGCAGACAATGATATTTGTTAATTTGAAAAATTAGTTAATTGGAACTAATGTTCTTCACTAAGATTGATAATTTAATTAGGTTAGTTAGTTAGTAAATCAAATCGTTCACGTGTCATAATTTGCTACCTTAATTTGAACATGATATATGTTCATAGTCCGAGGTGTTTCCCTAGGACTGTGGACAAATTCAAAGAGATAAAAAGAGAAAGTTTTTACTGACTTCATGATCGCAGCTCAGAGAACATTTAATTAAAACATTCTGGTCTTATCTGGGCAGGGAAGAGGGATATGGATCATATTTAGGTAGTGGCATGGTGGCGCAGCAGTAGAGTTGCTGCCTTACAGCACCAGAGACCCAGATTTGATCCTGAGTATGGGGCTGTCTGTATGGAGTTTGTACGTTCTCCCATGACCTGCGTGGGTTTTCTCCAGGTGCTCCGGTTTCTTCCCACACTCCAAAGACATACAGGTTTGTAGGTTAATTGGCATGGTATAATTGTAAATTGTCCCTGGCGTGTGTAGGACAGTGTAAGTGTGTGGGGATCACTGGTCGGTGAGGACTTGGTGGGCCAAAGGGCCTGTTTCTGCACTGTATCTCTAAAACTAAAAACTAAAACAAAAAAGGAGATTATCTTAACTTGGCATCATGTTCGCCATGGACATTGTGGGCTGAAGGGCCTGTTCCTGTGCAGTACTGTTCTATGTTCTAGGTACCTGGTGACAAGGCAAAGACAGTGATCAGTGTTTTAAAAAAATCATATTCAGAGTTTAAAGGAAATCATTAGAGAATCCCAATATACAACCAAATAATGCTGGGTGAAAATTCCCTTCCAAAACATTTCTAACCCTGTTTCTGTAAAGTAACAGTTAAAATTGTTATTAAAAAAATGAATATTTTAATGTCATAGTTACCTTGATTAACTCTCTAATTATTGAGTTTGTTTGGACTCTTGAAATTAATTTTGATTATAAATGAGATGCATGCTGTTAATCGCTACATTTTGAAATTTGAAAGGGCCAATTATTGCTACAAAACTGCACTGCAGACAATACTTTAATGTTTAATATTGATTTTACATCGAGCGGAGGGCTGTGCATTCAGAAGGGATGAGATTGCAATGCGTAAGAAGAGTGGAGAAGTCAAGACAGTTGGTGTTGGAAATTTAAAAAAGTCCAGAGTGGGTAGAAGGTTGGCACGTGGAGTCCATGAGGAGGAGGTACGTTGGAGCTGGAGAAGGGGTCACCGCTGGGAAGTGAGGACTCCTTGCCAGAGAAAAGGGCCTGGTGGCAGAGGTGAAAGAAGAAGAACCCAACATCATGACAGGCTCAGAACTCGTTGAGGCTTGGATGCAGGTGTACCAAGGTAAGGCCTTTGCTGAGGGCTGACCATTCTGAAGAAGGGTCCTGACCTGAAATGTCATCTATCCATGTTCTTCAAGGATGCTGTCTGACCTGCTGAGTTGCTCCAGCATTTTGTAGTTTCCTTGCTTGTCTTTAGACTCCTTCTTAAACAAAGGTACAACATTAGCCACCTCTCCTGTGATGAATAATGATACACTCTGCCACATAGAAACATAGAAAATAGGTGCAGGAGGAGGCCATTCGGCCCTTCGAACCAACACCGCCATTCATTGTGATCATGGCTGATCGTCCCCTATCAATAACCCATGCGTGCCTTCTCCCCATCAAGTGAAATTTCTTCCCTACCTCCACACAATATCACAAGATACACATGGTCAGGCCCTAAAGATTTATCCACCTTGATGCGGTTTAAGACTTCCACAAGCTACTCTTGTGTAACGTCGATTTCTTTCAAGACATCACTAATCTCTTCCCTAAATTCTCTAGCTGCCATGATTTTCTCCACAGTAAATACAGATAAGAAATTTCATATAAGACCTCACCTATCTCCTGTGACTCCACATATGGACAATTACATTGATCCTTAACGGGCCTTATTCTCTCTTGAGTTACCCTTTTGCTCTTAAAATGTCTTCGGATTTTCCTTTACCTTATCTGCCAAAGCTATCTCATGTCCACTTTTTGCCCTCCTGATTTCCCTTTTACTCCTACATCCTTCATATTCCTCAAGAGATTTGCTTGCCAACTGCCTAAACCTGACATATGACTGGTGATGATATGACATCTTCTTTTTCCTAACCAGAGACTCATCATCCCTCATGCACCTGGGTTCCCTACTCCTACCATTCTTCCCCTCAGTTAATGGGAACATGCTGTTCTGGACCTCTCCCTATCTAACTGTTAAAAACCTCTCACTTGTCAGATGCCCCTTTACCTGAATATAGTCTCAACCACCCCCCCAATCAACCTTCGCAAGTTCCTGCTGTTGGCATCAAAATTAACCTTTCCACAATATAGGAAATTAAACTTTCCCCAATAATTTATAGCTTAAACTACATCAAAAGCCATGCCACTGACATTAAATGTACTCATTGTTGCCATGCCAAGAGGATTCTAGTTACTCCCATACATAATATTATAATATTATAATATTTGTATTTATATGCAGGTTACCACAATATTAACCACATGCACAGACAGTCTGGGGCATGCCTGGAATGGGCACTGCTTGTAACAACTAGAGCGCGGACTGGACTTTGAAAATGGCACCGAAGCATGGTACCTCTTGCATGCGGGATCTGTAGACTATTTATGTACACTTTGCTAATCGGGGATGTGTTTCGGTATGGCAATACTCTACTGGACTGTTTGTAAGAAAATAATTTCACTGTGCGTCTGCACTTCGCACATGTAGTGATAAAAGCACCATTGAACCGTTGAAGTTAGTCGGCAGTTTATTTCCAGTAGCTTTGCAGTTAAACAATGACTTTTGCATGCCTGTTATACTTAGATAATATTTTTTATATTTTACAACAGCGGATGTACTTAACTGATTTAAAGACAAAATAGTTTCTCTAAGACTTCTGGCAGCCTTTGTCTGAACATTGAGCATGGTTGGGAGAAGGAAAAGTGGCTACAAGAGCAGGAGAAAATGCTTGTAGAGAGAGGATGAGGAAAAGGAGAGGATCTCAGCAGGCAGCCATTTGTGCAGCAACAGGAATTTAGGAAGCAATTGAGATTAGATTGCTTTGGAGGTTTTTGTGCATTGGTATCCAGATCCATTATGTCCATAATCTGTACTGTCAGGGCAGATCAATCAATGACCTTGGTCGTAAAATCATATGTCTCGTTTTTTGTTGAAGACTGCAGAGTTTAGTTCTCTTTGTGATTAATGAAACATTTTACTTCGGAGTCACGTGAGTGACTACGTGAAGAAGACCCGTCAAGGCGCATGCGCGTCATTATGTCTGACGCATTGGCACGAACGGCAGGAGGAGGACGGAGCTCCTCCTGCAGGTGAGTACTTACAGCTCCACCAAAGTCGGGGAGACTTTGGAGGAGTTAGAAAAAAAGTAGAAATTGTTGCTGTATTTTTTCCCCTATAATGCAGGAACAGGTAAAAAATCATCAAGGTGCAGGCCTGCTACGGACAAGGAGAGAGAGAGCTGCGAGAGTGCAGTCTCTGAAAGGCAGCTTGTCACCTCTGGGGAGTCGCAAGCCGGTAGCGGTGCGGCGACAGACTTGGCAAAGTGCCCAGCCGGGTACACAGCCAACGCCAGTCGGGCGTTATGCATAAGCCAATATGCTGTCTGTCAGGTCCATTGATTCCGCAGAGTCGGGCCAGGAGAGTCCTGTCGGGGACAGGATACCGTGCCCCAGCATTTATCCAAAAGGAGCAGCGCATACAGGGGCTGCTCCACAAAGCCACACTCCAGAAGGAGTAGTGCAGGCGGGAGGCCGTGGGGAAGGCTCCGCCGGCAGTGCCTAGGAGAGGCCTGCTTCACAAAGCCACACTCAAGGAGGAGTTGTGTGGGCGGGAGGCCGTCGGGAAGGCTCCGCCGGCAGTGCCTAGTAGAGGCCTGCTTGAAAGCACCCTCTTTGCAAGAGGTGAGTGCAGAAGGGCAGATACGCTCTGACCCTGAGTCCGACGATGACTTCCAAAGGGAGGGCATGCAGCGGCCAGAGCTGACACCGTGTGCAGCACGGTTTGCCATGTCGTCGGACGCCGGTGAGCCTCTGGGTGAGGAACTTGCCACCAGCATAAATTACAAAGTCTCACATCAGCTACAGGAGCTGACAATGGATGAGACAGTAAGGAAGCATGAAGCCCCAATCAACTGTGGCCTGTTAAAAGTTCCTGTTGGGAACAGGAAGATTTGGGGCACGATGGGCATACAAATGAGAGCCCAGGAGGAGGTGAAGCTCCAGCATATTTTTAAAGTTGCTGGCATCTGGCATAACGAGCTTTGCCAGGATGGTGGATGGAGAGGCCATGACAAATTACAACAAAAGGCGCTATTGTGGAGTGCCCACTTTGAGATCAACTGCCTCTGCAAGACTGCGTTTAGACCAACCATCAACTCTAAATATGCTTCACTCTGCCAGCCTGGCACAGTGCAACCGGCACAGCTGTTTGGCGAGGATTTCGCAAAGCAGGTGAAGGAGCTGGAGGAAGTATCCCTATAAGCGAGGAGACTGGTCCGGGCAAGGGACGAGTCCAGCTACGATGCACCGCAGTTGGCGTTCGGCTGTAGCAGTGCCAGGGAAGGTGAGATATCCAGCTCGAGGCGGGGAAGAATGCCAGGTGGTAAGGACGTAAGTGGCTCTGGTTCTCATGTAGACAGATCTAATGGGATTCAGTGTCTGTTCATTTGCAGGATAGAAGATTTAAAATTCAGCTGGATGGGGCATTATGGCAATACAATGCACTGCCTAATCATTTGTCTTCAGCTCCTAGAGTAATTACAAAGTTGTTAAAACCTATTCTAGGCATGATGAGAAGTCAAGGACAGGTGCTCATGGCTTAACTAGATAATATCTTGATTGTAGGACAATCAAAGGAAACAGCTGAAGCATCATTGGCAGTTGGTAAAAACCACTTTTAAAAAATTGGGCTTCATAAGCTATCCAGAGAAATCTAAATTAATACCTGTGACACAAATTGACTAGTTGGGTTCACAATAGACTTAATCAACATGATTGTGACCTTGCCCAGGCAAAAAAGGGTAGAGCTAATTAAGAGCTGTATCAAGTTAATTGCTGACACACAGCCTTCAATTAGCCAGGTGACGAATCTGCTGGTGAAATTGCTGGCAGCATTTCCAGCACTTCAATAGTGGTCACTTTATTATCAGTATATGACTTATGTTAAAAAAAAGGGAACAATATTGTGTTCAAAGGAATATTCAATATGATACTGTAGTTATTGAAAATGTGTTAGAGTTTTATCTACACTTTATTATGATTAGGGTTTTAGCTATACTGCTATCAATACAGCTAGAAGTGCTTTGTCGGCATATCTTGTAATAGGTACACGGACACAAAGTATAGGTTCTCACCCTCTCATATCTAGGTTGATGATAGGAATCTTTAATTCCAAACCGCCTAAGCCTAGGTATATGGTAATCTGCGATGTAAGCATTGTTCTTAACATGCTTCGTCATTGGGTCCCTGTCACGTCTATAACTTTGTTAAAATTAACCATGAAATTGGCTATGTTAATGGCATTGGTGTCAGTACAGATAGTGCAGACTTTGCAAAAACTTCAGTTAGATAGAATGGAAGTGACTACAGAGAATGTTCTGTTTTATATTTATGACCTGCTCAAACAAAGCAGGCCAGGTGTGACAGGATTTAAGATTGTGTTCTCAGCATATCCTACAGCTCCATGTTTATGTGTAAGGACACATTTATTACATTACATTGAAGCCACAAGGGCTTTAAGACAAGAAGAAACAGGATTATTTGTCAGTTACAAGAAGCCAACATAAAAGAGTGGCAGTTCAGACTATCTCAAGGTGGTTAAAGCAAGAGTTGGTTCAGGCAGGAATTAACATTTATGTGTTTACATCTCATTCCACTAGCGCAGTAGCAACATCCGCGGCCAGGGCGATGGACGTTCCCATCGACCATATATTAAAAGCCGCAGGTTGGAAAAATGAACTTGTGTTTCAGCAATACTACCATCGGCCGATTGCCGATGGAGGGCTGTTTGCCAACTCAATATTGAGTGCTGTTGCTAGTGTTTAAAGTATGTTTTCAATACTGTTTAATTCTGTTTCGTTTGTTGCCCCTACATTAAGAGGGTTTATTGGTGGCTTTATGACCAAAAATAAAACTGTTTTGGTTTTGCATGATATGCAATGTCATGTTTACAGCATTATTGATGATACTCAGAGTCAATCGATGCAGTGAGAAGCCGGGATTTTGATCTGCGGCATAAAAATCACAGAGCTTTAAAATCTTCACGTAGTCCCTCACGTGACTTCGAAGTAAAATAGTAAGATTAAACGAGAACTTACCAGTTTGAAGTTTGATCTTTATTTTATGAGGAGTTACGTTGGTGATTACGTGCCCGCCACGCCCAACCCTCTCTCATAGAAAAAATGTCATAATGGTAGTTCTCATGTTGATCATCTTAATATGTTACTTCAATTATGGTGTTGTCTGTGATTTCATACCGCTGCTTTGAAGATTGACGCGCATGCGCCCTGACGGGTCTTCTTCACGCAATCACCAACGTAACTCCTCATAAAATAAAGATCAAACTTCAAACTGGTAAGTTCTCGTTTAATCTTACTATTTCATGCCGGTACACAGCTCAATCTCGATTATGTTCAACTATCCCTGGACAGGGTCATGGGGTCACAAGCCTGATCCACCAAGTCTACGCTGACCATCAATCACCAATTTATACTGATCCTACATTATCCAGCTTTTTTTCTATCCACATTCAACTTTCCTCAGATTGTAGCATTCACCTGCACACTGGGGTCAAGTAACATTTGTGCCATTCAGGAGCTCTAACCAATCTCCAACCAGTATCTTAAGTCTGACGGAGGGTCTCGACGCGAAACATCACCCATTCCTTCGCTCCAGAGATGCTGCCTGTCCCACTGAATTACCCTGGCATTTTTTGTCTATCTTAATTTTGGTTTCTGAATCTAGTTCTACTTAATGAACCTGTTATATTAAGGTGATGTAATGTATCTACACCTGGATGCATGAGAAAACTTAGCAAACACAAAGCAGCTGAGTTAAGTGTGAGACTGATAAGAGTGCCAAACCTTTACTTCTGCGGCTCTCAAGTAGATAAACCCCCAATATCAGTGCAAAATAAAAGCCCAAAGTCCCTGGTGCATCCAAAACAGTTCGTAGTTCATAGTTTAGTTCAGTTTAGTTTATTGTCACGTGTACCGAGATAAAGTGAAAAGCTTTTATCGCGTGCTAACCTTGCAGCAGAAAGACAATACATTATTACAATCGATCGATTTACAGTGTATAGATACATGATAAGGGAATAATATTTAGTGCAAGGTAAAGCCAGCAAAGTCCGATCAATGGTAGTTCAAGGGTCACCAAAGAGGAAGATAGTAGTTCAGGACTGCTCTCTGGTTGTGGTAGGATGATTCAGTTGCCTGATAACAGCTGGGGAGAAACTGTCCCTGAATCTGGTGGTGTGCGTTTTCACACTTCTATACCTTATGCCTTATGGGAGAGGGGAGAAGAGGGAGTGGCCAGTGTGTGACTCGTCCTTGATTTTACTTCGGAGTCACATGAGTGACTACGTGAAGAATCCCGTACAGCCGCACGTGTGTCATTACGTCAGACGCATTGGTGCAGGCGGGTGCAGGCGGCCGGTTGGAGCAGCAGAGCTCCTCCAGTGCGGTAAGTTTAAACTTCAGGTAAGGTTGTATTTCTTACCTGTTTTGTTTCCTTGCAGGAACCTCTTGTTGCAGGGGTTTTCCTGCCGGATGCTTCGCGAGGGCCGACGAGGGAACCAGCTATGGGCTGTGGGGAAACCCCGGTTCCGACCATGGAAGCGGGTAGCTGTGGAATGTCGGCTTTTGTGAATTCAGTCACCGACAACGTGGTCAGTGACTTCCAGGCGCTCCGGGTGCCGGGAGGGTTTCCCTCATTTGGCAGATAGATGCTGGGGTTCCCGGGTGGGGACGTCGAGCAGGCCGGGTGCCGGGAGGGTTTCCCTCCAATATGAATATAGATGCTGGGGTTCCCGGGGAGGGGACAGCCAGAAGACCGGGTGTCGGGAGGGTTTTCCCTCCGATATGTTTAAAGACGCTGGGGTTCCCGTGGAGGGGAAATCCAGCAGTAATGCGGCTCCCAGACCGCAGGGGTCCCCAGGATAGGGGTTAAAAGGACCGGAACGGTCAGCCCTGGTGCCGGTAGGTTTTCCTCCGGTATGCAGACAGACGCTGGGATTCCCGGGGGCAAATGCAGCAGACCGCTGTGGTCTCCAAGATATGGGGTAAACCGACCAAAATGGTCAGCCCTGGGGCTGATAATAAGAATAAATTTGCAGGTTGGCCAGGAGGGAGCCCTAATGGAGAGGAGGCTCCATCTAGATACACTCCAACAGCAGCAGTTGGGTCAGCGCCAGCAGCGCCTTGGACAGGGCTGCTTTATGGGAATACCGAGTCTGCGGCAATGTTGGGCATATGGGAGAGCCCGCGCCAGCAGCACCTTGGACAGGGCTGCTTAATGGGGATGCCGAGTCTATGGCAGTGCCGGCCTATGGGCCTATGGCCAAGGCAGCGCCTTGTAATAGGGCTGCTTAATGTATGGCAACAGCACCTGTAGAAGGGCTGCATAATGTCTCCCTCAATGGAGGGGGTGAGCTTACCGGGGCAGTTTTGATCTGAAGGGTGGGCCTATTGGAGAAGCCGTGCCAGCAGCGCCTTGTAACACGGCTGCTTAATGTCTCCCTCAGTGTAAATCTGACGCTGAGTCTGAGGATTTAGCCGTGGGGCATACCCAAGGGATAAAGGGCACGTGTCAGAGGTACCATTCCTGGCAGCAAGGTTGCCATCCCAACACAATGTAGTGAACAGCGCTATCAGAGGACGTTAGAGCCAGCCGCCGAAGCTTCTATTCAGGTAAGACCTATTCAACAGGCAAAACCTGGAGGACAAAGCACAAGCTGTTGGACCAATTAAGGCCAACGACGAGCAAGGCTTCATAGTTTCGGTGACAACGCATGGCCAGAGGGTCTACGCACTCTACCAGTTATACTCTACAACTAAGGGAACTTACAAGTTGGTAAGATTTACACTTGGTTGTACAATACACAAATGATTAAGACATTGTCATCTACTCAGACGCATTTAACCATGTAAAACTGGACATTACTAGCATTCCAAGCAGGCTGGAATTGGGCCAGAATTGTGTTGAGGCAGGCTCAGTATTTTAGCCAGGATTGCCTTCGAGACAGGCTCGGAAATATGGGCAGAATTGTTTTTCAAGGCAGGTTCCGAATTATGGCAAGAATTGTCTTTTGAGTCAGGCTCAGAGTTATGGCCAGACTGTTTTGGGACAGGTTAGAATTATCGGACAGGCTGAGTATTGTGATGAAATGATGGCAGGAGTGGCCTGTTCATTATGAAAGATGGCTGATTAACAACTGATTTCATAGGTTGTTTCTATTTACAGTGATCATCGGAGATATTTGGAGGCATTGCTATGATGAGCCAATATAACAGTATGATGACAATAAATCATTCAAAGAGGACTACTCAGAGTTTTAAGAAACACTTGTTATGTATTGGCTAGATGATATTTTGATGCTGTATTTTGCTAAAATCCACTGTTTCAGTCTCAAACTATATTTGAGAAATTGGGCTCCTCTATCCAGTTAAAATTAAGTTGTTATCAAATGGACTAGTTTGGTCATTGGGGTTTGCCTTTGGCTATTAGTTGGCCTGTGACTCCACCCTGGGCAACAGATTGGAGTCAATAGAAACCTGGAACAGCCTTGTGGTTATAAAGCAGCTTTCTATTCATTAGACTGATTGGCAATATAATAGATGTGATGCAACTGTGCAAGTGGGAGAACTGACAGCATGCTTAACGGCAAACTATAAAGGGCCATGAAGGTCATTGATAACACACCTTTGCTATTACCAGCTGAAGCTACTAAAGTCACTATGATGGACAAACAGTATTCAGCATTGCTCCAGTAGTTGATCAATAAATATGTCATTATATTGCAAAATGATGCTAATGGCCTAAGGTGGGAAATTGCGAATGTCATCTCTTGTTGGAGGTGAAGGAGATTTGCATGAGTTATTAACTCTGCAGTTATTGGTATCAACTATCTATAGACACTACGTGCATTTTATGGGTTAAAGAGTGATTGAGCGAATATGCATATCTGCATGCTCAACTTCATGTTGATGCACTATGAAGGTGGCATATGATAGTCACATGGGTGCAATCAAGTAAAAGAATCCTGTAATAGGTACATAATCTCATTTGCCACTGGAGTATCATCAAGTACAGATCAATGACAACACAGAACAGTAAGATTAAACGAGAACTTACCTAAGTTTGAAGTTTGATCTTTATTTTATGAGGAGTTACGTAGGTGATTACGTGAAGAACCCCACCAGTGCGCCTGCGCGTCAATCTTCAAAGCAGCGGTGTGAAATCACAAAAAACAACAACCGAAGTAATATAGTCTCATAATAAAACGAGTAATACAAGAACTTCCATCTGACCTTTATGATAGAGGGTAGGGTCGTGGCGGGCACGTAATCACCTACGTAACTCCTCATAAAATAAAGATCAAACTTCAAACTTAGGTAAGTTCTCGTTTAATCTTACTATTTTACTTCGGAGTCACGTGAGTGACTACGTGAAGATTTTAAAGCTTTGTGATTTCATGCCGTAGATCAATCCCGGCTTCTCACTGCATTGATTGACTCGGAACGAGAAATAATCAATCATGCATTCATAATAACATTTGTACCACAAATGCAGTAATTCATTTCAATAATGAAATTAATCAGATCCCCTTTAAACCAGAGGAATTTACACAGAACTTAAAATAGTTTCTGCAAACAATCCCGCATTAACAATAGGCCGATGGTAAAAATGTTGAAACATCAACTCATTGGACCTTAATATAAGAAAGGTACTGTTTTTGAGTGCTCTTCCTCCAGGCTGCCGTAAGCATGTCCACAGTATGCTCAGACAGTCCTCGTCCCAGAAAAGGCATTCTTAAAACCTGCAAATCAACAAATCCAAACGATCATATAATGGATGCTGTTCCCCTGTTACAGGGTGCAGCAATAAATTACTCCTTTTTGGGACTTTCATCAACATTTGTGTTGTTAATTCTAATATCAACGGATACCATGGCTGTGTAGGCCAATCTGGTACTATCAATACCCTTGAAGCAGCATCTTGCCTGATTTTAAGCAAACATTGACTTATGAGGCAGAAAGGTGGAAATATATATGAAAACATACCACCCCAATGTAGCGAGAAAGCATCAATCGCCACTGCTCCTGGATCTGGTTTCCATGAGACATATCTCGATAGCTGATGATTCAAGTTGATGTCGGGCATTCCAAATCTGATTACTATATCATTGAATACCTCTTGATTCAACATCCATTCTTTATTATCATGGAACTTTCATGACCTGGTGTCTGCTATCGTGTTCATTCTAACTGATAGATAGATAGCTGAAATCCAAATGTTCTTTTCAATACACCAAGACCAAAGTTGATTTAACCATTTTGTCACATGACACCGACTTAATTCCACCCATATCATTAATATAGGCAACTGCTGTTGTGTTTATTAATTTGAACTTGTGTTAGAACAATAAGCTTGGAGTCCATAGAAACCTCCTAAAAGCTCAAAAGAAGTAATTCCCCAATGTCTGCAGTAACAATAACTCTTCCTGATTCCATCTGCCTCCGCAGCTAGATGTTAAGTCAGTTGCACCCCATCCTAGTGCACTGGCATCAGTTTGTAATATCATGGAAGGTTGTTCAATCAGCACTTTGCCTGAACTGCTTGAGACATGTAGAATCCACCACTGCAGATTAAAAACAGCATTTGTTGTTACTTGCATGGTTCTATCAAAATGACCAGCATTTACTCTTAGTGCCTGTTCTTTGATTCTCTGCAGCTGTTGATAATGTTATGGTCCATACTGGACTGCTGGGAATCTACTAATTTTCCCAGTACTCGAGCCACCTGTCTGATTAAAGGTTTTTGCTCGTTTAACAGATTACTGCAATCTTTAATCAACTCCACCCTTTTTTTTTTTCACTGGGCAAAGTAATTTTCATTTGGGCTGAATCAATTGTGAACCCCAAATAATCAATCGAGGTACATGTTTTTAACCTTGATTTCTTTGGATGAATTTAGAAACCCCCAAACTTTCAAAAGTTTGATTTCATAACTGCAACAGATGCTTCTGTTGACTGTTTTGTCCTTCCTATAATCAGGACATCATCCAGGTATGCCATTTGTACATGTCCCTGGCTCTCAGCAACCCCAGAATTGATTTTAACAATTTTATGAATATTCTGGGAGTGGACGTTAACCCATTAGGCAGAGCTTTGAACTGCCTTAACTGGTTCATCCATGTAAATTTAAGATACTTCATATCTTCCAAGTGAACAGACACTGAACAAAAGGATTCAGACTTGTCAAGTCTATAATAATCCTACATCCTCCATCCTTTTTTGATCGAGGGAATATATTTGACCCAAATTGGTGAATTTGGTAGACTGATTCTTCAATAACACCTTTTATATATAGGGTTTTGAAGCGCAGCTTGAACCTCCATTACTTTGCAAAGTGGAGAGTTCTGCTAGGAACATGCTGGACAGGCAAATCATAATTTGGATTGAATTCAATTCGAAATCCTTGTATATTATTCAGAATTACCACATCTGAAGTAATCTTCTTCCAATTGTTATAGAAGAGACGTAATCTGCCTCCAACTTTTGGACTTAATCCAGTTAGTATGTTCCCATGAGAACCAGGTCCACCTACCTCTTGAGTCATTTGAGTACTCTGAGATCCCTGGATTCTCCCGGAAGCACCACCACTGGTTCTTACTCCCGCTGCAGGCCGCCAGCTACGTCCCTGCGTTGATGAGCGACTTGGTCCTGGTCCAGGATCCGTATGACGTCTGAAAGGATACTTCCTCTTTACAGACTTTGCAACCATTGATGTTTTCATCAATCCTGTTTTCGCTTCATCTTCCAACTCTTTAATACGTCTCCCGAGATCCTCTCCAAAGAGTAAGTTGGGTAATTGTATATTACTTGGTTTGCAGAGTGCTGCGAATTTTGGATTCATAGTAGGCCGTATAGCACCTTCCTCAGATAATTGATCTCGAAGTGGGTGCTGTATAGCAACCTCAGTGTTTCCTGATGCAACTTCGTCATCTCTTGGCTGTTATCTGCTATTCTGGTAAAAGCAGTTATTCCAGAACCCAGCAGCGTTAATATTCTCTGCAACTGATTCCAGATAATTTGGTTCACTGCTGCTGCTTTCAGCAACCCACAGTTACTTGGGGTCTCCTGCTTTCTTGCAGTCTCATCCATCTCCTGCTGTTCCAGCTGATGGGAAACCAAGTAATTTATTTAAGGAGGCCAGTTCTTCTCCTAATGGCTCTCCTGACCCTGACGGGGCAGCGAATCGTACTGCCAGGGGTGGAACATCTGGCAGCTGCCGTTCATCGCCTTGTACAGCCTCACCGTCAGAGTCGGGGTCTGAAATCTCATGACCCGTAGCACGCTCCTCATCCCTGAGGGTGCATTCCATCAGCCCTGTACCAGGTGCTGTTGAGCTGCTTCCAGCAGCTTGGATTTCACCTGAGTGAACTTTGCTCCAACAGCCTATGTAAAAGGCTTTTTATTTGGGAAATACGCTCGAAAGCAGTATCTAGCCCTGGAGCTACTTCCATTGCCTGGGACTCCCTCCATGGGCCGTTGGGATTAAAACTTCGGCTTTTGCCCGACAGGCGCTGACTGTGTTTTCACCAGCCCCAGGTCCACAGTCGCTATGCTCACCGCTGGCGACTGTACTGGTGTTTAGAAGCGGTTGGTCTCTAACCGCGGACTCCCGACTTTCCCGACTTTCTGTTGGCTGAGTCGCTCGCCTCTTCCCCCTGCCCGTTTTTTCCCATGGCGTCTGTGGAAAAAATCCCCACAGACCCACAGTAAACGGATCTGGAAAACATGAAAAAAGTTTTTACTTACCTTGTAGTTGAAAAACTACAAACCACTGGAGGAGCTCTGCTCCTCACATCCGTTTGCGTCAAGGCGTGTGACATAATGATGCGCAGGCGCACTGGCGGGGTTCTTCACGTAGTCACTCACGTGACTCCAAAGTAAAATGGGTGTTGGACCACACCGTATTTATGAAATTCTGATTCAATGCAACACTGAACATACATATGTTGTTTTCATGCTAATTTGCAGGTTGCAAAAATGTGTAGCATAACAGTGGCGAAAGATACATTGAGGGGGCGCTGTCCTGTGTGCGGCTGCCCAGCCAGCAGCTGTCTGTCCTTTCATCTTTTATTTTTTATTTTAGTTAGTTAAGTGTTTTGTTTGGAGGTCTAGACTTTTTTGTGTGAGGGTGGGGGGGAAGGGGGAAACTACCTTTCAGGGTCCCTACCTTGCCGGAGAGGCAGCTTTTCTCCAGGCTGCAGCTTCGACCCGTCCTTGCGGCCTACCAGCGGGCCTGGAGCGGCGTTTCCTGTCGGGGACCGCCCAGAACCTCGGCTTCTGCGGTGGCACAGCGCAGGAGCGCCATCGCGGAGCTGGCGATGCCTTGCCCGGGTCACCGCGCTGGAGCTCCGGTGAGCTGAGGGTTGCTGTTGAAAACATCGCAGAGCTGCGGGACTGTGGAGCGACCAGCTGCGGGCGGCGGCGCTGAACTTTACACCGGGAGCCTGGGATCTCTAGATGAGATCGGCAGTTGTGGAGCTCCAACTGGCGCGGCCTTGTTGGCTTCGGAAGCCGCGGCCCCCAGTGTGGAAGCGGCCGTTCCAGGGTTCCCAGGCTGCTGGGGGGACTCTCCCGACGCCGGAGCAATATCACCCGGCGAGAACGGCCTGGAACATCGGGCCTCCGTAGAGGCAACTGTGGAGGCCTCAATGGGCCCGACTATGGGACTGGACTTTGTGCCTTCCCTCATGGTGGGAGCCATTGTGGGGGGATGTTCTTTGTGTTAAGACTCTCTTGGTGTTATGTCTGTATTCTCTTCTTTTGTGTGCTGCATAATGGCAAGAAGCATTTCACTTCACTACACCTGGGAGTATGTGAATGTGACTAATAAAAATACTTTTACTTTTTTTTACTTTTACATTCTCGCTACAAGCAGGAGGAATGGTCTTTTATGTCTTCCTCCATTTTGCTTCATGAGTTGGGGCTTCAAATAAAGTCATCAAGAGCCCGCTTTAGGTTCCAGCTGTGTGATTGGCCTATGCAGTTTGATTCCCGATTTGGCGGGAATAATAATAATGCAACCTTATATGGTTATTTTAAATGTAACTTGCTGGTTCAGCCTGTGGCTCGGGAAATCAGCCGTTGCATGATAAAATCAATTTATGTTCTACAGATTATCAATAGACTGCCTACGGCTTGGGTTCTCACCCCCTATTCTTGTATGTATTCAGAGTGCTGGGATAGTACCAAAAAGCAGTATTTTGCTTCTTCAGGAGATGGGAAGTGTTTGTTTAATGCTCATGTTACATTTAAAATGGTACAGATTTCGGAGCTCTTGGAGTTCATTTTTAATGGTCTTTGACAATATTGAGTTATAGGGTCATTAACGGTGCCAAGGTGCTTTCCATCAGATTTGCTGCAGGAAACGAGATCCACTTTGTTGAGTTCACCCCGGATATCGAGTTAGTAAAGGATATCCTTAACACAAGTTTTCCCAGGACAAGTACAATGCAGTATGGGAGGTTGACATCGTGTTAACACTATTTTCACCAGGGGGTTTCTAGCTACATTCTTAGCTTTGGCGGATCTCATTAGGCAGTTATCCTCCTGGCGCTGCTTTAGCGCAACAGGTCAGTCGCTACATAATTGCGACGGGACAGGATGATTACATCTGTAAATAATATGTATAGTATTTTATGTTTATAATTTACTTAAGCAGAGCAGAAGGGGTGTCAGGTCTTAAAATAGGTCAAGGCATATCCAGGGACCTTTAGTTATGTGAGGGCTCACATATACAACAATATGTCAAGGTCACCAAGAGCCTTCGAGGCTCTTAGCTAGCTATGATTGGCAGTTACAAAAAACTTTATAAGAACGTTTCAGTTCAGACCATTTCCAGGTGATAAAACGGAGTTGAGTTATGCAGGAGTAGATACTGATTCCAGATCTCACTCTACCAGGGCTGCTACAAACTGCAGCAGCAACAGTTAATTATGTCTCGCTGGGCCACATCCTAACGGCTGAAGCATGGTCAAAAGAACGAATTTCCAAACATTTGATAATAACCCGTTGCCACCCCAGGATATTTCTCAATCTCATTTTATGTTCTGTTTATAGGTTGAGAGATGGGACTATTATGATTACTTCATTTAACAGCATCAGCATGTTTTAAATCTATGTCATGACTGTATGCATTATGAATGTTTTCCCTCATTTGTCAATGAAGCAGTTGTGGTTGTGTAGACTTGTTTCTCGCGGCATGAAATCACAGAGCTTTGAAATCTTCACCTAGTCACTCACGTGACTCCGAAGTAAAATAGTAAGATTAAACGAGAACTTACCAGTTTGAAGTTTGATCTTTATTTTATGAGGAGTTACGATGAGGGACTACGTGCCCTCCGCTCTCAACCCTCATAAATATCATCTGTTATTTCTAGTCTTCTCTCGTCTTACTATTATAGTTCAGTCACTATTACCTGTGATTTCACACCGCTGCTTTGAAGATTGACGCACGTGCGGCTGTACGGGATTCTTCACGTAGTTCCTCATCGTAACTCCTCATAAAATAAAGATCAAACTTCAAACTGGTAAGTTCTCGTTTAATCATACTATTATGCAGCTGTGTGTGTGTGTGCGCGCGCGCCCGTCCGTCCGTCCGTCCGTGTGTATATACACACTGAACTTTTTTTCTCTCTTGTTTATCATATTGTTTTCAGAGTACTATGTTTTCATATTCTGTTGTGCTGCAGCAAGTAAGAATTTCATTGTTCTATCTGGGACATATGATAATAAAACACTCTTGACTCTTGAAGAAAACAACCAGCAAATCTTTGGGACGTGGGAAGAAAATAGAGCTCCCAAGAGGAAACACGTGTGGTCACGGGGAGAACATGCAATCTCCATACAGGCAGCACATGACAGCGAGAGACCTACATTGATGGGGTTTGAGGGAGCTGCACTTTATATCTCAAATCATGAGGGGTGTAGATTAGATGAATAGACATGGTGCTTAGGCATTTTCTTTTTACTGAGGTTGGGGAATCTGTAACTAAAGGGCTTAAGGAAGGTGGTGTGTGTGTATGGAATGAACTGCCAGGAGGAAGTGATGGAGGCCAGTACAATAATAGCATTTAAAAGACACTTGGACAGATACATGGAGAGGAAACGTTTCATAGAAACATAGAAAATAGGTGCAGGAGTAGGCCATTCGGCCCTTCGAGCCAGCACCGCCATTCAATATGATCATGGCTGATCATCCAAAATCAGTACCCAGTTCCTGCTTTCTCCTCATACCCCTTGATTCTGTATTTCAAGATACACTGGAAAGGCACAGACAAGTAGGACTAGCTTGGTTAAGCAACTTGGTCAGCATGGACGGATTGGGCCAAAGGGCCTGTTTTCATGATGTATAACTCTATGACCATGACAACATGAGACCATGTGGAGCAGCAAACACTGTGGCTAGCGATATATAACACTGGATAAACTGCAAGAAATCACCAAATCTGAAATCTGTCCCTGACCTGTAATTGATACTTTCAACAAGACATTTAGTTTTCACATTTACAACAGAGTTAAGATAATCACTCTTCCACTTTGTACTTCATGGGCTAGTAATGTGACTGAGAAAATCAATGTTTAACAGAAGCCAAGTCTATGGTGGCAAATTTCCAGCCTTGTGAAATGATTGTTAGAAAAGCTGACTTCTGCACAGTTTGTAAAGTGAAAATTATTTTTCCAGACGAACATTTCATTGAGGCCAGAGGTGATTCTACCTGTGCCGTGTGTAAAACAAATCCAAGATTTAAAATGCTTCTTTCTTTATTTCATCTGCCCTTCACTGAACTTATCCAAGACACCACAGTCTGCAGGAACAACATTATGATAAAGTTCAGATGTTCATAAGTTCATAGGTTATAGGAGCAGAATTAGGCTATTCGGTCCATCAAAACTGCCATTCAATCATGGCAGATCTATCTTTTCCTCAGCCCCATTCCCCTGTCTTCTCCCCATAACCGCTGACACCCACACTAATCAAGAATCTATCAATCTCCACCTTAAAAATATCCATTGACTTGGCCTGCACAGCCTTCCGTGGCAATGAATTCCATAGATTCGCTGTCGTGGCTATCCCTTGAGGTCGAGGATGATGGTCTACATTCCGTTGCTTTTATGGACTATCAGTTGGCTGATGAGCCCAATCCTGGCTTTGAAAGTTCTTCGGCAATCAGGACAGGTAATTCCAGATGTGCTTTGGTGTTGCTGCCTCTCTTTCTGTTTTCTTCTGTTTTCTTCCAATTCTGTGCATCTGTTGGCTTTGAGGGTCACCATTCCTTCATAGATGATGGTTCGCCAGAGTTTCCTGTCCTTGGCATTGGTTTCCCAATTGTTGATGTAGATTTCACATTTCTTCATGCTGACTTTCACGAGTCTTTGAATCTCTTCTTTTGTCCGCCTCTTTTGTCACCACCCTCTGACTAAGGAAATTCCTGCTTATCTCCTTTTTAACAGATGCTTCCATTGACATTTGCAAGAATCGTGTTGACATTTCTGTACTCTCCTCCTAATAGAGTCACACAGCATATCAGCCCAACTTTCTCACACCAACTAACATACGACAGCTACACTAGTCCCACTTGCCTGCATTTGGCCCGTATCTCTCTAAACCTATCATATCCATATCCTGTCTAAACATCTCTTAAACATTATGATAGTACCTGCCTCAACTATCCCCTCCAGCAGCTACCTACCACCATTTGTGTAAAAAATGTTGCCCCGCAGATTCCTCTTAAATTTCTCCCCCCTCATCTTAAACTATGTCCACTGGTTCTTAATTCCCCTTATCTGGTTGAAAGACTGTTCATTTACCCTATCTATCTTCGACATCTTCAATTAATCATATAGTCATTCGAGGCACATGAGGTTAACAGGCTGAGCTAACATCTAATTGTCCACCCCTAATGTCCTTGAGAAGGTTGTGGTGAGTTGCCTTCTTGAATCACTGTGGATGTAGAGGGTGTCTATCAAGTGGAGATAGATATGATAGTGCCTATCATAGGGGGAGAGTCTAGGACTAGAGGTCATAGCCTCAGAATTAAAGGATGTTCTTTAAGGAAGGAGATGAGGAAAAATTTACTTAGTCAAAGGGCGGTGAATCTATGGAATTATTTGCCACAGAAGGCTGCGGAGGCCGTCAGTGGATATTTATAAGGCAGAGATAGATAGATTTTTGATTAGTACAGGCGTCAGAGGTTATGGGAAGAAGGCAGGAGAATTGGGTTAGGAGGGAGAGATAGATCAGCTATTATTGAATGGCAGAGTAGACTTGATGGGCCGAATGGCCTAATTTAAGGTTTCAAGGTTTCAAGGTCAGGTTATTGCCACATGTACCAATTAAGGTACAGTGAAATTTGAGTTACCATACAGCCATACTAAGTGAAAAGCAACAAGACACACCACATAAAAGTTAACATAAACATCCATCACAGCGGATTCCACATTCCTCACTGTGATGGAAGGCAATAAAGTTCAATCTTGTTCCTCTTGTTCTCCCACGGTCGGGGCAGTCAAACCATCTGCAGTCGGGGTGATCGAAGACCCCGCAGCCGACAATCGAAGACCCCATCGGGGTGATCGATACTCCCGCATTGGGGCGGTTGAAACTCTCTCCGTGGCATGGAGCTCCCAAATCGGCATCTTCTCACCAGAGACTGCGAGCTTCATGATGTTAAAGTTCACAGGCCCCGCAGTTGGAACTTCGATCCCCAGCAAAGGGATCGCATGCTCCGCGATGTTAAAGTCCTGCAGACTACCCCGGCTTGGAGCGCCCGTCGGTCTCCAGGAAAGGCGCCAACTCCATGATGTTAGGCCGCAGTGGGTACGGAGATACGATATGGTAAAAAATTGCATCTCCGTCGAGGTAAGAGATTGAAAAAAAGTTTTCCCCAACCCCCTCCCCCCACATAAAACAAACCAAGGAACACTAAAAAACACTTTTTAACACATACTAAAAATAACAAAAAGAAGAAAGAACAGACAGACTGTTGGCGAGGCAGCCACTGCTATCACTTCTACTCCGATCACATATGGCCTTATGACATTATGACTGCTATGTCCTGGATGGAGTTGAACGTCTTGAGTATTGTTGAAGCTACACTCATCCAGGCAAATAGAGAGTACTTGAACCATGACTTGAACCATATAGATGGTGGAAAAACAGGCTATGGGAAGATAGGAGGTGAGTTACTCACTGCAAGATTCCTAGCCTGGGATCTGCTCTTGTAGCCACTTGTATATATGACTACTCCAGTTCAGTTTCTTAGTTCATCTTAATTCGGCCTCAGCATAAATTGAAAAGTATTCAAAATGTGTATGTTTTGTACCCTTCCTGTACACAACCCCTTACCTTAAGAAGGGTTCGGACCCGAAACGTCAGCTATTCCTTTTCCCCAGAGTTTCTGCCTGACCCGCTGAGTTACTCCAGCATTTTGTGTCTAACCCTTTACTTGATCTAATTTTCCGCTCTTCCCAATGTTGTGCTTTCATCAGCCATTCTGGATCTAAGCTATGCCTGCCAAGGTAAATCTATGCTACTGAATTATAGAATTGGCAAGGTCTTTGCTCACGATTGATCAGTTTCCATTTTGTTCAGTGTATTTGTTACCTGGGACACCATGTTACAAATAGGTAAAACTAAATGATCATAGCAACTAGCTGAAATTATTAATAGCTCTGCTTTGGACAGTGCTTAAGCTGTATTTCATCAGATCTAGACCAAAATAACGAGCTCATTACTTTTCTTTGCAGATCGAAATGTAGGATTTGATTTAAATAAGTTTAAAATTAATAATAATATATGACCCAGATTATATTTCTACCAAGTTAGATGATATAAGATCGGCAGTGGAATTTGCATTATAAGATTCATAAAGTAACATTTGTCGTTTGAGTTGAGCTGATATATATGCCAATGCTCTCATCACTGTTAATGTTGTATTTTATTAATGTGACATAAATAAAATTGAAATTAATTAATATGTTCTTGCACAACTTCGTCATAATTATAATTATGCATTATTATGTGGTTTATTAAAATATAGTTTTGGGCATTGAGGTGGGTGAAAGTTTAAAGGAAGGAACTTTTTTTTTGTGCAAGAGATGTTGTTTACAAACTCTTCCAAGGGTTTGTCACCTCTGTGTTCTTTTCTTTCGACAACCCTCCAATTTTGGCCTCATGATGTTGGTGATTCGGCATTAAGGCATTTAAGTCCTTTTGGAATTTCCTCTCAAAACCTTAAAGTTTTCCTTAGAAATAAAACTCTTCCACAAAAATGTAATATATCCATGTAGAAAACAAAACAAAACAATAGCAGACTGAAATATTCAGCCGTCTGTTGGCACAAAAAAGCTGGGGCAGAGGGTGGCTCAGTAGCACAGCGGGAGAGTTGATGCCTCACAGTGCCAGAGACCCGGGTTCGATCCTGACCACCGGTGCTGTCTGTACGAAGTTTGTACGTTCTCCCTATGACCTGCGTGGGTTTTCTCATTGTGCTCTGGTTTCCTCCAACAATCCAAAGATGTACCTAGGTTTAAAGGTTAATTGGCATTGGTTAAATTGTAAATTGTTCCTAGTGTGTATAAGATAGTGTTAGTGTGCAGGAATCGCTGTTCGGCCAGGGCTCAGTGTGCCGAAGGGCCTGTTTCCGCGCTGTAACTCTAAACTAAACTAAACTAACAATGTTCTGACCCAATATCTGCCCACCACTTACCAATTAACATTGGTCACAGTTCCTCTCCAAACCCTTGCTTTCTATTAGATTGTGGTAACTGTTAAAAGAAACATATCAGGAATGGATCCTGAGAAAGTCTTTGATCACTTCTTTAAAATAATTTAAGCAATATGAAATGCCCATAATTATTCAAAGAGAAGATTTAAGCGAGGTTAAAGATGGGTAAATATATATTGATGTACCATTTTGGTCTATAAAGGTGGGATCATGAACCAAATTGTATCTAGCCTATATGGATCTTGGTATTTTTGTACTGGTTGTATTGTCCTTTTTTTTCTTGACTGATCAAAATTATTTTTAGCTCTGCAAATTGTGCAAATGGTATATTTTAGTGTTGAAAACAGACTGGAATTAAGCTAATTCTTCTTGGCAATACTCATAGCTATAGGGAAAGCATATGGTTACAGATTGCACACAATTATTAGACCCCCTTCTTCTTGTTTCAACGGTTCTGCATCTCGCGAATTGGGCTCTGGGCTCTTTCCTCCATGAAACCTTTGTTTATGTGGTGCAGTTTGACAAGGTATCAGCAATGGGAGACCCAAACATCTATGGAGCCTACCAGAATTAAAGTAGTTGCTGACAAGTATGTACTGTAGGCTAACTTTACTACCTTCCAGAATTGACTGTTTGAAAGGATTCTCACAAGTTGCTTGCAGAAGTAATAATTTGCAAGTGTGATGGGAGAGACCCCTGATGGTTTGAGTTCATATCAGCCAAAGGCAACTTCAAAGCTTTCCTTGATTGCCTTAGGAATCAGTAAGAAATTTCTTAGCACTCATTTTCGAAATCGCCTGCAGTGTTTTTTTTTGCTGCTTCTCTCAGGAAATAACAGTATGGAGGTAAATGAAGCTTTACAGGGTTGGGCTGTTAATTTGATTTAATGAAGAACATGGATTTTTTTTACCTCTCTAGGGGTCAGAGTCTTGTAAAATTACAAGCACACGCTGAAAATTGAATTGTTCCATTCCCCCCCCCCGAGTTCCCAGATTGAGCCGGGAATGTTTCTCCAATCCAGTGTAAGTGCCATTCACCACTCAGGACACAGGGAGAAGTCTCAGTGGAGCCTGAATCACGGAGCTTCTGCTAATGCAAAAGATGGGAGATTCAGCTTCATATTTCCTCAAAAGATGAAAGGAGGGCAGTTTGACCCATCGAGTCTATGCCAGCTCACAACTCAGCCCCATTCAGCCATTAACAATTCCTGCAACCTATTGTCCCCACATTCTCATCAATATGCCCACTTTCCAGATTCCACCACTCACCTATACAAATTGAAATGGTACAGAAAAATACTGAAATGCAAAATCAAAGTAAACTGAATGAGGTTGAATTAAGAGTAAGAGTACGTGACCACACCACTGGAAAGGGGATATGAAAGGGATGGTCATTCAGGAGTCTGATTGCCGTGGGGGACAAACTATGCGTAAGTCAGGGTATCTGGGCTTTCAGGCTCCTGTATCTTCTCCGTAACCGTAAAAAAGTTAAAAGGGAATGGCCAGGATAACAGGCATCCTTGATGCTAGACAAAGTGCTGGAGTAATTCAATGGGTCAGGCAGCATCTCTGAAGAATGTGGATAGGTGACATTTCAGGTTGGGATCCTTATTCAACATGTTTTAGACTTTTAGACTTCAGAGATGCAGTGTGGACACAGGCCTTTATGCCTACCAGCACTATCCTACACATAGCAATGTTACAAAATTTTGAGATTTTAAAAATAAAGTCTGCAATTTATCCCATCAGATAAAGCATAAAAAGAAGTTTAATTTGACACTTAATTCACTTTCATATCTTCAGTATTAAAAAAGTTATGGCCATTATCATACTCAGAAATTAGCATCTAGTTCCCTATTGCTTTTCCATTGACTTAACACAAAAGCTGTGATCGAGGACAGTCAAAAGCCCATAACCTTCTTAAAAATTATGGTAACTGAAAGAAATTTTCAGGTATTATAGATTGAAGCATTCTGAAACAAATATGAAACAATCTTACTTCGAAGACATGAAAGTAAAGCATATAATTAGTTAATTACCTAATTGTAGCTAATTACAAAATTCAATTACTAGATCTAAACATCTATCAATTTCTTAAGAATAGATTAACATTTTTAAATAGCCTAAGTGTCCAAATAACATTCACACAATAATTCACAACATAACATAATTTTTAAATCTAATTTTCATGAATTTACAGGCCAAATGGAAGGAATTGAATGTTTAATACCTGTAAATTAATGGGGATTTAATTCATCTTGCGAGTGAGGATTACTGGAACGCGATCTTTTGGAACATTGATTTGCGGTGAATTTAACCCCGTATTGGCATGAAAAATACTGCCGTTAATTCGGGGAATAAAATCACCGTGTCGCATGACAAAATGTGAATTAAAGGCTTCTTAAGAAGCACTTTTATACATTTAAAGAAAGCACTTTCGTTTACCTGTCCATTGTGTGAAATCCGTCCCCGTTATCGGCGTTGACGCTTCAGGAGCTGCTTTTAAAATAACTCTAGCGCTGACATTGACGATTTAATAAAAATAAAAAATTCACAAAACGCCGGTAGGAACGATTTTGTCAGCCAAGGTTTGTACTCCAACAAAATATTTCCAGGACAAGGGAGAAACCCGCGTTTTAACCCCGCCCCCCCCTTAAAGGCGCCAAAATCGCGCACACGGCCAGTGGCAGAATTACAGCGCGACTGAAGGTAAGTTTTGTAACATACCTACTACACACTAGGGACAATTTACACTTTTTTTAACTGAAGCCAATTAACCTACAAACCTGTACGTCTTCGGAGTGTGGGAAGAAACTGGAGCACCCGGAGAAAACCCACGCGGTCACAGGGAGAACATACAAACTCCGTACAGACAGCACCTGTAGTAGTCCGGATTGAACCCGGATCTCTGGTGCTGTAAGGCAACAACTCTACTGCCGCGCCACTCTACTGTCTTCCCGATGCAACACACCCATGAAGATGGATCATGTGGAAGGAGGTGATGAACCTGTGATGGACTATGCTATGTTTACCTCTCTCTATAGGTTCAAGCAGCATCTACACGTGGTGCATGAAGCAGATCTAAAGCGATAACATATTGTGATACTAAAATCTATGGGAGCTCATGTTCTTTTCTGGGAGCTGCATTTTCATCTCCAATATGAATGTCAATGAGTTTACTATGTAGAACTTAGATAAAGCAAGGCTGCCCTATTCTTAGTATTAATTCAAAGCTATAAAGCTACAATTGGTTCAAAACGCCGCAGCGAGACTCCTGACCGGCACCCAAAAAAGTGACCACATCACCCCAGACAGTGTGTGAGGCAGGAGGCAGAGAAGGAAAGCACTCAGACCCAACATGTAGGGGGGAAAGAAGAAAACAATAATAAACAGAGAATAAGAGGTGGTGGGGTTCTTAAATGGGTGAGCAGAGAAACAGAGGGGTGTAAAATGTGGGCGGAAGCAAGAGGTAGCAAGGTGAAAAGTAAAAGTGGCAGGCAGACAAATCCAGGGCAAAAATCAAAAAGAGCCACTTTTCAACATAATTGTATAAGGGGTAAGAGCATTGTAAAAAAAAGCCTGAAGGCTTTGTGTCTCAATGCAAGGAGGATTCGTAATAAGGTGGATGAGTTGAACGTGCAGATAGCAATTAATGATTATGATATAGTTGGGATCACGGAGACATGGCTCCAGGGTGACCAAGGCTGGGAGCTGAACATCCAGGGATATTCAATATTCAGGAGGGATAGAGAGAAAGGAAAAGGAGGTGGGGTAGCGTTGCTGGTTAGAGAGGAGATTAACGCAGTGGAAAGGAAGGACATTAGCTTGGAGGATGTGGAATCGGTATGGGTAGAGCTGCGAAACACTAAGGGGCAGAAAACGCTGGTGGGTGTTGTGTACAGGCCACCTAGCAGTAGTAGTGAAGTTGGGGATGGCATCAAACAGGAAATTAGAAATGCGTGCAACAAAGGCAAAACAGTTATAATGGGTGACTTCAATCTACATATAGATTGGGTGAATCAAATTGGCAGGGGTGCTGAGGAAGAGGATTTCTTGGAATGTATGAGGGATAGTTATCTAAACCAACATGTCGAGGAACCAACGAGAGAGCAGGCTATTCTAGACTGGGTATTGAGTAATGAGGAAGGGTTAGTTAGCAGACTTGTTGTGCGTGCCCCCTTGGGCAAGAGTGACCATAATATGTTTGAGTTCTTCATTAGGATGGAGAGTGACATTGTTAATTCAGAAACAACGGTTCTGAACTTAAAGAAAGGTAACTTTGAGGGTATGAGACGTGAATTGGCCAAGATTGACTGGCAATTAGTTCTAAAAGGGTTGACGGTGGATATGCAATGGAAGGCATTTAAAGACTGCATGGATGAACTACAAAAATTGTTCATCCCAGTTTGGCAAAAGAATAAATCAGGGAAGGTAGTGCATCCGTGGATAACAAGGGAAATCAGGGATAGTATCAAAGCAAAAGATGATGCGTACAAATTAGCCAGAAAAAGCAGCATACCAGAGGACTGGGAGAAATTCAGAGACCAGCAGAGGAGGACAAAGGGCTTAATTAGGAAAGGGAAAATAGATTATGAAAGGAAACTGGCAGGGAACATAAAAACTGACTGCAAAAGTTTTTATAGATATGTGAAGAGAAAGAGATTAGTTAAAACAAATGTAGGTCCCTTGCAGTCAGAAACAGGTGAATTGATCATGGGGAACAAGGATATGGAGTAGTTCCTGAGGATTGGAGGGTAGCAAACGTAACCCCACTTTTTAAGAAGGGAGGGAGAGAGAAAACGGGGAATTACAGACCAGTTAGTCTAACATCGGTAGTGGGGAAACTGCTAGAGTCAGTTATTAAAGATGGGATAGCAGCACATTTGGAAAGTGGTGAAATCATTGGACAAAGTCAGCATGGATTTACGAAAGGTAAATCGTGTCTGACGAATCTTATAGAATTTTTTGAGGATGTAACTAGTAAAGTGGATAGGGGAGAACCAGTGGATGTGTTGTATCTGGACTTTCAGAAGGCTTTCGATAAGGTACCACATAAGAGATTGGGATACAAACTTAAATCACACGGTATTGGGGGTTCAGTATTGATGTGGATAGAGAACTGGCTGGCAAACAGGAAGCAAAGAGTAGGAGTAAACGGGTCCTTTTCACAATGGCAGGCAGTGACTAGTGGGGTACCGCAAGGCTCAGTGCTGGGACCCCAGCTATTTACAATTTATATTAATGATCTGGACGAGGGAATTGAAAGCAACATCTCCAAGTTTGCGGATGACACTAAGCTGGGGGGCAGTGTTAGCTGTGAGGAGGATGCAAGGTGACTTGGATAGGCTGGGTGAGTGGGCAAATGTTTGGCAGATGCAGTATAATGTGGATAAATGTGAGGTTATCCACTTTGGTGGCAAAAACGGGAAGGCAGACTATTATCTAAATGGTGGCCGATTAGGAAATGGGGAGATGCAGCGAGACCTGGGTGTCATGGTACACCAGTCATTGAAAGTAGGCATGCAGGTGCAGCAGGCAGTGAAGAAAGCGAATGGTATGTTGGCCTTCATAGCAAGAGGATTTGAGTATAGGAGCAGGGAGGTTCTACTGCAGTTGTACAGGGTCTTGGTGAGACCACACCTGGAGTATTGCGTACAGTTTTGGTCTCCAAATCTGAGGAAGGACATTATAGCCATAGAGGGAGTGCAGAGAAGGTTCACCAGACTGATTCCTGGGATGTCAGGACTTTCATATGAAGAAAGACTGGATAGACTTGGCTTATACTTGCTAGAATTTAGGAGATTGAGAGGGGATCTTATAGAAACGTACAAAATTCTTATGGGGTTGGACAGGCTAGATGCAGGAAGATTGTTCCCGATGTTGGGGAAGTCCAGGACAAGGGGTCACAGCTTAAGGATAAGGGGGAAATCCTTTAAGACCGAGATGAGGAAAAACTTTTTCACACAGAGAGTGGTGAATCTCTGGAACTCTCTGCCACAGAGGGTAGTTGAGGCCAGTTCATTGGCTATATTTAAGAGGGGGTTAGATGTGGCCCTTGTGGCTAAAGGGATCAGGGGGTATGGAGAGAAGGCAGGTACGGGATACTGAGTTGGATGATCAGCCATGATCATATTGAATGGCGGTGCAGGCTCGAAGGGCCGAATGGCGTACTCCTGCACCTATTTTCTATGTTTCTATGTTTCTATGATCCTGGCCTTTCTCCACTGGCTCCCTGTGCGGTTCCGAATAAATTTCAAGATCCTACTTTATGTCTACAAAGCCCTTAACGGGCTTGGCCTCACGTACATCAAAAGTCTGCTTACCCACCACACCACACCACATCCAGGTCCATCAGATCGGCCGACTTGGGGTTACTGAACGTAAGCTCAGGGGCAACCGCGCCTTTGCGGTTGCAGCTCCTAGACTGTGGAACAACCCTCTTAACCATATAATAACCATATAACCATTACAGGACAGAAACAGGCCATCTCGGCCCTTCAAGTCCGTGCCGAACACTTTTTTTAAATTCTATTTATTTATTTATTTATTTATTTATTAAAAAATAAAAATAAAAACAATCTTCCCTTCTTTCTACTTACTTCCCCCTAGTCCCATATACCTGCACTCAGACCATATCCTTCCATTCCTTTCCCGTCCATATACCCATCCAATCTATTTTTAAAGGATAAAATCGAACCTGCCTCCACCACTTCCACTGGAAGCTCATTCCACACAGCTACCACTCTCTGAGTAAAGAAGTTCCCCCTAATGTTACCCCTAAACTTCTGTCCCTTAATTTTCAAGTCATGTCCCCTTGTTTGAATCTTCCCTACTCTCAATGGGAAAAGCTTATCCACGTCAACTCTGTCTAACCCGCTCATCATTTTAAAGACCTCTATCAAGTCCCCCTTTAACCTTCTGCGCTCCAAAGAATAAAGACCTAACTAGTTCAACCTTTCTCTGTAACTTAGTTGCTGAAACCCAGGCAACATTCTAGTAAATCTCCTCTGTACTCTCTCTATTTTGTTGACATCCTTCCTATAATTAGGCAAGCAAAATTGTACTCCATACTCCAGAATTGGCCTCACCAATGCCTTGTACAATTTTAACATTACATCCCAACTTCTATATTCAATGCTCTGATTTATAAAGGCCAGCACATCAAAAGCTTTCTTTACCACCCTATCTACATGAGATTCCACCTTCAGGGAACTATGCACAATTATTCCTAGATCCCTCTGTTCAACTGCATTCCTCAATTCGCTACCATTTACCATGTACGTCTTCCCATCAGAACTGTCCCCTCCATCAACTCCTTTAAGTCGAGATCTAAAACTCATCTTTACTCTCAAGCCTTACTTGACGTCCTCTGAGTGAGGGCTATATGTATGTATTTATGTATATACTTAATCTATGAACCACTGTTGTATAACGTTAGTACCTCCACCAATGTAAAGCACTTTGGCCAACGAGAGTTGTTTTTTAAATGTGCTATATAAATAAAATTGACTTGACTTGACTTGACTTGACTACAAAGTAAAATCACTAGAATAGGGAGACACAAGAGGCTGCATATGCTGGGATCTGGGGCAAATAACAAACTGCTGGAGCAATTCAGTGGGCCAACCAAGCAACACCTGTGGAGGCAAAGGGATAATTAATGCTTTAGGTGAAGACCATGATCAGGACTGAGAGTGCAGAGTGAAGATGGCTAGTATATAGAAGCGACCAGAGATCCCCACAATTTAAAAACTATCCGACACACACTAGGGACAATTTACATTTATACCAAGCTATTCAACCGACATGTCTTTGTAGTGTGTCTTTGAAGTGTGGGAGGAAACCGAAGATCTCGGAGAAAACCCATGCGGTTACGGGGAGAAGGTACAAACTCCGTAGAGTCAGCATTCGTAGTTAAGATCGAACCCGAGTTTCTGGCGCTGTGAGGCAGCAACTCTACCGCTGCTCCACCATCCTCTCCCCTCCATATATTTGGAGGATGTGGGGGGGGGCTCTTTCTCCTTAACTCTCAGTCCCGATGCATGGACTCAACCTGAAATGATGACCATCACAATGACTCCACAAAAGTTACAACGATTGCTTATGCAAGGAATGGAAATGCAGATTGGCATTCTAACGTTAGAGATATAATTTAGCTGATCCTGAATCAATGTAGCTTTCCAAACACATTAGTGGTGATGTGACAACACCCTCTTTGAAAGTGGGGCAAGCTGTCTTCTTTGAAATGACTGCTCACACCCACTCCACTTTCTGCAGAACTTGTCTTGTCCTAATTAGATCATGTATTAGATATATGCACTCTCTAAAGACAGACAGTAATTGGTTGCGAGCAAATTAAATACTGACTTTGATACTTCATGGGTTGGATTAATTGGCTTGGGAACATGATTGAAGAAATATGCAGTGTATTATTCTGTACAGACAGCACCTTACCCCAAATTCCTATACCTCTAAGATCAAAGCTTTGAGAACATCCTCATTCCACAAAGAATTCAGGACTCCTGCATGTTTGGAGCAAAGGGAGAGGGATAGGGGGCAGAGCTTTGGAAAGGGGTGAATAATGAGGGGGAGGCCAGTAAAGACAAGGCTATGATTATTCTAGTTGTTTTCCAATCCTCTTGGCCATCAAAGGAAATCAAATGGACTATTTGTATTTCTGAATAGTTGCAGCCCTTTATACTGTTGTATGTCGAGGTTCATGAGAGTTGCCCACTCAAATGAGTGAAATACCTGGGAGGCACATTGGCACAGAGGTAGAGTTGCTGCCTTACAGCGCCAGAGACCCGAGTTTGATCCTGACTATGGGTACTTGTCTGTATGGAGTTTGTATGTTTACCCAGTGAATTGCAATGGTTTTCTCCGGGAAGCCCGGTTTTCTCCCACACTTCAAAGATGTACAGGTTTGTAGGCTAATCGGCTTGGTATGAAATCGCACACCACCAGATTCGGGGACAGTTTCTTCCCAGCTGTTATCAGTCAACTGAATCATCCTACCACAACCAGAGAGCAGTGCTGAACTTCTTTCTACCTCTTTGATGACCCTCGGATTATCCTTCAGAAAGAACTGCAGATGCTGGAAAAATCGAAGGTAGACAAAAATGCTGGAGAAACTCAGCGGGTGAGGCAGCATCTATGGAGCAAAGGAATAGGTGATGTTTTGGGACTGAAGAAGTGTCTCGACCCGAAACTTCACCTATTCCTTCGCTCCATAGATACTGCCTCACCCGCTGAGTTTCTCCAGCATTTTTGTCTACCTCGGATTATGGTTGATTGGACTTGCTGGCTTAACCTTACACTAAACTTTCGGTCAGGTCGGGGGGAGTTCCCCCTGCCACGGGTACCATGTAATCACGTTCTACCTGCTCCATGGTCGGATAGTCGGCGACTAAACCGTTTTCCCCCACCTGGTTTGCCAGGTGAGGAGGAGGTTGCCAGGTGAGGAGGGGGTCCAGCAGGACCAAAGACAAGATGTGTTAACGGGCGGATGAGCTTCTAGCGAGCCTACGGCCATCCACACTTCAGTCAAAGTTGCGATCACTGTCCTATATAGCATTGTAAGGCACCGTGCCTGGTGATGTTTTCAACGATGAAGATAATGATGATGATGATAAAGGTTATTCTATTATCATGTATCTATACACTGTAAATTATCGATTGTAATCATGTATTGTCTTTCTGCTGTCTGGTTAGCATGCAACTAAAAACGTTTTGCTGTCCCTTGATACACATGACAATAAACTAAACTGATAAATGTAAATTGTTCCTTGTATGTGTAAGATAGTGTTAGTGTGCAGGGATCGCTGGTCGGCACGGACTCGGTGGGCCGAAGGGCCTTTTTCCACTGCATCTCTAAATGAAACTAAACTGAACAGAATGATATGATAAGAGATGTATTGGATGGGGCTTGACCTAGCTCTGATAAGGTCTCATCAGTTGCCTGTATCAGAGATACCACAATACAGACTCTGGTGATAATGATGTCCCTTAAATAGGCTGCATGAAGTCTCACCCAGAGAATCATCTGGAAAAGTAACCTTAAAACAGTGGAAAACTGATTAAAATTTAAAAGTGAGAAAATGGCTTTGAAATTGCTGGAAACTGCAGAATAATTAGACTCCCGTTGTAACAAAAGATTTCAAGCATAGAAACACATTGTTATTACCAATGCTGTTTTTGAAGGTTTCTAATGTAATGCCTGCTATGTATTTATTTAGTCATCTCTAAAATGACAAGTATAATCAATATTCCAACATAAGTTAATATCTGATGTGATGCTGCACTGGCTTTCAAAGATTGGATTGAGGCCTTTCTGAAGATGTAAAAGACCTTGAGCCAAATGCAATCGTTAAAGGCAGGGTGCTGTTCATTTTTTGAAGGGATCTATAACACATTTTCCTCAAATTGTGAAACAATGAGAGATGCTTTCAAAGAAATACGGAAGATAAAATCAACCAAGAAGGTGTTTGAAGATATGAAAATCCAGATAATTTGTACAGAGATGAATATAGCCCAATACTCTGTCCTGTTTTCACACCTCACACTTCCTTATCTATGTATCGCCCACTCCACCGACATCAGTCTGAAGAAGGGTCTCGACCCGAAACGTCACCCATTCCTTCTTGCCAGAGATGTTGCCTGTCCCGCTGAGTTACTCCAGCATTTTGTGTCTATCTTCAACTATATAGTAAGATATTTATGCTACTTTCACCCTGAATATACGCTGAGAAAACAGGAAAAACTTCAAATATCTTGGCCTATTTGCCTTACCATCAAGGCTCCATAGTTGGAAAAAGAATTGAATAATTTACTCTGCTTGCATTTTATAAAATTAAACCTTGCCACGATTCAAAATTTGGAGTTCATTATTAACTTACAGACTCTAAAACTTTTCATGATTTTTGAAAGTAAAGAAATCGAGATGCTGCGGAATTGCAATTTGTTTAAACTTAGCATCTTACAGCTCCAGAAACACTGGCTTATCCCAACATAGAGTACTGTCTTAGTGAAGTTTGCATGTTCCACCCGTGACCACAAGGGAAAAGATAAAAAACAAAAATATGAATCTGCATACATTTATATAAAATAATAAAAGAGTATAATTGCTTCTGCTTCAGTTTATGACCCAAACAACATTTAAAAAACCCAATGGTAGTGCATGTATTCTTCAGCAGTTTTATGATATATTTATTTACAGCTCTATTGATTAAGACTGCTGAGGTGTTTTTCTTATGACTGGTGATTCAACAAATCTATGTACAGATGAATCTATGCGTTGCATTTTAATATAGTTGGATGTTACACTGAAAGACAAAATAGGGAGAAAACACTTGCCTGGTTATCAGGATATTGGACTTAAATAATGAATCTATGCAGAAATGAGATTCTTAATTCTAAATTCTAAAGGATGTTTCCACCTGTGGGAGAGCCTGGGACCAGAGGTCGTTGCCTCAGAATAAAAGGACGCTCCTTTAGGAAGAAGATGAGGAGGAATTTCTGTAGTCAGAAGGTGGTAAATCTGTGGAATTCATTGCCACTGAAGGCTGTGGAGGCCGTCAAAGGATATTTTTAAGACAAAATTCTTGATTAGTAAGGGTGTCAAGGGTTATGGGGAGAAGGTAGGAGAATGGAGTTAAGAAGGAAAGATAGATCAGCCACGATTGAATTGTAGAGTAGACTTGATGGGCTAAATGCCCTTATTCTCCTCCTATCCCTTATGTACTGATTAAATTATAGATTATATCAGCTTCTATAATTTTGTGCAATATCTGAAATGTCTCCATTAATTGTTTTAACAAACATATTGGGCAATGAATGTTTCATTCAATGTTCCTGTTTACAGCATTTTTATTTCCTGTCATTAGGATGACAGCCAAGTTCAGATACCTCAGATATAGAGCTTATTATCAAAGGCTGAAATAAAACAAAATTCCTTACATTTACAGCTTTTTATAATAGGAAGAACGAGGTTTTAGTAATGAATTCATTTCTCAAAGGACTATTTATCCAGTTATACGGCAAATTAGAGTGTTGCTTTAAATATATTTCACATTGACGTGTAAGCTTTCTTGCAAATTAATTCAATTCAATATTCAATTGAATATCCTATTTGTGTCAAATATTATATTCTAAAGTGAACAAAAAGATGAAAAGGAAAGCTTTTGGAATAAAAGGTAACAGACCTGTGATATTACTGCAGATGAAGAGATAATTGTGAACACCAGGAGATTTGTTTTCATTATTAATGGGCAAAGGTAATCTCTCGTCTATAGGAAAATAATGAGTAGTGTATAGTTCTAGCCCATTACTCGATTTATTGCGAAAGTCAGGAAAAACATGTGATTCATGAAAAGTGTTAAGTAAAGCCTTTCCATAAATAAAATAGCTCTATTGACTCAAATACAGCATCATTCATTTTTCGTGATTGATGTTGTTTTAAGGCAGCACTCAATTGAAGAATATTTTTCAGCTTGGAAGCACCTTGCTCTCATGCTCTCGCAGTGCTGAACTGCATTGTTACTGTCACAGAATCAGCCCACTCTTGACCTGAACCATTAGTTTCAACAGCACCACAGGGAAAATATCAAGTGGTACTATTAAACATAAAGCAAAAATATATCTACAAATATCAGATGCTGTACACATGGGTCAAGTACTCTGCTTCAGTGGGTTTGAATCAGATTTACTGCCTAATTTTACTCTTTTGGCTTCACACCACTTGCCTTACTTTCAAGGTTAGGATGATTTGCCTTCACTGAAAACTCTTTATAATATCCCAGTGCAAAGCTTCAGGAAATTAACAGGGACTAGTCAGTCAACAATGATCATATCGTTGGCCGTCCTCAATTGTACAGCTGCTGAAATAAATTAAAAACTCATTCATTTTTAACTGTTTGAAAAATATTAACGATGATCTCAATTCATTTTTCTTTCTGACATAGAAGGAGGCTATTTGGCCCATCGAGTCTCTGTTGGATCTCAGGGCAATCCCATGTCAGACGTGTCTTCCTGTAGCCAATTCTCCTCACATTCACAACAGTTTCCACATTCTCCTCAATTCGGCACAATGGCGCAGCGGTGGAGTTGCTGCCTTAAAGCGATGGAGACCATGGGTACTGTCTGTCTGGTGTTCACACATTCTCCTAGTGACCACGTGGGTTTTCTCCGGGTGCTCGGGTTTCCTCCCACACTCGAAAGATGTACAGGTTTATAGGTTAATTGGCTTCGCTAAAATTGTATATTGTCCCTAGTGTGTAGAATAGTGTTAGTGTACGGGGTGCCATTGGTCTGCGCAGACTCGGTGGACCAAAGGGCCTGTTTCGTACTGAATCTGTAAAGTCTAAAGCTTAAAAGACTAAAGTTTTATCAGTCACCTGCACTTGGGGCAATATACAATGGGTAATTAACCTACCAGCCCTCACATCGTTGGGAGAAAGCTCATGCAGTCAGAGGGGGAGTGTGCAGCCCCACAGGTCAGCATTTCCACCACGTCTCCTTGAAATTAAATTCCAAATAAATCTTTTTTTTTCCCAGAGCTTTATATTTGAGAATTGCACATTTCCACAATCACATTGTGCCATTTCAGCTATTTTCCTTATGATGAGTTAACAGTAATGCCACTGTTGAAGTGATGAAGTGTGTTTCATTTGAAACATTAACTTCCTGTGGACTCGAAATACATTCCTTTTCTGTGGCCAATTCAAATATTAAAAAGCACCAGAGAACCATAACAGAAATGAATCCAAATGTTAAAAAATGATGAATCTTGAGGAAACATACAGAAAGATTAATTCAAGGAAGAGGTTAGAAGAACATTTGATTCAGCTGCATGGAGTCAAAAATGGCTCAAAAATATAAACCTATCTCTTGCAATTTGAGTTTGGACTGAATTTGAGTTTAGTTTATTGTCATATGTACCGATGCACAGTCAAAAGCTATTGTTGCGTGCTAACCAGTCAGCAGAAAAACAATACATTATTACAACTGAGCCGTCCACAGTGCACAGATTGATGATAAAGGGAATAACATGAATTATGTTTAGTGTAAGATAAATTTCAGTAAATTCCTAACATTGATAGTCCGAGGGTCTCCAATGAGGTAGATAGTAGCTTAGGACTGCTCTCTAGTAGTTGGTAGGATGGTTCAGTTGCCTGATAACAGTTGAGAAGAAACTGTCCCTTAATCTGGAGGTGTGCATTTCTAGATTCAGGGACAGTCATACCTTTTAGTTATAGCTTTAGGATGGAAAGGTTTAAATAAATAACGTGGATTATATTTAGATCTGTGAAATAATTCTTCTATTCATTCTTCCATTTTGTAAGAATGATGCATGACCTTTGAAGTAATTACTTGCATTACCTAAAGATTTGTGTTTGATTTTTGTGGACACATGTAACCTTGTGACCCTGTCTGTAATCATCGGTCATGGATGAGATTAAGCACCTGAGATCCTCATTCTTTAAATTAATATTTTTTAAATTCATAAACTCTGCAATAGAAATAGAGAAGACTGGGAGATGGTACCTACATTCTAAAAAAAGT
>CM075978.1:13426176-13453112 GCA_038087875.1 Malacoraja senta | reverse complement strand
GATTGCAATCCCAAGCTTTAATTTTAATTCCCGACAAAGATTTCATTATTTCTGCTAGGCAAGAGCTATCAATTTCAAATGCAGGCCTGCTAATCCAAGGTAAAAGTTATTAAATGAAAAATATTTTTTTAAATCTAATTTCTAATGGGTAACTATTTTTATTTACCTCTAAGTTATAGCTGTTTCAAGTGATTTTGTGGCCATTTCTTCTCAAATTAATCGAGAATTATGAATTCACCAAGTTGTGGGATTTTCTGGCAAAATTAGCATTTATTATCAATGTATTTATTACCAGTGAGATAGTATCATGAATGAAGGAGAAAGAAGAAACAAAATGCAAGGAAAGATGGAAAGAAAAAATGAGTAAAAGAATAAAGAGAGAAAGACTTTATCTTGCACTAGAAGTTAGTTTGGTTTATCATCATGTGTACCGAAGTACAGTAAAAAGCTTTTGTTGCATGCTAACCAGTCAGCGGAAAGGCAACACATGATTATAATCAAGCAATTTACAGAGTATAGATACATGATATTGTAGTTTTTATCCTTAATCTGTACACTATGGATGGCTAAATTGTAATCATTTGTGTGTATTGTTTTAATTTATCTATATTACTAAAAGTAAGATCTTGACCACTTCCTGTTTTTCTGTTTCATGATTTTTGAAAAAATGCTGCGACTTACGGCTGATTTCTGGCCATCTTACTCAGAGATGTTTAAAAAATGTTGACATTCTCTCTGCTGCCCCTGCTGGTGGGAGGGGGAGGGGCTATAAAACCCAGAAGTGTTGTGCCTCACTCAGTCTCTGCAAGATGGAGGAAGCGAGAGGGTCGCGTCTCTCTGAGATGTGAATAAGACTGAACACATGTCTACTCAACTGTGAGTGCCCTTAATGTGGTTTGAAAATGAAAATGTGGTTGCTTTGAAATGCTGCACTGCAAATGGTTGTTGGTGGTGGTAACAGCTTTGAAATGCTGCACTGCAAATGGTTGTTGGTGGTGGTAACTGCTTTGAAATGCTGCACTGCAAAAGGTTGTTGGTGGCGGTAACTGCTTAGAAATGCTGCACTGCTAATGGTTGTTGGTGGTGGTAACTGCTTTGAAATGCTGCACTGCAAATGGTTGTTGGTGGTGGTAACTGCTTTGAAATGCTGCACTGCAAATGGTTGTTTATGGTGACTTGACAACTTCCTGTTTGCACTGTATTTTGATTTTAGATAAAACGCTACCACTTACGGCTGTGACTTTTGGCCATCTTACTCAGTCCCCCTCCGCACATCAGGTGCAGAGGATTCTTCCCATCAATGAAAAATAGAAGAGTTATTAGTGTTTAAAAAAATGTTGAGAATCTCTCTGCTGTCAATCACACCATGAAGGCCACGCCCCTTCCGGTGGAAGGGGGGAGGGATTATAAAACCGGGAAGTGTGGGTGTGGATCAGTCTCTGCAAGATGGGGGAGGGAGAGGTCACGACTCTGTCTGAGCTGTGAATCAACTCAACACACTGAATGTCTACTGAACTGTGAGTGTGGCGTTTATGTGGCATTTATGTGGTGTTTTGTGTGGTTTTATGGTGGTTTTATGGTGGTTTCACCCTGCGTGAAATGGTATGAAACTGCATTTGAATGTGGTGGCCTTGCACCCTGCATGAAATGGTATGAAACGGCACTTGAAATTGGTGGCCTTGCACCCTGCTTGAAATGATATGAAACTGCACTTCAATTTGGTTGTCTTGCACCCTGCTTGAAGTGGTATGAAACTGCACTTGAATTTGGTGGCCTTGCACCCTGCTTGAAATGGCATTAAACAGCACAAGCATTTAATGGCCTTGCACCCTGCTTGAAGTGGCATGAAACTGCACTTGAATTTGGTGGCCCTGCACCCTGCTTGAAGTGGTAAGAAACTGCACTTGAATTTGGTGGCCTTGCACCCTGCTTGAAATGGTAGGAAACTGCATTTGAATTTGGTGGCCTTGCACCCTGCTTTAAATGAAATTTCAAGGAAAAGCCGTGAGTCAATTGCTAGCCCACCAGCCGTGAGTGAGATGCCAGCACATCAGGCTTGAGTGACTGAGCTGTCACTCCAAGAATCCATTTGGCCCACAATGTCCATGCTAACCCTCTGGAAACCAGTCCCTTCAGCCCACAATACCCATACTAGCATTCCAGAAAGCCCCCCCCCCTCCTCCCACTGGCCACCAATATTGGAATTGGTGGAGAGGTGCAATATTGCATTGGGGGACCAGCCCTCCCGTGTGAACATGGGACCCAACCGGTCCCACATAGTCTAGTATAAATAATATATATACACACATTTTTCTTTGACCATATAGCATGCAACAAAGGCTTTTCACTGTACCTCAGTGCACGTGACAATAATAAACTAGACAAAAGAGAGGGGGGGGGAGAGAAAGAGGAAAAAGCAGGAGGTGTGCGAAAGGGCCCTTTTACCTCTACCTGTATATTACGAAAGAGAACTATGACAATGATTCTAAGTACGCAGGAAGGAGACAAATAATTTCTATAGCTTTAGCCAAGCAGCGCATCCGAGAACTGGGAGATGAAGGTGGAGCATGCAGTACTTTAAATCTATTTACACACTGCCCAATCTCTCAAAAAATAAATGATGTCAAGCTAAGGCCTGAAAGATGTCTGATTTGTTTCTTATTTTGCAACAGTGAAGAGTAAAATGCTGTCAGATAAAAATATGTCAATCTCGAGTTGCAAAGGGGTACTTTCTGAAGCAAAACCTTCTTAGAACTCAGGAAATATAGAGAGGAAAACCATGATAAGCTTTGTTAGCACAGAGAGCTAGCACTGATTCCAGGCACAATATCCTTGCAAAAGAGGCAAACCAGCATGAAATAAAATGTCTAATGTCTTTCCAATATAAAGTATGAGCAGCCATATGATAATGTTTAGTAACTTCTTTAAATTAAGTTTTATGTTCCATTTTATTTAGCCAAGGTCAGCAGGAATACTCCAGGGGTGTGGGTTGTCAAACGAGGGCAAGATTAAACAGACCTAACTGACATTCTCCAGAAGAATGAGAGGCAAGCTCCTTGAAACATCAAATTCTTACAGGGTTTGACAGGGTAACTGTGGAGTTAACGTTTCTTCTGCCCAAGTTTGAATAGAACCAGGTTTTGACAGTCTCAAATGTAGACACAGGAAGTGCAGATGCTAGTTTATAATAATGACAAAAAGTGCTTGAGTAACTCAACAGACATCTCTGGTGAACATGGATAGGTGACGTATCCAGTCAGGATCCTTCTTTTTGTTTTGAAACGTCGCTTATCCATATTCCCCAGAGATGCTGCCACACCCACTGAGTTGCAAATCTATCAAAAGTCGATCAACCTAAACACGTACTGAAGCTACCAGAAGTACCTGTAATTGAAGTAGCACATCGACTCCCCAGATTTAAATCAAGATCTCAAGGAGAACGTGCCTACCCACGACAGATCATAATTAAACTTCGGGATATCTCAACAATGGAAGCGCTGATGAAAAAAATCAACCACGGAGAGAAGATGATGTACAGAGGTGATACTATTAAACTCCTACGGGACTACCCTTATGAGATTGAGCAAAAGAGAAGAAAGTTCTCACAGACCAGAGAAGTTCTTTATGGTGTTAAGGGAGTTTTGTGTGGAGTGTTTTATCCGGCTAGAATGCGTATCACCTTTGAGGGAGTGTCAAAAACATTCACTAATTCGGATGAATCTCTCAAATACGCTCAAGAAATCGCGACTAAGGCTGCATCAACTGGAGATTGAAAACCAAGACGACAGGAACAAACGAACTTGCTTATTCTTCCAACAAGAGTATCACAAGGAAAGTGAATTAACTGAACACTGATTTTTTATTTTTTATTTGACTTCAAGCAACAGATTCTTAGTGAGACGTGGCTAGACATTATTATCTTCGCTGGAACATTGTGCTATGTAATTCAAGGACACTACGTGCTCAAACGAGGAAAACCTGATAACACGAGACGAACTGCTGGGCTGAGAGTGAAAAACATCACATGGCTTATATTGTTTATAAAAAACTGAAAAAACTGAGAACTAATAATAATTAACAATTAACAATACTAATATAGAAATAGCAATTGAAATAGATAAAAAATGTGCAGTCTGCTCTGTTTAGCAGATAACAGCAAGTGCTATGCAGCTCGAGAGTGGAGGGAGGGGGAGACCGGGTACCTGGCATAACTCCAGGAGCCAGACTCCCGTTAACCCTTCCAGCGAACAGCTCATTTTTAACAATATTAAAATCAATTTAAAATAGTTAAGAGATAATATACACTCGAGGTTGATATGAAAAATATATACGGCTTATATAGTTTTACAAAATGCTGAGAATTAATCATAATTAATAATTAACAATACTAATATAGAAATAATATTTGAAACTGATAAAACTGTGGTGCCTGCGTCATAACGCAGACAGCAGTTATCACCTATGTTCGCAGCTCGTGGAGAGGAGAGGAGATCAGGCACCTGGCACAATTCCAGGAACCTGACTCCGATTAATCCACTCAGTAAACCGCTCACTTTAACAATATTAAATTCATTTTAAAATAGTTAAGAGATAAAGAGTGAGTAGGATATGGAATCGAATACATTTGACACATATATAAATTGTAACTGGGTGAAATAGAACTGAATTGGAAACGGTAATGACCCCATAGATTTTGGGTAATAAATACAGCGGGGCTAACTTTATACCAACTACGCCGGAAGCGTTATGGATGTCGTACCCCACAGACGAGTGGGCCACTCACTACGGTGTTGAAATTTTAGACACCGTAAATTTATTTGATTTATATATATTTTTTTTAATCACAATATGTCACATCTGTGTGTTTTTTCTTCAAGGACAATCGCGCAGGAGAACTACCAAGGAAGTCTATAATAGAAATACTCCCAAAATAACCAGAGTCCGGAGGTATGAACGCACCACAATAATTAAGGTCATTAAAACTGGTAAAAATGCATGACGACAATCAAAAGAAAATAGGAGGAATCACATTATGTAGTTGGAATATAAGGGGGATTAATGAACCTATTAAAAGGGGCAAGATACTAGCTCAGTTGAAATCATACAACACGGACATTGCGTTTCTACAGGAAACACATCTTAAACAGCAAGATCAGACAAGACTGAGGGCGAACTGGATAGGCCAAACATTTCACTCTTCATTTACCTCCAAATCTAGAGGTACTGCAATTATTATTCGTAAAGGAATTCCATTTAAATCAAAGAACACTATTTTAGATAAGGAAGGGAGATATCTTATAGTAGCAGGGGAGATCAATAATATGCCAATTACGCTGGTAAACATATATGCGCCTAACTTTGATAACCCTCAATTTTTTAATAAAATTCTGAATATAATTGCAGAATCTAATTATCAAAATGTTATAATCGGAGGAGATTTTAATTGTGTTTTAGATCCTTATTTAGATAAATCGATGCAAAAACAAAAAGGTCAGACGAAATCTAAAACCAGTGAACTCTTACACACATATATGGAAAACACAAATATAACAGATGTATGGAGGATTGCAAACCCGACGGGAAGGGATTACTCGTTTTATTCAATGGTGCATAAAACATATTCACGGATAGACTATTTTCTTGTGGATACAAAATTAATTTCGCAATCTCTGAATCCTAAATATCATATTAATGCGATCTCAGATCATTCTCCGTTAACTTTTGTTCTAAAACTAGAAGGAATGTCTATGAATAAACCGTTCTGGAGGTTTAACTCACAAATTTTAAAAGACCCTCAAGGGAGTATCTATCTAAAAAAACAGATGGATCTATTTTTTGAGTTAAATGATACACCAGAGATATCCCCCACGTTATTATGGGAATCCTTCAAAGCATTTATAAGAGGAGTCATTATTTCATTTCAAGCTTATCAAAATAAAAAGAATAAGAATGAACAAAGACACTTAGAAGATCAAATAAAACAGTTAGATATAGATAATGCTAAAGACCCAACTATGGATAAACATAATAAAATACTACTACTGAAATTTCAGTTAAATAAATTACTGTCAGAGAAAGTTATAACATTATTTCAAATCACAAAACAAGAACACTTCGAATTCGGGGACAAACCCCACAAACTTCTAGCACGACAACTTAAAAAACGGGAAAAAGAGAATGCAATATTAAAGATTAAATCAGATAGAGGGGAAGTATTAACACTACCCAAGGATATTAATAAAAGATTTGCTCAATTTTACCAGAATCTATACACATCTAAAACGTCAATAGACAATAATAAAATCTCAGAATTTTTAGATAATTGTAATCTACCACAATTAGAACGCAGGGAACAAGAGGAACTGGGAGCACAAATTACTTCTAAGGAGATAGAAGACACAATAAAAACACTAAAAAATGGAAAAACACCAGGACCAGACGGATTCAGTAATGAATTTTATAAATCTTTTTATGATATAGTTACTCCACGATTACAAAAAATGTATACATATGCTTATAAAGAGCAAAACCTACCTGAAACACTAGCGGAATCAACGATCATATTAATACTTAAAAAAGATAAAAATATAGAAGAATCAGGATCATATAGAGCTATTGCTTTGTTAAATACGGATCAGAAAATAATAGCAAAAACATTAGCCAATAGATTAAGCAAGTATGTTAGTAGACTAATACATGAGGATCAAACAGGATTTATACCTAAGAGACACTCATTTAATAATTTGAGACGTTTGCTTAACATAATGCATTCACATAAATCTGATGACCAAGAGTTAGCTATCATCTCACTGGACGCAGAAAAAGCGTTTGATCAAGTAGAATGGGACTATATGATCAAAGTATTGCAAAAATTCCAATTGGGAGAAAACTTTATTGCATGGATAAAACTACTATATAACAAACCTACGGCTAGAATACTAACTAATAATATATTATCTTCAAAATTCGAATTATCTAGGGGCAACAGACAAGGATGTTCACTATCACCGCTGTTATTTGCTTTGGTAATTGAACCCCTTGCTGAAAAAATAAGAACACACTCGAATATTCACGGTTATAACACAAAATATTCAAACAACAAACTATCCCTATATGCTGATGATGTACTACTGTACATCACAAAACCACAAATTAGTATACCAAATATATTAAACTTAATTGAGGACTTTGGATCCTTTTCAGGATATAGAATAAATTGGAACAAAAGTGAAATTATGTCGATTAAACCAAAAGACTCAACACATCTCAGGAAATTCCCTTTTAAAATAGCTATGGAAAAATTCAAATATTTAGGAATTGAGATTACTAGAAATTACCATGATATGTTTAAAGCTAATTATAATCCCCTACTTAAGAAATTAAATAATCTGATTAAATTTTGGAAAACACTTCCGATGTCCTTAATAGGTAGGATAAATGCTATAAAAATGATTTTCTTGCCACAAATCCTTTACCTATTTCAATCAATACCTATATATCTCCCAAAAAAGTTTTTCAAAAAACTGGACTCAGACATTACAAATTTTATATGGGATTACAAATCCCACAGAATACAAAGAACACACCTTAACAAACGAAAAGAGTTGGGGGGTCTAGCGCTCCCTAACTTTATGTATTATAACTGGGCAGTAAATATTAAAAATATGATTCACCTGCTGGACAATTCTGCCCAGCAGGTGGACTGGATTATAATGGAAAAAGGGGATTGCTCCCCGAATAATATAGGAGCGATTATTCTCTCTCCAATAAATTTGAATAATAAAAATTATAATAAAAATCCAATTATATATAGCACTATTAGAACATGGAAGCAAATAAAACAGAATCTAAAATTAAGAAACCTATCTCTCTTAATACCAATAGTCAATAACCCATCGTTTAAACCTTCAATCATAGACAAAGCATTTATACAATGGGAAAGAATGGGAATTAAAACGCTCGAAGATCTGTATGAATTAGAAAAATTACTATCATTCCAACAACTACAACTGAAATATAATTTGAAAAATAATCAATATTTTAAATATCTACAAATCTGTGACTATTTGAAAACACACACAAAAGATTATTATAATATGCCTTCCGACTTACTAGATGAAGCAATGAAGACAAAGGCGGAATCAGTTAATTTAATATCATACTTATATAATATCATCTTAAATATAGAAATACCCACAACAGATGGAATTAGAAGAGATTGGGAACAAGATCTAGGTATAAAAATTTCAAAAGAGAGTTGGGATAATCATTTATTACAGGTGCATAAATGCTCGATCAACGTACGACATACGCTTATCCAATTTAAAACATTACATAGATTATATTATTCAAAAACCAAACTAAATAAAATCTTTCCTAACGTCTCACCAATCTGTGATAAATGTATATGTCAAGAAGCTACCATAGCACATTCTTTTGTTTTTTGTACAAAAATCCAAAAATTCTGGTTTGAAATATTTGATATTTTTTCAAAATTAATCAAAATAAAACTGGTACCAAAACCAGAATGGATTATTTTTGGAATATCGGAAGGTATTCCTGAATTAAACGTGTATCAGAAGAATTTACTCAATTATGGGCTAATAATGGGAAAAAAGCTTATACTTAAATTCTGGAAAAATGCGCCCACACCAACAATAAAAATGTGGACATCAAATATGTTGGAAACATTACATCTGGAAGAGATGAGATTCCTCCTAGTAGGCAAAGTAGATCAATTTCAAAAGACGTGGTCTACGTTTTTGGACCTATTACAAGCATGAGGTGCAATAGTAATTTAGAAAAACAAATAAATAAATAAAAGGTATCTGGACCTGGTAATGGGAGGTAAAATAAAAACAGACTTGGTTGGTAGTTCCTTCTCTATGAAGTATGGTATAAGAATTATAATAGAGCGATTGTTCCTTCTTTCTTTCTCTTTTTTTTTTCTAGGGTCTATTTTCTAACTTTACTTCCTTCTCTAACTTCTTTTCTAAGGGGCTTTCTTTTCCCAACACTCTTTTGCACTTCACAACCTTTGTGCACTTTCTTCACTTTTCTTACTTCTTTCTTTTTCTTTCTTAAAGATTAAAAAAGTGAAGCGGTACAAAAAATGTATTAATATATACGTGTTGTACATTACTGTAATCTACCGTACTTCTAAAAAATAAAAAATAAAAAAAATAAAAAAAATCTAAAAAAAAAAAAAAAAGTCGATCAACCTCTGCTTTAAACAAACCCAGTGTCTTGGCCTCCACAGCCATTTGTGGCAATGAATTCTATAGTTTCACCAACCTATGGCTACTTTCATAGGGGCTAGTTTCACCATCTCTAATGCCCACATTGGAGACAGTAGACTGGCACTCTGCCCAGTTGTATGAGCTGAACAGTTGGTTCATGATCATGAAACTGCTAGGTTTGGTAACTGGAATGCCCAGGAACGAAAAAAGCTGTGGAAAGTGGTAGACATTGCCCAGCCCATCGTGAGGACTGACCTCACTACCATTGAAGGGATCTACAGGAGGTGCTGCCTCAAAAAGGTAGCTAATATTATCAAAGACCCATACCAATCTGGCCACGCGCTCATCGTGTCACTGCCATTGGGAAGAAGTTAAAGGAGCTTGAAAAGTGTGACCTCCAGGTTCAAACACAGCTTTTTCACCAGTAAACTATCAGCCTCTTGAACACTGCACAACGCTAGCAAACTACCTCAGCAACGATGACCTACAATGGACTTGTTGTGGTTACACCATGGACTTTGGTTTTGCACAATAATGTTCTGGTTAGGTTTAGGTTTATTATTGTCATGTTTACCAATGTACAGTGAAAATTATTTTTTTGCATGCTATACAATCGTCAAACTCAAGTACAATAGATAGAGCAAAGGGGAAGATACAGTGCAGAATATAGTTGTCTGCATTGCAGCGCATCGGTTCCATTGACAAAGTCCAATCCCCACTATGGGATGGAGGTGAGTTGGACAGCACCTTTGCTTTTGGAAGTGTTAATATTAGCCAAATTAGAGTTATTATAAAATGGAGGATCTTTGCATTTGCAAGGCCTGCTTGGTCTTTTTCTGTGAAAAGCTACAAGCTGCGAGCCGGTGCCCGAAAGTCTAGGTCCTGGATTGATATGTCAGATAAGGTGAGGTCCAGATGTCCTCTCCATTGTTAAAATGTATGAGGACTTTGCAGAGGAGCTCAAATGTATTGCAAATGCATGATCAGGATTGGCCAGCATCAGAAAGGTTGTAAATACTGTTAATAATGTTGGAAGGTGTTTGTACTGCTGCTTGATGATTGGCTGAGGTGTGAAGCCTTGTTTGAGTTGTTTATAATACCTGGGAAAATGTTGCATTACTTGGTCAACTGACTTCCTTCCAGAAGCTTCTGTAGAAACATTGTAATGGAGTACTTTGTAATTGGGTTGGGGAACTGCCAATTACTGCATAAGAGATCGATATGTGTGATTGGCTTGTAGGGGTTGCTTCCCCCATGTAGTTCTGCCCCACAGGGTCCGATGACCTATAAAAGATTGAACCCCACGAGGATCGTCATCAATCTTCTGGAGGGGCGCTTGGGACTGCGTAACCTTTTGGAGGTATCTGCTTGCATGATGCTGAAGAGCGTGAACAAGCAGAGACAAGGATCAGACCCGCGGTGGTTAGGTATTTTATAGGGAGTTCGTTATTGATTGAAATAATAAAGTTTAGTGGTCCAGTCCTTGACTCGGTGTTTTACTGAACTAGACTAAGGGGGGTAAGCTTTTTGAGCTTAATTACAGAAGGACCCTTCAGAAATCTGATAACAGAGGGGAAGAAGCTGTTCCTTTAAATGTTGCTTAATTTGCCTTAAAGCCATGCCCTCTAGTCTTTGACATTTCACAAATTGGGTATTTTGCCCTCAGCCAAATAATACCTCCAGTTCACAAAATCAGGGATGTTACTGGGACCCGCAAACCCTTATTATCAACCTATCCCTCCCCACCAAAGGCATCACTGCCAGAATACCACCCCAACTCCACTCTCTCTTTTACCTTCTGCCCCTTAATACTAATCTTTGCTGAACCATTAAACAAACTGACCAAGAATATGGACATTCTGAAACAGCTGATAATCAGAGCTCTTATTATGCACTCGGCCTCAGGATTTCTGCTGAAGAGGACAATGCTTTTTTTTTTCTATCATGGATTTAGTTGAGGAAATATTGTCATCTCAATATCGATTAGAATATTAGTTTTAGTTTTTTAGTTTAATGGTTCTATATTAAACTATATTAAATTAGTTTTTTTAATTAACATGATGGACCAAATGGCCTCATTCATGCATTAAATCTCCATGTTCCTCTCATTCATTGTCCACCATTTTTAAGGGTGTAAGGTGAACACTGTGCCATCCAGACTAAATATTTATGCGGATAAAAATGTACCCTTGCAGTGATCAACTTAAAAGGCTAAAAAATTAATAATATGCAGGTTAATGGTGGTCATGAGGGAGCATGTTAGCTGCTGGAATGCTATTTGCGGGGTGGGAGATTGCAACCTTCACGTGTTCTGCCCTGTTTCGACAAATGCAATCAACCCAGTGTGCACAATCAAATAAGATCAAATAGAACAAGTTGTCCTACAACTTTAGGCTGTGCACGCCATACGCAAGAAGAAGAAGAAGAAGAAGAAGAATGCTATTTGCAATGTCAACCTCAAGTATCCCCAGGACATGAGGGCCATGATGTTACACCATCTGACAGCGCCTTAAAAACAATAATTGCCTTGTATGGAACTCATTCCAGAACTTTCCTTGCTTGGAGCCACAGTTGGACAATTTGAATAAATTCCACTGCATTTACAAGACATTAAGAAACAAAGGCAGAGGCACAACAAATGCCAAATAATTAATTAGTTTCAACTGATGTAAATTAATCTATGATTACCTTTCCTTCCCAGTACAAGTGGCCAGTAGTCACAAAAGTAAAAACATTTTAAGCACAAGCATGCTTTGAAAGCAACCTCACAATTCCATATCAAAAGCACATTAAAAAAAACACCAGCTAAGAAATATGTCAAACCTTTTATTTGTTCAGTTTGTAAGCTTCCACTATTTAAAAAAATGGATGCTGATAGAACACAGGTTGTGTAAGAAAGAGCTGCAGATGCTGGTTTAAACCAAAGATAGACACAAAAAACTGGAGTAAATCAATGGCAAAGGCAGCATCTCTGGAGAGAAGGAGTGGGTGACGTTTCAGCTCGAGACCCTTCTTCAGACCGAAGTCATGGGAAAAGTCACAAAAGTCACTTTTGTGACGGGTGGGGCCGTGAGTCGGCAGCCTCGCCAGCAGCTGTTCGTCCTTGTTTTTTGTTTTCAGTATGTCTAAAAGTGTGTCTTAAGGGCCTGTCCAACTTTCCGGACCTAATTCACGACCTTTTTTACTCGTGGGCATTTTTCATCATGCTAGAAAAAACGCCACAACCTACTTGATGCCACGAGTACCTACGACTAGCATCACGGCCTGCTACGACCTACCAATGACCTCCTACGACCTCGTGACGGCCATGCTGCGAGTATGAGTCAAGGGCAAATGGCAGAGGTCGTGAATTAGGTCGTGAAAGTGGGACAGGCCCATTAGTGTATTTGAATGGGGGGGGGGGGGGGTGGTAGCGGGGAATAGGGGGAAACTGTTTTCTGGTCGCTTGCCTCGATGGAATGTGACTTTTCTTCGTGTCACATTGCCGCCTTCCTCGCGGCCTAACAGCATGGATTGGTGCAGCCTCTCCCGGAGTCGGGCCCAGAGCTTCAGCAGCGGGTGCAGCTCGGACTTTCCATCATGGAGCCGGGCGATCCCTTGCAGGGGGGTCACCAGAAGAAGTGCTCCGTTTGCTGGCCCGCTGACTATAACATCCTGAAGTCGCGTTCTGCGGAGCTTCTGGCCGCCGGTGCAGCGTGGACGTTTATCCCTCGCCGGGGTTCGCCGGAGAAGAGCTCCGACTACCGGCCTGCAGCCTATAACATCGTGAAGCCCCGGTCTCCGGTAGGAAGCGGCCGATTCGGGACTTCCAAGTGTCCGTCCGGACGGTGGGTTTTCGAGCAACCCGACGAGAGGGCCTGTACATCGGGCCGTCCGTAGCGGCGACTGCGGTGTGTTCATGGCCCCGACCATGGATGAACAAAGGAAGAGGACTGACTGAACGTTTTTGCCTTCCACCACAGTGAAGAATGTTGATTCCACTGTGGTGGATGTTCATGTTATATCCTGTTGTGTATTGTGCTCGTTTTGATTGTATGGCTGCATGGTAAGTCAAATTCGACTGTACCATAATTGGTGCCTGTGGCAATAAATGTGAACTTGAACTTGAACTTGAAAATGAAACGAGATATATAGAAGATGATGTAGAGAGATAAAGAACAATGAATGAAAGATATGCAAAAAAGTAATGATGATGAAGGAAGCAGGCCATTGTTAGCAGTTTGTTGGGTGAACAGGAGAAGCTGCTGTGACTTGGAGGGGGGGGGGTAAGAGGGAGGGGGAGGGGGAGACATGAAGGATGAAGTTAGATAAAATATTCATACCATTGGGTTGTGAGCTGCCCAAGCAAAATATGAGACGTTGTTCCTCCAATTTGCATTTAGCCTCACTTTGACAATGGAGGAGACTTAGGACAGAAAGGTCAGTGTGGGAATGGGAAGAATTAAAGTGTTTAGCAACCAGGAGATCAGGTAGGTCCAGGTGGACTGAGCACAGGCCTGTATTTATTGAGGGCAATTGGATGTGGTGACCTTAAAGGGACAAGCCGCCTAAACACAACTGAGCACCTTTGGTTGGGTAATATTTTGGTGAGACTCCTGCCCTATTAAAACATTAAATTTATCTTAAATGTTCTGATGGAGAGTTCACCTCTATCAACAAGGAAGATTGTCCAACAGAAGAAATCCATCCATCTGCACTTTCTAGTATTAGATCAATGGGTTCCTGGACCTAATGCACCTCTTCATGGGTGGAAATCAGCAAATTAGTTCATTGTGTCCAAGGTTTCCTTTATTGATCTTATTTCAATGCCGAGATGAATTATATAGTGTAAAAGCCAGTGATGCATTGGAGTGGGAATGGGAAATGACATTTCCATAGATTGGCAAAAGAAGAAGAGAAATGAATAAAATAAAACCTCAGCTTAAAAAAACAGGTACAAGGGAAGCTAATATTTACAATCACGATTTAATCCTTTCAGTGTTATAAATTCAAAATATTCTGTGTACCATTCACAGTGAATGAAACAGGGGTATGATTTTCCAGGTAGTATTTTTTATCAGACCTGCTCAACTACAAACAGCACTGATATATCAGATGACTGAAGTAACAAATGAAGCAAAATCAAGATTCATACATCTCTGAAGAAATATGTATCATTATGAATTATGTCATGTAAAAAAAGTTTGCACAAGGCAAAAGCTACAAATACCTATACAAATGCTATTCACATTAAGGGCCACACCGCCATGTACAGTGACTGACAATATCTCACTAACTTTTTAATGCATAACAGAATATTCATTCAGTCCGAACTTAATGTGATGTGTTCATTTTATTATATATACTGTAATATGACTGCAGATTTACAGAAAAACCTAATGAGGGTACTTCCTATTCAGTAATATTTTGTTAACATATTATTTTTTGGTTAAAGTCCCCAATTTAAGGACATTTATTTGTTTGATTGGCTGATTGGTTGATACAGAATGGAAATAAGACCTTTGACTCAACGAGTCCACGCCGACCATTGTTCAACCGTTTACACCAGTTACGTGTTCTCCCACTTTCTCATCCACTCCCTACACACTCGGGGAAATTTATGGAGGTCAATTGACCTACAAAACTGCATGTCTTTGGGATATGGGGGGAATCCTGGTGGAAAGCCATACAGTCACAGGGAGAATGTGCAGACTACACAGACAGCATGAGGAAGGATCAACCTTGAAGAATTAGATATTCACCACAATCTGATTCAGATTGCAATGTGTTTGTAGTGTTAACAAACCTCCATGTCACAATATGGGGTCACTGTCCTTGTTGAAAAACATGCCTGTATGAGAACGTGCGGTTCTCAAACTTGCTTGGTGAGTTGCTTTGCTTATAGCCTTGTCCCACGGTGCGAGTTCATTCCAAGAGTTCTCCCAAGTTTGCCCTGATTCGAACTCGGAGATTTACGGTAATGGCCACTCGTCGGTACTCGGGGCTCTCGTGGACATTTTCCAACGAGTTGAAAAATCTTCACGAGTCTTCCCGTGCTTACCTGCCGTTAGCGAGTCTTCCCGAATACCTGCCGTTAGCGGTAAGAGACGTCCCTGAGCTCCGACGTATCCGCTCCGTTCATTCTCCGTGCTTACCACGAGTTTGATTTTTTTTTTAAACTCGGGAGAGCACTTGAATGAACTCGCACCATGGGACAGGGCTTTTATTCTATGATAGTTCCCAAGGAGTGTGGCTTCCCCAATTTTGTGTACCAAATGCAAAAATAGCAGAGATATTACCTTTTTGCCATTTACAACACAAACAAAACATTCAGTTAAAGCACAGGTTTCCGAATAAGGCTTAGAAACACCATAGTAGACACTGTTATAGAAGCACAAAAAGAAAAATATTATTCATAATTTTCAACTGTGCCACCATTGATCTTCTATTACATTAATATTTATACAAAGTCACAAAATAATCTAACATTCAGTTCCTAATGATGCATTATTCCTTTACGTTCAAAATAGAAGTTTCGAAAAATAGACCTTGCCTTAGTGACAAAACAAATTGAAGAGGTTGTCCCATTGTCCAACACTGATAGCTCGGGGGTTGCAGATTGCTTTCAAGGATAAAGATTAATGGCATTCATTAACACCAGGCACCCTTGTATTAGATTTCTAATTTTTTAACATGTTTGAGATTAACTTTATTTTTTGTTAGTGGAAATGTGCTGAGGCTATGTACATTGAAGCAAATAGGTAATTATTAAATAATTTGACCTACATTTAGAGAATAAGTGAACCTTATAACACCCTTGTTCATCTGGATGTATTTTAAACTTAATCAAGGAATATAAGTGGGCATCTATGCATGAGTTTTACCAATTTCATTACTTTACATTGTAAAAGGACTTGCATAAGTACAGAGGCACAGTGGTGTAGTGGTAGAGTTAACAACACCAGAGACCTGGATTCGATCCTGACTATGGGTGCTGTCTGTACGGAGTTTGTACGTTCTCCCTGTGACCTCGTGGGTTTTCGCCAGGTAGTATAGTATAGTATTTTTAATGACCACACAGCCAAGCTGGTGGAATTTTGGGTTGTCAGCAGCGATACAATAATAAGAACACACAACCACAATAAAAAAAATGTAACACAAACATCCACCACAGCATTCAACACTGTGGTGGAAGGCACAACAACTTGGCCAATCCTCCTCCATTTCCCCTCCGTGAACAGGACCAGAGTCCAGAGTCAGTCCAGGATCGGCTCTTCCTCACCGGAGACCGCGGCTTTAAGTTGTTGTAGGCCGCAGGCCGGCTGTCGAGATTTAAAGTCTCCGCCGCAGCCAGAAGCACCGTAGACTGCAGGGCCGGCGGTCGAAGCTCCCCTGCAGGGGTGTTGGTAAGTCCATGCCGGCCCCCGCGGTAGAAGTTGTCCGCGGGCCGGCAGTGATGGCTTCTTCTTCTTCCCCCGGGTCCCCCACGAGGGATCCCGGGCTGTAGACGCCGCACCAGCTGGAGCTCTGCAGACCGCGACTTCAGGCTGCGACTTCAGGATCAGTACTCCCATACTCCAAAGATGTACAGATTTATAGGTTAATTGGCTTCAGTAAAGATTGTAAATTTTCCCTAATGTGCACTAGTGTACAGGGTGAACACAGGTCGGCATGGACTGGGTGGGCAGAAAGGCCTGTTTCCATGCCGTTCTGTAAACTAAACTAAAAAAAAAGGAAAGGATATGTAACATTGTATAAGAAAAGCACAACGAGGAGAAAATTGCAATGTAGATTCTAATTTGGCAAACTATTAACTTTCACAGATAAGGAAAATATCAGACGACAGGAACTGATATTTGTCATGCGCACAAGAGATCCTCGTGGAGGTGCACATTATACTGTCTTGTTTCCTGCCTTCAGCCATCATTGGTAAACATCAACACTAACACCCTACCCTACCCAAATGCTTTTGCTAAACTAAACTAAAATCTGCAAGAAATGAACATTAAAAGATGAGATTCTGAAAATCTGAAATAAAACCAGAAAATACTGGAAATGGCAGATCAAGCAGTATCTGTGGAAGAGAAACATAGCAACCAGTGGAGGGCCCAGGACCTATAATGTTAACGATTTCTCTTTCTGCAGGTGCACCCTGAGTTGCTAAGTATTTCCATATGAATTGCACCCAGTGATATATGCTACATAAAACATAACAGCCTCTTGTTCTGTATTCAAGCTCTTGTGTCAAAGGGCTTCTTTCATGCACATTACTTTTACCTCTAAGCGATTCATGGCTGGCCTTGCTGTTGTCTGTTGCAGAAATGAATAATAGTTTGGGGAAATCTATTCCACCTCAGTGGGTTTGCAAGTCAGTAATGAAAAATGAAATATAAATATGTCGCGCCTCCAGTTTAAAATAAAAGATGCCCGGGACTGAGAGATGTCTTGGGGTACATTATATTAATCACGTTCGCCCCTCAGTTATCTTGTATTGTTGTAATTGCTTCTAGGCATCCATCATTCCACAGGATGAGGTTTTAAAAGGGAAGGTAACACAATACTCTGTTGTAATTGCCTGCATTTGAGGGCAGAGCATGGGCTGCCACTATTGCTTTCCTTTAATGCACTGTGTGAATAAATAAATTGTGCGACTTTCAAGTATCTTGTCTGCAATTCTCCTTAGGGTTTGTAGAGAATCATTAGATCAGCAAAACATAGACCTTTCCTGACACAATACAGATGTTGGCATGTAGCAAAGAAATTAAAACAGCCTCTGAACACTTCCACAGAGAATGCCGCAACTATTCTGCCTGATAAAAAAATATCTGTGGGTTTCTTTCATCTATCCTATTAACCACATTACTTGATTAAATTGGTCTGGATGACAAGACCAGTTTAAGCCTTTAACACCATCATTAAATAACTAATAAACTCAGCACTATTTTTGGTCTGTGTTTTGCTAGAAGCGATTTCTATCATTTATTCCATTGCTCGTTGGAGATTGTCAACATTTTTTATTAACAATTTCCAACATAATGTACTGATAAATTCACAAGTAATGTTGTCTGAAAAAGGGTCTCGACCTGAAACATCACCCATTCCTTCTCTCCAGAGATGCTGCCTGTCCCGCTGAGTTACTCCAGCATTTGTGTCTATAATCACATTTTTGTATCCCTTGGGTCTTATCAAACAACTATGTCAGTAAGTGGCTTTGAGGATGCCAGATTGTCATAAAAACAACTTGGTTGACTAGAGTCCTTTAAGGAAAGCTAAGGGAAGGATGTGATGGTCCTAAAGATGGTGTGGAGGAAGTTTCTGTGGAATTTGCATGCTAAAGAAGTCTGGTTTTAAGGAAAGCTAGGTGTTTCCATTGGAATTGTGGAAGCTGAGAGTAAATTGAATGCAGTGTTTAAAATTATCATAGCTCAAGCAAGGGTGAAAAAGAGGGACAATCTCTTCAAAGATTGCAAGTTTTGGGGATGGAGGAGATGGGATAGGAAGCCTCAATTCAAGATGATAAACAAAAAGATTAGAGAAATGCCAGGGAACAAATATTTCCCGATGAGAGAGCTGCCTGAACGGTACTGTATAACTGCGAGTATCTTTAATACGAGTCTAGATATAGAAGAATTAAGGGTAAAATGGTTTTCCATCCTCAGCTGAAAACTGAATCTCGTGCTTCGTTTTGGAAATGGGTATCATAAAAAAATCTGGAAATCTTGAATCAGATTTAGTTGTAAGGCCCAGATATTAAAGGAGGATTGAGAATAGCTGCTCATGACATCAAAGCCGCATGGAGTGAAGTGTGAAATGATTCCTGCAATTTCAGATCAATACGTTTCAAAACTATAGTCTGGAGACACACTTGACACAAAGAAAGAATTTTATGACTGCTGTGGATTTTTGCAGGATTTCCTTGATGAAGAGGGGCAACACAGCGGGGCATTGGTAGACCTGCTGCCTTACAGCGCCAGTGACACAGTGAATCTGACCTCGGGTGTTGTCTGTACAGAGTTTGTACTTTTTCCCTGTGACCACATGAGTTTTCTCCAGGTGATCCAGTTTCCTCCCACATTCCAAAGACATACAGGTTCGTTAATTGGCTTCTGTAAAATCGTAAATTGTCCCTGGTGTGTAGGATGGTGCAAGTGTACGGGGTAATCGCTGGTCGGCACGGACTCAGTGGGCCAAAGGGCTTGTTTCCACGCTATATTTCTAAAGTAAAGAGGCATGAGCCCAGTTTTATCATTGACCTTTCCTCTGTGTTAAATCCAGAGTTGGTTAATTCATCATTGATTTCACTGTCCCCATTCATTCAAAGATCTTCTGATAAGGAAACAGCACATGTGATCCTATTGTGGAATCATAGGATCTGGGCAATATTTCGGCATTGGAATAGCGAGCAGCTGGTAATATTCCAGACAAAGATAATCATAGGCAAGGAAAGCCTGGTCCGCTGCTCAAAAGCTTTAATAGTAGTAATGTTGTCAACAGATCACATTCACAATGCTGGGACCCCAGCTATTTACAATATATATTAATGATTTGGACGAGGGAATTGAATGCAACATCTCCAAGTTTGCAGATGACACGAAGCTGGGGGGCAGTGTTAGCTGTGAGGAGGGTGCTAGGAGGCTGCAAGATGACTTAGATAGGCTGGGAGAGTGGGCAAATGCATGGCAGATGCAGTATAATGTGGATAAATGTGAGGTTATCCACTTTGGTGGCAAAAACAGGAAAGTAGACTATTATCTGAATGGTGGCCGATTAGGAAAAGGGGAGATACAACGAGACCTGGGTGTCATGGTACACCAGTCATTAAAAGTGGGCATGCAGGTGCAGCAGGCAGTGAAGAAAGCGAATGGTATGTTAGCATTCATAGCAAAAGGATTTGAGTATAGGAGCAGGGAGGTTCTACTGCAGTTGTACAGGGTCTTGGTGAGACCACACCTGGAGTATTGCGTACAGTTTTGGTCTCCTAATCTGAGGAAGGACATTCTTGCCATAGAGGGAGTACAGAGAAGGTTCACCAGACTGATTCCTGGGAGGTCAGGACTTTCATATGAGGAAAGACTGGATAGACTCGGCTTGTACTCGCTGGAATTTAGAAGACTGAGGGGGGATCTTATAGAAGCTTACAAAATTCTTAAGGGGTTGGACAGGCTAGATGCAGGAAGATTGTTCCTGATGTTGGGGGAGTCCAGAACAAGGGTTCACAGTTTAAGGATAAAGGGGAAATCTTTTAGGACTGAGATGAGAAAAACATTTTTTACACAGAGAGTGGTGAATCTTTGGAATTCTCTGCCAGAGAATGTAGTTGAGGCCAGTTCATTGGCTATATTTGAGAGGGAGTTAGATGTGGCCCTTGTGGCTAAAGGGATCAGGGGGTATAGAGAGAAAGCAGGTACAGGATACTGAGTTGGATGATCAGCCATGATCATATTGAATGGCGGTGCAGGCTCGAAGGGCAGAATGGCCTACTCCTGCACCTATTTTCTATGTTTCTATGTTTCTATCAACACCATTCAAAAGTAACCAAACTGAATAAATGATAACAACAACATGTGCAGAGCTGGGGCTGAGTAATATATAAAGTGTAATAGACTTATGAGCATTTAGTGTGTTCAAGTTAAGAATATGATTGAATATGATGGAATATACTACTTCCCTGAAGCTTGCTAGAGGCCAAAGTGCATCTGACATACTGCAGTAACTGTCTAGAGTTAGCAAAATCACTTGTTAACTCTAGTGCAGCATTTACCAGCTACGAGTTCACTTCCAAGTCAGCATTGTTCTTATTTTGACACATACCAATATTCCCTCATCATTGCTAGGTTCAATTTCTTGAATGAGCACTCAGAAGCTCATGAGAAAATAGGCCAAGGTCAGCATAGTTTCGTGAAAGGGAGATCTTGCCTGACGAACCTGTTGGAATTCTTTGAGGAAGTAAATAGCAGGATAAACAAAGGAGAGTCAGTGGATGTTGTTCGCTGGATTTTCAGAAGGCCTTTGATGAGGTGCCGTACATGATGCTGATAAGTAAGATGAGAGCTCATGGTATCAAAGGGCAGGTACTGGCATGGATAGCAGGTTGGCTGGATGGCAGAAGGCAAAGAGTGGCAATAAAGGCTTTTTCTGGTTGGCTGCCAGTGACTAGTGGTGACCCGATCCGAAACATCGGCCATCCTTTTTCTCAAGAGATGCTGCCTGACCCGCTGATTACTCCAGTGTCTATCTTTGGTATAAACCAGCATCTGCATTTCTTCGTTTCTACTCGTCATCTACTTATTAATGTGTGCATATAAAGTCTCTATCGAAGTGAAAAACATTCAATCAGTATCTGAGCTAACATTGATCTTTCAATTAACGACCCAAAAGCAGTTTACTTATCATTTATCACGTTGCCGTTTGAAAGACCCTGCTGTGCATACAAGATCTCACATGTAATTCATTAGCCTTGAATTCCTTTGAGATTTTCTAAGAATGAAAGATGTTCAAATTGTGCAAATACAATTTAATATTTTTGAGGAAATAAACCAGAATGAATGCTGGAGAGTAAGCTATGCTGTTCTATTTGTCTCTGGTAACAGTAGTAATCACACAATGGTTATGGCACTGAAGGAGGCCATTCAGCCCATTGTGTCAGCATCAGCTCTCTACCAATGCAATTCACTAGTTCCATGCTCTCGTTCCTTCTCTGTAGAATTGAACAATTTTCCTCACAATTCCCTCGAACACCACCATAAAACCTACCTCCACCACATCTACAGCCAGTGCATTTAGATTCCAAATACATACTGTGTGAAAATGATTTCCTCCTGTTATTCTTAATTTCTTTCTATGGTTTAGAGATACAGCACTGAAACAGCCCCTTTGGCCCACCGAGTCCGCTTCGACCAATGATCCCCACACACTAACATCATCCTGCGCACACTGGGGCGATTTACAATTTTACCAAGCCAATTAACCTTCAAACCTGTACGTCTTTGGAGTGTGGGAGGAAACCGGAGCACCCGGAGAAAACTCATGCAGGACACAGGATCGAACCTGTAAGGCAGCAACCTGTAAGGCGTTGTAAGGCAGCAACTCTGCCGCTGCAGCCTTATTTTCTTCCCCTATAGTTTATACCTATGAACATTTTCCAGCCAAATATCCACCACTATTAAGAGTCTCTCAATATACTCACTGCCTAGGCTCCTATGTACTTCCATCACATCTCCCCCCTCAAACTTCTCTTTGAACAATGTCATCCCAGCTGCTCTGATCTATCCCTGTCACTGTCATCTTTCATCCCAGGAAACATTCTTGTAAATCTGATCTGATCCCTCCCCAATTCCTGCACTTTGTCCCAGTGATAAGACGATCAGATGCCCCAGTTGAAGCAAGATCAGTGTTTACACCATCTTCAGCATTGACTACCCTGTACTTATGAAAAAACAACAAAAACAAACATCAGATGCTGGAAATCTGAAATAAAAAAGGAAAGTGCTGGAAACAGGTCAGGCAGCTTCTTTCAAAAGATAATGATTCAAGTCAGAGACCCATGATCAGAGCTATACTACTATTTCCACAGTGCATAATATTGACTCTTAAAAGAAGCCAGCAGGAACACAATTCCACCATATTAACATGAACCGATGCTGATTTTGTCAACAATTTTACATTTGCTCCCAAACATAGAAAATATCATTGTATCAAAGTTGTCTTCATAAAACTCCAAGATGCTTCTATAATGTTCTGTGTTTGTATGTCATATAATGTAATTTAAAATTTCTATTTAAATGTGGCGCTATTCTTAATTTGAGCAGACAACAAGAAGATCTTTGCTCTGTGATAGGAATAAATTGTTACCAGATATAGATTCCACCAAATGGAATTCTGGAGTTGGACTGTTTGGTGGTAAGAGCCTTTCTTTCCCTCAGGCTTATCAGGCTTGTGGAAGTTTCTTTCACAAGTTAGCGTACAGTCTGAATCTCCTACCTACCTCAATGTGGACATTAGACTTTTGTCTCTGGAACTGTTGCATTAGAAAGCTGAGAGCTATATTCTGCACGTTGTATCTTTCCCTTCGGTCTGCCTATTGTACTTGAATTTGGCTTGATTGTATTTATAGTATTAGTATTATTCGATTTGATTGGAAAGTTTGCAAAACAAAGCTCTTCAATGTACCTCGATACATGTGATAATAATACCTAAACCTAAACCTTAAGATGATAACATTTATTAAGGTATCTAACAAACATGAAAGGAAGAAAGGCTCTTACCACCAAACAGTCCAACTTATCTTTTACTGTCTATTTTTGCTAAACTGTGTGCATGCCCTGCCCACTCAATTGCTAAAATGGCAATCACGATTCCATAACATTTCACGGTCACCTGGTGTTTTAAGGGAATTGCCTGATTGAAATGGGAACGTTGCCTTTGCTGTCTCTTGGAAATTAGCACAGCCCAATTGTTCAGCAGCAAAGATTAGTGACACAAATATCAAAATAGTAAGATTTTCATGTTCAGGTTTGATTCCCACATGAGACACACTTTTACTACAAAAAAAGACACAAAGTGCTGGAGTAACTCGGCATCTCTGGAACATGGATAGGCAAAGTTTTGGGTCGGGACCTTTCTTTAGACTTCAGACCTGCTGACTTCAGACCCACTGAGTTACTCCAACAATTTATGTATTTTTTTGTAAACAAGCATCAGCAGTTCCTTGCTTCTACTTCTTTTAAGCACAGTTGTACCTTCTGATAAATGAACATTGCTACATTAGAACTGTTTCTTGAATGATTTAAAGGGAATATTACAAATCTGTTGAGAGTAATTCATCATTGAGGCCTGCCTTAAGGTTAAATTATGTTTCACGATAAATTACTGCATAACGGCATATATATCACTCTGGTGCTAAATTATGTAAAGAATACAAGCTTAAGGTAATATATTGATTATGATGCATAATCTGCGATTGCTTTTCATTACTTGGAATTGCTAAATTAAAATTATAATATTCATGCCCACAAGCATGAGGCAGGCCAAAGAATTCAACAATACTATTCAATAGATGAGAGGAGGTTGATTCTAAAAAGGTTATCGTGTTTGCAACAAGGCTGTCCGCTTAAGGTCCTTATGAATTGTCCAAAACCATGGATAAACCCAGTTCCTGACCCAAAATGTCTCCTGTCCATATTCTCCAGAGATGCTGCCTGACCTGCTGAGTTGCTCCAGCACTTTGTGTCTTTTTTATACACCAGCATCTGCATTTCATTGTTTGAGACCCTTAACACTGAGAATGCACATACATTAACATGCAAACAAAGCGTGATAAAATCACATTTTCCTAAAGATTTGTCAAATGAATGCTTGCAATCTTTTAGAAACAAATAAATAAGATATAAATGTTAAAACTAAGGATTGGGTCATGCTGCCACTAGCTGGTAGTTTCACAGAGAACTGATGAACATCATCCATTCTCTGACATCTGAATCCCCGCTCTCCCTTGATATTCACCAGTAAGTCCAATGGTGGAGCAAAGACCTACAGAGGAGAGAGAACTGGATGTGACCTCAATGCATCCCTGTGGCTTTACGCCACCAGTGGCTGATTTAGAAAGCACAAACCCATTCAATTGAATGAGGTCACTCTCAAGATGGTGGCTGTGGACAGTCCACAAACTCACCTCCCGCACCCTTGGAAATCACTCTAAAGGTCCGTGGGCAACTCTGGAACCAGGACCTGGTGACCTGTGCACATGGAAGTAGAGGGATGGATGCTGGAGGCAAAGGATAGTGTGTTGGTGTTGGCGGAAGAGGCTGCCGAAGACCCCAAAGCAGCCAGGTGAGTTGAGCAGATCGTTGCACCCTGCGACAACTGTACAGAGTAGCGGTGGTAGGAGCTGAAGGCATTGTGCTGGGTTGGACCGACCCCTACTTCGTCGATCCAGTGCTGCCAGGACACTTGGCCTTAACGTGAGAAATCCTTAGGCAAAGATTAGACTTTACAGAGACTTGAATATTGCAAGATGGCGGCGGAACGTGGCGACTCTTTAAGTACTGTTTCATAAGAGGATCTACTTACAATCCTCTATTATTTGTATACGAGTGTACTCATGTTTAGCATTATTTGACTGGATAGCATTCAGAACAAAATGTGCAGTGCATCTTGGTACAAGTGACAATAATAAATTAAAGTAAACTAACAACTAAACCTTGAGTAAAGAGGTAGGTGTGGCTATTTAGTTTATGTTTTTCACTTATCTTTATATTTCTAATTATTTTCTATTACTTTAAAGTATTTTTAGGAAAATTAATTTTATTCATGTTTTGTCATTTAAGGAATGAATTTCTGGACAAAATAATACATATTGAGCTGGGATGGACAATCTGCTATGGACTTCATTTTGTTTGCACTTTGTTTTTGTACTATCATGGTCTGATTACTTAGTATCACTGATTATTAATTTGTTATGTTATTATTGTATATTTATTGTTACGTTATTGCATTAATGGGCTTGTAAAGCTGCAACAAATAAGAATTTCAATTTACCATTCCCAGATCAAGTGTACAAGTTAACAGTTTAAGACTAATTCCAGCCCCCCCAGTGTTATTATTTAAACTAGATTAGAAGTAAACAAGTGACAGATTTTGTTAACTTTTAAAAAATAAAAGCAATGTGCTTCATGATGACCGCAGAATTAATTGAATTCAACTCTACTTTTACTCAAAATTACGCCAGCTAATTAGTCTCTCAAGTAATCACCTAAATTGGGGATCTGCCAATATAACAGTGTGGCCTCATTAAGAGCTTATTGTCCAGAAAAATAATTTGATAAAGTAGCTAACAATTTTGCTTGCACAAGATACCTGTTTATTAATTTACAGAATAAAAGAAAGTCCCAGCATAACAATTCAGAGGATATGTAATTACAAGGAACTGCGGATGCTGGGTTATAAAAAAAGTCACAAATTGCTGGAGTAACATTCTGAAGAATGTTCCCACCCGAAACTTCACCTATCCATGTTCTTCAGAGATGTTGCCTGACCCTCTGAGTTACTCCAACACTTTGCGTCTAATTCAGAGAATATGTTTGCATATGAAGATGCTATTGTTTTAAGATGACCTGATGTATATGTTAAAATTGTTTGACCAACTGGTTCAGTTTCTTGTGGGTTTTTCTCTCTCTTTTAAGGTTGTTGCAAACATAATGCACTCAAATAGGTCATGGGTCTGGGCCATGAGTCTTGATCATAGTTTGTGGATGGTGGAAAGGGCCACAGCGAGGTTGAGATTTTATGGAGGGGGCAAGATCAGTGAAATAGACCTTGGTGGGATCTGGACTTTGAGCCTGGGGTTGAAGCATTGGGTTTGGCTGCAATCCTGCGTCCTGACTTCTACAAATGATCCCTGGTCACTCTGAAGAAGGGACTCGGTCCGAAACGTCACCCATTCCTTCTAACCAGAGATGCTGCCTGTTCCGCTGAGTTTCTCCAGCATTTTGTGTCGAACCTTTGTCACTAAGCTTTGATCACCATCTTGGTTTCCCCTAATAATTACCTGAGGCCTTGGCTTCTGATCATTGTACGGTGCTGACTCTCGCCAGTCAACCAGAATTCCAACCAATCTGCAGGTTGCAGATCTTCCCTCGAAGCCACCAATGGCCCTGATCTCTCTCCCCACCCTGCCACCTACTTTCCAGCCCTCTGCTTTCCAGGTGCCAGATTTGCCCA
>CM075978.1:13315234-13425976 GCA_038087875.1 Malacoraja senta | reverse complement strand
CTGGAGAAAAGGAATAGGTGATATTCTGCGTCAAGGGCCCTTCTCGAGACTGAGAGCTACCTCTTGGAGAGAACCCTCTCAGTCTGAAGAAGGATCTTAATCCGAAACATCACCCTTTTCTCCAGAGATGCTGCCTGATCCACTGAGTTACTCCAGCATTTTGTGTCTATCTTCGGTGTAAACCAGCATCTGCAGTTCCTTCCTACACATCCTCTCAGATTCTCAGACCTTTGTGATTGTCCAATATCCTTAAGATTTTGAAGATCAAGTGCCTGATCCATGATTTACCTGCCATTACAGAAGTTTCGATTGAAAGGAGGAAGGTGGCATTTTTTGAGGTAGTGCTGACTGGCTGATTTGGAGGAGACGGGAGGAACATTCTTCCTCTCATCGATCCCAAAGAACTGAAGGGGAATTAACTTTGTAGACAATTACTGGCAGGCTGTCAGCAGATACCAGTCGATCCAAAAACAGCAATCTGCTTTATATGTTTTATTTTCACTTTGAAAGGGCCTGCTGCCTAGTTCAGGGGCTGAGATCTCAACAATAGGTTTTCACCTGACAAAAGGCTCCAAAATGAGCCCCTGCGGCTGTGTGTAAAATAGCAAGGGTCACGAAGGAGATAAGGTAAATTACTTCACCCACATCAGTGGCTGGGAGCGTGCGATCTAAAAGATATTGGTGAAATAGAGTGGAGTCACCAACAATAAGTAGAGACGGTGATTGATCGGAGAGAGAACGTTGTGGGAGAGATGACAGAACCCTTGGGAATCGGTGTTAATGGGAAAAAAAGGGTCAGAATAGAAACCATCAAATGCAACACAGATTAAACTGGACTGCCTTGAATATAGCTTTGATCGGAGGCCATTTGCTGGTAATTTGATTGTTCAGCTTGCCAGAACCCGTCAATCGTTAAGTGATCTGTTGTTGCCTTATAAAAAAAAATCATTGTCCGGCTATTACAGAGAGATGGGGAAGATATTGGCGCCAGCCCTCACATTCCACTGGCCCAGATTACTCGCGGTAAGAGCAAGAGTGAGGCATGCAGTCGGCAGCATGTTCACACATGCATAGCAAAGCATGAAATCAGAAAGTTAGTGACTGAGCTGTCCAATTCATGCTCGAGTCATTGACATAATAAACAATAGACAATAGGTGCAGGAGTAGGCCATTCAGCTCTTCGAGCCAGCACCGCCATTCAATGTGATCATGGCTGATCATCCCCAATCAGTACCCCATTCCTGCCTTCTCCCCATATCCCCTGACTCCACTATCTTTAAGAGCCCTATCTAGCTCTCTATTGAAAGTATCCAGAGAACTGGCCTCCACCACCCTCTGAGGCAGAGATTTCCACAGTCTCACAACACTCTGTGAGAAATAGTGTTTCCTCATCTCCGTTCTAAATGTCTTACCCCTTATTCTTAAACTGTGGCTGGACTCCCCCAACATCGGGAACATGATTCTTGCCTCTAGCGTGTCCAAACCCTTAATAGTCTTATATGTTGCAATAATAATCCCTCTCATCCTTCTAAATTCCAGAGTATACAAGCCCAGCCGCTCCATTCCCTCAGCATATTACAATCCCGCCATCCTGAGAATTAACCTTTTGAACCTACGCTGCTCTCCCTCAATAGTAAGAGTGTCATTCCTCAAATTTGGAGACCAAAACTGCACACAATACTCCAGGTGTGGTCTCACGAGGGCCCTGTACAACTGCAGAAGGACCTCTTTGCTCTTATACTCAACTACTCTTGTTATGAAGGCCAACATGCCATTTGCTTTCTTCACTGCCTGATGTACCTGCATGCTTACTTTCATTGACTGATGAATATGGACCCCCAGATCCCGTTGCACTTCCCCTTTTCCCAACTTGACACCATTTAGATAATAATCTGCCTTCCTGTTTTTGCTACCAAAGTGGATAACCTCACATTTATCCACATTAAACTGCATCTGCCATGCATCTGCCCACTCACCCAACCTGTCCAAGTCATCCTGCATTCTCATAGCATCCTCCTCACAGTTCACACTGCCACCCAGCTTTGTATAAGGTAACAATACCTTCTCAAGAGATACGATATTCAGGTGTATGGAAGGTATTCAGCTACTGCTTACAGCCTGATAGACACAAAGTGCTGTAGTAACTCAGCTGGTCAGGCAGCTTCTCTGGAGAAAAAGTATGGGTGACCTTTCAGGTTGGGGACCCTTCTTCAGACTGCAATACTTAGTTTTAGTATTTGCTTTTTAAGTGTGTGAGTGTTTTCAGTGCATTTAATATTATATAAACCAGCTTATTTTTTAAAATCATTGATTTTTCTAAATCAATAAAAAAGTGGTTACAGCTTCTCCAAGTATAAGTGATATTTTGAGAAAAGGTCTTAATTTAATCAATCTGACAATGAAAATTATCTCTTACAAATGCAGATCGTTTATTTTTTCTAAAAACACATAAAATGCTCAAAGTGACACCAACTGATGTTGGTGAATTAATTTACTTCTAAAGGTCAATAGACAATAGACAATTGGTGCAGGAGTAGGCCATTCGGCCCTTCGAGCCATTCAATGGCTGATCATCCACAATCATCCCGACCTGAAATGTCACCTACCCATATTCCCCAGAGATGCTGCCTGATACACTGAGTAACTCCAGCGCTTAGTTACTCCAGCACTATTCCAGCACTTTTTGTATACCAGCATCTGCAGTTTGTTGCTATATCTAAGCAAATATTGATTTGCTAGAGTGTGATTATTAAAAATGGGAAATAATTGATTGACTTTATACTCAGTCTTAACAACTAATGGGATGGTTCTTTTCTCATAATTTCCTTTGCGTTGCCTTATGGGCCTGTCCCACTTAGGCGATGTTTTAGGTGAGTGCAGGAGACCCTGTTTGCTGGTGGTCTCTAGTGAGTCTCCTTCATGGTCACGAGGAGTTCCCGCATTCTGGGAACTTGTCGCGGCCTCATTATGGTCGCCGCAAATTTTTCAATAGGTCGCCATGGAGATAATCGATAATCTTGTAGTCGTAGGTGCAGTTGTAGTGGGGTCGCCATGTAGTTGTAGGTAGTCGAGGGAGTCATAGGTAGTTTTAGTTAATCGCCTTTGCTGACCGGTCATTTTCATTGGCTCATTGGGGGGAAAAAAACGTAAGCAGTAGTTTTCAGAACCAAGAATAACCGACCGGTAATGTTAAATGTCTGCCTAACTTCACAGCTGTGTATCTCTGGCTCATTAAATGTTGTCTGGCTTCTTAAATTTTGTCTCCACTCCTTCTCCCCCCTTCTTCCCCCCCTCTTTTAAAGGACTTACCGTACACTGTGCTAGCTGTCTTAAATACAGCGCCAACCTTCCTGTTCATCGCGGTGTGTGTCTGTATCACCTTGGCTTTGCACCGTGTGAATTTTAGACAGCGTTCCCCCCGCTTGCCCTGGCCCCCGCCTTTGTGATGTGTTTGTGTGTGTGTTACACTCTGCCCGTCGTCTTTCCAGTTCCCGGTTTTTCCGGCGACTGCCGGCGAACTTGACAGTCGCCGGCAGTCTGCTGAAAAATTGCCTAAGTGGGACAGGCCCATAAGTGTTAACGCTGTTAGACATATGGGTAATGAGTTTTATCGGTTCCCCGTGGATTGCAGTCACTTTGCCCCTATATAGTAATCTAATCGTATATTTTTTCTTTAAAAGTATGTCTCTCCTCGTTAATGGTGCAACTTACATTGGGAAGTTGCGATTGTATTTCAGAAGCTTAGTTTCGTTTAGTTTAGTTTAGTCTAGTTTATTGTCAAGTGTACCGAGGTACAGTGAAAAGCTTTTTGTTGCATGCTAACCAGTCAGCAGAAAGACAATACGTGATTACAATCGAGCCGTCCACAATGTACAGATACATGATAAAGGGAATAACGTTTAGTGCAAGATAAAGTCCAGTAAAGTCCAATTAAAGGTAGTCCAGGTATCTTCAATGAGGTAGATGGTAACTCAGGACCACAATAGTTTTGTTAGGATGATTCTGTTGCCTGATAACAGTGCAAGGAAATGGTTCCTGAATCTACACTTCTGCACCTCTTGTCTGATTGGAGAGGGGAGAAGAGGGAGTGATCGGGATGCGACTCGTCCTTGATTATGCTGGTGACCTTGCCGAGGCGGTGTGAAGTGTAGATGGAGTCAGTGGAAGGGAGGTTGATTTGTGTGATGGTCTGGGCTGTATCCACAATTCTCTACAATTTCTTGTGGTCTTGGATGGAGCTGTTCCCAAAACATTCTGTGATGCATCCCGTTGAAATGCTTTCTACGGCACATCTATAGAAATTGGTGAGAGTTATTGGGGACATCCCGAAATTCCTAAGGCTTGCAAGGTTTAGTGGAGAGCAGTCAGGAGTACAAATAGCAACCAATTAATCTAGCACTCATGATTACTAAAGCCTGCATGGCTCCTGTTTAACCGTGTCAAATGTTTCTAAGGAAAATAGCTTTGAGCTTTGGAAAATAAATATAGAACGCAATGGAAAAAAAGTTGAAAATTATTAAATGCCAGTTGTTTGCCTTCAACATTACCATAAATGATTTAATTACAAAGGGAGAGCAGCTGTGGAAACTCAATGGGTCAGGCAGAGGAGGGAAATGGAGGGAAATGGAACAGATTGAGTCTGATAATTAGCATCCACAGATGCTGCCTGACCCTTTGAGCTCCTCCAGCTACTCTCCGTTTTTTAGAAGGATTCCAGCATCTGTAGTCTCTGGCTCCTACTCAAATGATTTAAATTGTTTGTCAACGGATATTTTAATTAAGAAACAACTTCAAAAATATAGATATTTAATGATATATTTTCAAATATCGTTATGAAGGTTGGAAACATGATAGAACCTCTTCATTAACAGTTTTTTAAAATGGTCAATAGCTAAATAGTGAATAGATTTATTGCTGTTCAAGATAATTTCCTGTTTTAATAATGAGTTTAAATGCAATAAATGATGTGAGCTGTTTGTCTTTATAGTTATTAATCAGAATTCTCTGAGAATTACTCATCTCAATAAACCACATCAAATCTCGACCATCATATAATTACTGAGAAAGTAACTGAGAAAATAAATCTTTGTCTGTGCAAAGGTCACGGCGTTTAATAGTTGATAATATTAACTGTTATTTGGACAATCGCAGCAAATTTATTTTTCAGTAGCTGATCATCTCTGGTAATTGTCTAATCAGTATTATTCATTCCATCGAATACAATTCATTTGCATTCTTTATTCAGGTTTATTATGTTATAATTTGAAAAAAATAAATAATTATGGGCAGTTCATTTGAGAGGAGACACTGGTCAGGCTGTTATCAGGCAGCTGAACCATTCTACCTCAACTCGAGAGCAGCCCTGAACTAATGCCTACCTCATTGGTGACCCTCGGACTATCTTTGATTGGACTTTACAGGCTTTGCCTTGCACTAAACGTTATTCCCTTATCATGTACCTATACACTGGAAATGGTTCAATTGTAATCATGTATTGTCTTTCCGCTGACTGGTGAGCACGCAACAAAAGCTTTTCACTGTACCTCGGTACATGTGATAATGAACTAAACTGAACTGAACTGGTGGGGAAACTGTAGTATATGCATTGGCGAGACCGAGCGTAGACTAGGTGGCCATTTCACCGAATCCTTGTGCTCTGTCAGCAAGGCCTGCTGGAGCACCTGGTTGCTAACCATATTAACTCTCCTTCCAATACTGACCTTTCTGTACTTGGCCATCTCCAATGCCAGAGTGAAGCCATATGCAAACTGGAGGCCCAAAGCCTCATATTCTGCTTGGGTAACTCACAACCCAGTGGCATGAACATTGCATTTTATGCTTTCCAGTAATATCCCCACTACCCACCTCTCTCTCGCCCTTCCACCCCTATCACAGTGCACACACATTTCTCCTGCCATCTCCTACCACCTCAGTCACCTTCCTCTTTTCCCCTGCTCATCTCCCATCCCCAAGTCCATTTCCCTTTCATTCCCCCATCTTCACCCTCCCCCCGTTCCCTATCCTTCCCTCTAGTTTTACATTTTACTCTTCCGCTTCCTTCTATATCTGACATCCTTTGTCTCCTTTTACCTCTATAGCCTTTGTCACATACCCGTTTTATCTGCTAATCATGTCCTTCAGCTGTATCCATCTATTACTTTCCAGGCTTTGTCCCACGACCACCACCTACCTCTCTTTTCCGTCTCTCTCCCCTCACTCCATAAAAAGAGCCCTGACACAAAACGTCGCCTGTCCATTTCCCTTAGATGCTGCCTGACCCGCAGATTTCCTTCAGCACTAGGCTTTTTGTTCAAGATTCAGCATCTGCGGTTTCTTGAGTCTGCAGTATATTCATTTCCACTTTGTCAGGCTGTTCACGGGTGAATTCATTTTGGGTTTCTTTCTATAACCATCATCAACGGGCACGGTGCTACGTACGACCGTGATCGCAACTTCTACTGAAGTGTGGATGGCCGTTGGCTTGCTAGGAGCTCATCCGTCCTTTGACAGGTCTTGTTTTTGGTCCTGCTGGGGGTCCACAGCCCCCTCCTCACCTGGTAAACCAGGTGGGGGAGACGGTTTAGTCGCCGACTATCCGACCATGGAGCAGGTAGCACCGGATTATATGGTACCCCTGGTGGTGGGAACTCCCCCTGACCTGACCAGTGACCAGCCTTATTTTAATTGTAATTATCAGTTGATAATTGGCTATTTATGGTGCCACTTTGTTTGCTGGTCTATTTACTATGGTGTTCCAGTGGTCCCCAATGTAGGTTGGGAGCTTTAGATATGTTGTTATAGAACAATCTGTCTTGGGATGGAGTCTAGATTTGCTATTTAAGAAGGAACTGCAGATGCTGGAAAATCGAAGGTAGACAAAAGTGCTGGAGAAACTCAGTGGGTGCAGCAGCATCTATGGAGCGAAGGAAATAGGCAACGTTTTGGGCAGAAACCCTTCTTCAGACTGATGTAGGGTGGGCGGGGAGAAGAAAGGGAAAAGGAAGAGGAGGAGCCCATGGGCTGAGGGAGAGCTGAGAAGGGGAGGAGACAACAAGGGCTGCTGGAAATTGGAGAAGTCAATGTTTATGACGCTAGGGTGCAAACTGCCCAAGCAGAATATGAGGTGCTGCTCCTCCAGTTTCCGGTGGTGCTCACTCTGGCCATGGAGGAGGCCCAGGACAGAAAGGTCGGATTCGGAATGGGAGGGGGAGTTGAAGTGCTGAGCCACCCGGAGATCAGGTTGGTTAATGTGAACTGAGCGGAGGTGTTTGGCAAAACGATCGCCAAGCCTTCGCTTGGTCTCACCGATGTATATCAGCTGACATCTAGAGCAACGGATGTAATAGATGAGGTTGGAGGAGATGCAGGTGAACCTCTGTCGCACCTGGAACGACTGCTTGGGTCCTTGAATGGAGTCGAGGGGGAAGGTAAAGCAACAAGTGTAGCATCTCTTGCGGTTGCAAGGGAAAGTGCCCGGGGAGGGGGTGGTGCAGGAGGGGAGGGAAGGGAAGAATTGACCAAGGAGTTACGGAGGGAGCAGTCTTTGCGGAAAGCAGACAGGGGGGGAGATGGGAAGATGTGGCGAGTGGTGGGGTCACGTTGGAAAAACGTGACCCTACCACTCGCCACATCTTCCCATCTCCCCCCCTGTCTGCTTTCCGCAAAGACCGCTCCCTCCATAACTCCTTGGTCAATTCTTCCCTTCCCTCCCCGGGACCTCAACCTGACTTGTTTAACTTTGATGAATGATTCATTTATTGTTGTTTGAACAAAGTGCGGCAGCGGTAGAATTGCTGACTTACAGCGCCAGGGATTCGGGTTCGATCCTGACATCGAGTGCTGTCTGTACAGAGTTTGTACCTTCTCCCTGTGACTGCGTTGGTTTTCTCCAGGTGCTCCGGTTTTTCACACACTCCAAAGACGTACAGGTGTGTAGGTTAGTTGGCTTCAGGAAATTGTAAATTGTCCCTGGTGTGTAGGATAGTGTTAGTGCATGGGTGATCGCTGGTCGGCGTGGATTTGGTAGGCTGAAAGGCCTGTTTCTACATTGTATCTCTGAAGTCTAAAGTGTAAAGTAGAAAGTCTAAATTACCTCCTGGTCCACTAATGACAAATCCAGGTTGATCCTTTATCCATTTGAGTTTTGACTGAGGCTCACACACCTGAAATATTATCTACATTTTCTCTTTCAGCTGCTGAGTGTTCATCTGCATAGTTCCAATCTTTCCTGTTATCATGTGTTGGAAGGAACTGCAGATACTGGTTTAAACGAAAGATAGACACAAAAAGCTGCAGTAACTCAGCGGGTCAGGCAGCATCTCTGGAGAAAAGGAATTGGTGACGTTTTGGGTCGAGACCCTTCTTCAGACTCATCATTATGGATCAGACTGTTATCATTATGGATTTTACAAGGCATGAATTAGCATCAACTCATCAGGTGGTAAACTGTAAATAGTGATGATCTTACATTTTTTTATGTTAAGGAAATTAGTCAGATTGAAAGAGGAAATTATGTGTAATAAGCTATTGTTGTGTAATTTATGATCTGAATGACATCATTCAACAAAACGTTAACTTTTATTTTTCTACATGGTCTCAATCTGTATTCAATTTATTCTGGGCGTAGCTTACATTTTTCCTGGATGCGATTCATTATCTGAACATTGTTCTTGATAGTTGGCTTATTTCATTCAGACTTTGTTTTGACAAAAGTTGAAGAGGCCCAACGTAACTCTTATGGGACAATATCTGACAGGCTTTGGAGCCTCCGCTATCATATGGTACTCATCAAAGTGAGCAGAAAAATTAAAAGAAAACTGGCTATCAATAAAAAGTAAAAATTGTAGCCCAATGTGCTGGGCAATGGGGAGAGATAGACTAATGGGAAAAAATTGAAACGGGTGGAAGGCCAAAAGAGATCGGCAGAAGGCAAAGACAATTACAATAGGGAACCATGCAAGCTGGAAAGAAGAAGGGTCTCGACTAGAAATGTCACCTATTCATTTTCCCCAGTACTGCTGTCTGACCTGCTGAATTACTCCAGCTTTCAAAGGTGCAAAGGTTCAAAGGTTCAAAGGTATTTTATTGTCGCCTGTACCAGTTAAGGTACACTGATATTCGATTTACCATACAGCCATACCAAAAAAAGCAACAAGACACACAACTACATAAGTTAACATTCACATCCACCACATTCCTCACTGTGATGGAAGACAATAAAGTCTAATCTTCATCCCTCTTTATTCTCCCACGGTCGGGGCAGTCCAACCATCCTCAGTCGGGGCGATCAAAATTCCCGCAGCCGGCAAACGAAGCTCCCACGTCGGGGCGGTCGAAGTTCCCGCGTCGGGGCGGTTGAAGCTCCTGCGGCATGAAGCTCCCAAAGTCGGTCCCTAACCAGAGGCTGCGAGCTCCACGATGTTAAAGTCCGCAGGCTCCCGAGGTTGGAGCTCCAAGGTCGATCCCCGACAGTGACCATCAGCTCCACAATGTTAGGACCGCAGGCTCCCACTGTTGGAGCTCCCGAAGTCGATCTCCAGCAGAGGCCGCCAACTCCACGATGTTAGGCCGCAGTGCGGACGGAGATACGATACGGAAAAAAATCACATCTCTGTCGTGGTAGGAGATTAAAGAAAGTTTCCCAACAACTCCCCACCGCACAACCTCACATAAAACATGCTAAAGAATACTAAAACATACATTTAACACATACTATAAACAACAAAGAAGGAATGGACGAGACAGACTGTGTCTAAGGAGGAAAGAACCCTGTGTTGGGAGTGGTAATGTGGAAAGGCAAAAAGCAGATGTAACAAATTACTAATGAACATGGTTTAATTAGGAAGTGTCGAAGTAGATTAAGCATGAGACTATTGGAGAAAGACATTGGTGCAATTATCAGACAACAGTCTAACTCTGTTATTTCAGACATTCACTAGCACACTTTAATGCTACATTTAAAGTGTGAAATCACAAAGCTTAGTTTAGAGATACATTGCGGAAACAGGCCCTTTGGCTGCACGTCTGCACGACTGCACGATTAGCGATCCCCGCACACGAGCACTATCCTACACACAATAGGCACAATTTACAATGATACCTCGCCAATTAACCTACAAACCTATATATTTTTGGAGTGTTGGATGAAACCGGAGCACCTAGGGAAAATCCACGCAGGTCACGGGGAGAATGTACAAACTCCATACAGACAAACACCCGTAGTCAGGATCGATCGTGGTTCCCCGGCGCTGTAAGTCAACAACTCTCCCACTGCGCCACCATGCTGCCCCTTTGAAGCAGAAATGCTTCTGAATTTCAGCAACAATTCACTGAGCAGATCTGTGGGAACAAGAATATCGGATGTGCTTCTGAGGGGAATGAGATGAAGGGATTCGGTGAAAAGGTAAGGATGTGAATTTTTCCCATTAAAGATGTCTTCTGCGTGAAAAACGATCATTTTATTTCATAATTTATCTGATCATCTGGATTTCTCAACAATTACATCCCAATTAATTAAAATATTGTGCCATCTTATCTCTTCATGCTGTGTCTCCGATGTTTTCAATTCTCCTTTCCCTCTCTTCCTTTTCGGAGTGACCACCTGTGGGGCTTTGCAGAGAATTGTTCTAGTGAGTTCATGAGAAACCTGCTACTCCTTGAAAAGAATAGTCTGTGAAGTTGAGCCCAGGGACAAAGAAACAGGCTGTAACCTCAAGTAACTCGAGACCAGCTACTTAGCCTGAACTGGCTGGAATCAATAAAACCTAGGCAGAATTGTGAACAACAACCCCTTATTAAGAAGAAGATATTGTCGACCCCCTGAGGTCAGGACTAATATGGAAGGGCCACAATCTGGGTGATTGGTTTTGAGGCAGCAAGATGTGCCATAGAGATTCATTGACTAATTTACTTCTATAGATAAGAAAGGCTATTCTGCTGTGCTCCGTGGCCTTTAAACTGTGTTTTGCAGGTCTTTTAGTTTGTCTTGTCTTTGCTGTACAAGGTATGTAACAACTTCAAGCTGTGAATAAAGAAACCTTGAAAACTGCCACTGGACTCTGAGCATGATTAAAAAGAATGTACTAACACCACCCGCACAAGGTTCAATCCTGTAGTTGGCCATTACCCTGATATTTCATGTAACCAAATGTAGACACAAAATGCTGGAGTAACTCAGCGTCTCTGGAGAGAAGGAATAGGGTGATGTTTCGGGTCGAGACCCTTCTTCAGTCTGAGACCCTTCTTCGGTCTGAAGAAAGGTCTCGACCTGAAACATCGCCCATCCCTTCTCTCCAGAGATGCTGCCTGTCTCGCAGATTTACTCCAGCATTTTGTGTCTATCTTCGGTTTAAACCATCATCTGCAGTACCATGCTACACATTTCATGTAACCTGTAATTCTGACCTTATAGATTGAATATTAAAATAGGAACTTTCACAGCCAAGTTTTGTATCAACGTTAAGTAAAATTATTCGGCCCATCGCGTCCATGCTGACCAGTGATTATCCAGTACACTAACCTACACGCACGAGGGACAATTTTACAATTTACTGAGGCTAATTAACCTACAAACCTGTACTTCTTTGGAATGTGGGAAGAAAATGGAGCACCCAGAAAAAAACCCACGTGGTCACAAGGAGAATGCACAAACTCCATAAGGACAGCAGCCTTAGTCAGGATTGAACTCAAGTCTCTGGTGCTGTAAGGCAACAACTCTACTGTTGCGCCACTGTGCCACCCTAACATTTACATGTTTCCTTTCCAGAATGCTGGGATTGGAGTGATGGAGAGAGTTGTCTGAATTGTTACCAGTAGTAGTTAATTTAGATTTTCCATTTCAGTGTCATTTAAAAAAAAAGTTATAAGGTCATAAGTGATAGGAGCAGAATTAGGCCATTCAGCCCATCAAGTCTACTCTGCCATTCAATCATGGCTGATCTATCTCTCCCTCTTAACCCCATTCTCCTGCCTTCTCCTCATATACTCTGACACTTGTACTAATCAAGAATCTATCTATCTCTGCCTTAACAATACCTATATTACTAAAAGTAAGATCTTGACCACTTCCTGTTTTCGGTTTCATGATTTTTGAAAAAACGCTGCCACTTACGGTTGTGATTTGTGGCCATCTTACTCAGAGTCCCCCTCCGCTGCGCAGGACAAGAGGATTTTTCCCATCGATTAAAAATAATAGAGTTATTAATGTTTTTAAAATGTTGACATTCTCTCTCTCAAGTTTTACCTTGCAAAGAAACATTGAAGTCATTTTACTTTGACATGATATCACACAGAAATGCAGTATTTCTATAAAAATCTTCTTTCAATAATTCACATTGCTGATTCTGTTCTCCATGAAATATAACTATCTGTTCTCGCAAAGATGAAAAAATTGCTAACACCTGTCCCTGCGATAGCCAATGCACTTTGCAATGATACAGCAAATCCACACTGAAAGCCTCATTGTCCAACTTTAGCATATTACGAAACTGACGATGCCGTGTTTCATTTGCAAGAATTTAGTTAACCATACTTATAACTTGTTGCAAAGTGTTACTTAAAATAGTAGATTTAGCACAGAGATTTTGCTGATGTAAGATACAATGAAATGAAATGAAATGAGAGCATCTGGATGTGATAGTACCTTTTTTATCTGTGCAATAAACCTTTCACATTTTGCTGTCATGGAAGGTGCACCGTCTGTACATACACTCACTAAATTAACCAAATCCAGTCCAACTTCATGACATTTATCTTGAAAGTTGTGGAAGAAATCTATTCCTCGTGTTCTACCCGTAAGAGTGTCCAAAGCGAGTAACTCTTCGTAGCAAGGAAAATCTTCTGTTATGGCCCGAATGAAGTATTAAACCTGCGCCGAGTCAGTAGTATCAGTTGATTCATCCAAAGCGATTGATTAATACATGTTTTCCTTTAGGAGTATTGCGTGAAGTTGTTCTGTTACGTTGAGGGCTAATTCATGCTGCCGATCTCCTTGAAAGAGGTAGTTGTTTGCAGTTTGAAACCTTATCGGGGTCTAAGCATCCTACAACTTCGACAAAGCATTCTTTTACGATTTCTACATCGCTAAATGGCTTCCCTTTTTTCCAGAGTATATGAGCTACTTTATAAGTCGCTTCAGTAACATTATTTCCGGGTCTTACAGCTGCTTGAAATAACTGCCTTTGCCTTTGCTTTTCATCTTTTAATTTCTGCAATGCAACCTTTCGCGCCCCACTCTCTAATTTGAAATATTTGTGGTCCTTATGAGTGGCATAATGCTGATGAGCATTGAATTTCTTCAATGTTGATATTGCAGTTTCACAAAGCAAGCAAATCATCTTAGCAGAAACAAGATAATATTGCAGTTCCCATTCCCAATCTTCATTAAAAACTCCCTTTTCTTCCCTCAGCGTTCTCTTGGTTTTCTTTGACATGATGGGCTGTTAAGTAGACAGAATTTAAAAAAATACAGTCGAACAAATACGCTGTTTAACTATTCTCAAATTCAACTTCAAACGGAAAGCCACGTGCTCCGCTATCAAAAATTGATAATACTGAAGACTGGACGGCCAGCGGACTCTCCCCGACATTTTCCCTCTTGTCAACCAGCCTCATGCGGTGGTGGCGCCAGTCAGGCAGGGAGGTTAACGTACATTCTAGAGTCGCATTAGAACTAAATTATAATAATAATAATAATACATTTTATTTATATAGCGCTTTTCAAGGACTCAAAGTCGCTTGAGCATAACAGGTGTTAAAATAGCCCTCATGACTTACTAATGTTTTAATTGTGGCCGTCAGTCGGGGAGAATTATTTTGTTGAATCTCCTTTTATTCTTTGGTATTTTAAATACATTCATTTTAATATTAAAATAAAAATTTAAGACGAACAAAAACATATTAATTAAAATAAAAGGATTTGTTCTACAAAATTTGGATTCATTCAAAAGACTGCACTTAATGCCCTAGAAAGCCGCTTGTGGCCTTAAGGCCACAGGTTCCCCACCCCTGTACTATATCAATGATTACATGTTTTGCTATTATACATGACAATTCATTTTTGGAAGGACAAAGTCAATGCAAAGATGTAGTGGCACCAGAGCATTTTAATCTGTTCTGGCTGTAAAGTGTCTCAGGGGAAAGTCTGGCAAGGATAGTTAACTCACAACCTCAGATCCCATGTGACCTTCATACCCTTTAAGATAAAGAAAATAAGTATCAGTCAGACCTGGTAACTGCAATGCATTTTATTCATCCATGTGGCATTCCTCATAAGCAACGATTCACACACATTCACCAAATGTTAAAATAAAGCTGTTCAAATATCCGACATGGTTATTTCTTAGGAATTCGATGAAAAAGGCAACTTGGAGTCTTGATGTGCTTGGAATTTTTTGTCCGCAGAATTTTTGTTTCATAGAAACATAGAAACATAGAAAATAGGTGCAGGAGGAGGCCATTCAGCCCTTCGAGCCAGCACCGCCATTCATTGTGATCATGGCTGATCGTCCCCTATCAATAACCCGTGCCTGCCTTCTCCCCATATCCCTTGACTCCACTAGCCCCTAGAGCTCTATCTAACTCTCTCTTAAATCCATCCAGTGATTTGGCCTCCACTGCCCTCTGTGGCAGGGAATTCCATAAATTCACAACTCTCTGGGTGAAAACGTTTTTTCTCACCTCAGTCTTAAATGACCTCCCCTTTATTGTAAGACTGTGACCCCCTGGTTCTGGACTCACCCAACATTGGGAACATTTTCCCTGCATCTAGCTTGTCCAGTCCTTTTATAATTTTATATGTTTCAATAAGATACCCCCTCATCCTTCTAAGCTCCAGTGAATACAAGACTAGTCTTTTCAATCTTTCCTCATATGACAGTCCCGCCATCCGAGGGATCAATCTCGTGAACCTACGCTGCACTGCCTCAATCACAAGGATGTCCTTCCTCAAATTAGGAGACCAAAACTGTACACAATACTCCAGATGTGGTCTCACCAGAGCCCTATACAACTGCAGAAGAACCTCTTTATTCCTATACTGAAATCCTCTTATTATGAAGGCCAACATTCCATTAGCTTTCTTCACTGCCTGCTGTACCTGCACGCCATCTTTCAGTGACCGGTGTACAAGGACACCCAGGTCTCGCTGTACCTCCCCCTTACCTAACCTAACCCCATTGAGATAATAATCTGCCCCCTTGTTTTTGCGGCCAAAGTGGATAACATCACATTTATCAATATTATACTGCATCTGCCACACATCTGCCCACTGACTCAACCTGTCCAGGTCACCCTGCAACCTCCTAACATCCTCTTCACAGCTCACACTGCCACCCAGCTTTGTGTCATCCGCAAACTTGCTAGTGTTGCTCCTAATTCCCTCTTCCAAATCATTAATATATATGGTAAACAGTTGCGGCCCCAACACCGAGCCTTGCGGCACTCCACTCGCCACTGCCTGTCATTCTGAAAAGGACCCGTTCACTCCTACTCTTTGCTTCCGGTCTGCCAACCAATTTTCTATCCATGTCAACACCCTACCCCCAATACCATGTGCTCTAATTTTAGTCACCAGTCTCCCATGCGGGACCTTATCAAAGGCTTTCTGAAAGTCTAGATACACTACATCCACTGGCACCCCTTCATCCATTTTACTTGTCACGTCCTCAGAAAATTCCAGAAGATTAGTCAAGCATGATTTCCCTTTCATAAATCCATGTTGACTTGGACTAATCCTTTTACTGCTATCCAAATGCCCCATTATTACCTCTTTAATAATTGACTCCAGCATCTTTTCCACCACCGAAGTCAGGCTAACTAGTCTGTAATTCCCCGTTTTCTCTCTCGCTCCTTTCTTGAAAAGTGGGATAACTTTAGCTATCCTCCAATCCACAGGAACTGATCCTGAATCTATTGAACATTGGAAAATGATCACCAATGCGTCCACTATTTCTAGAGCCACCACCCTGAGGACCCTGGGATGCAGACCATCAGGCCCAGGGGATTTATCCCCTCTCATGCCTTCATAGCCCCCTTTGTTCAACTGCATCACTGCCACTTCCAATTTAACGTTCTCCTTCTCAAATTGCAGATTAAAACTAATCATATTATGATCACTACCTCCAAGCGGTTCCTTTACCTCAAGTTCTCTTATCATATCTGGTTCATTGGACAACACTAAATCCAGAATTGCCTTTTCTCTGGTCGGCTCCATTACAAGCTGCTCTAAGAATCCATCTCGGAGACATTCTACAAACTCTCTTTCTTGGGGTCCTGAACCAACCTGATTTTCCCAGTCTACCTGCATATTGAAATCCCCCATTACCACAGTGGCATTACCTTTGTTACATGCCAGTTTTAACTCCTGCTGCAACTTGCACCCTACATCCGGGCTACTATTTGGGGGTCTGTAAATAACACCAATTAGTGTCTTCTTGCCTTTACCATTCCTCAACTCAATCCACAGTTTCCTCTGGTTTGAATAGAATAGACCGTGTTCCCTTTGTCATGTGGCATCTAGCCTGGGCAAAGTTTGTAACTCTTGCAATTCTAACAGTGAAGGAGGAGATGTGTTTGTCACCTCTCGACCTTGCATCATATCCACCACCAACTTTGAATGTCGTATGAATCAGGAGAATAGGGACTGGTAGGAGAACTAGGGTTTGGAGTGACAGAGATAGAGGGAAAGCAAAGATTGGGTCTCTCTCTTTCTCCATCCCTCCCCCACCTTTGGTCTCACACTAGTGTCACTGTGTTCCTGATTAAAGGGCCTGTCCCACTTCAGCGTAATTTGCGCGTCACGCAGATGGCGCGTGAAGATTTTGTACATCCAAAAATCCTGGGGCACCATGCGCGCATCACGTGCACGTAACGATGCATGTGTCATACGTCGTGACGCATAAATTATGTCACGTAAATGATGCGCAAATGACGCCCAAGTGGGACAGGCCCATAATTTTGTATGCCTCGTTGTCACCTTCCACTAAGCCAACAATGAACCATTGTACATTTTCTTGAGCATCGTCTGCTTTGATCTCGCCTTTTCACACCTTAAATGCTCTTTGTACCCTTCCATATATATAGTTTCCCTCTCCCCTGATTATTAGTTTGAAGAAGAATCTCGACCTGAAACGTCACCCATTCCTTCTCTCCAGAGATGCTGCCTGTCCCACTGAGTTACTCCAGCATTTTGTGCCTGTCTTTGATGTAAACCAGCATCTGCAGTTCTTTGCTATCCACCTTTAACTGTTCCTTTAGAGATTCAGTGACATTTCAGGTGAAAACTTGGATGTCTAATCCAACACGAGACCCTCTGTGTGCTATCCATGGTGTAAGCAAACAAAGGACAATCAAATAGTTAAATTCATTAAAATGAAGAGAGTATATCAATTAGATTCATATCATGAAAGGAATTTAAAAAATAAAATAAAAATTTGGAAGGGGAAGTATGTTTGTGAGAGAAAGATACAAGAGATAGAAAGCTAAAGTAAAAAGATGTTATTTAAAAACTATCCAATGCTGAATAAATTCCAATGTAATGAGACTTTTGAAGTGGTGAAATTAACACGGCAAGGGAAGAGTGTAAGTTTTGGAGTGATTATCAACAAAAACATTATTGTTTGCATCGTACTTACAATAAGATTTCCATATAACATGGAAGGAGTTAATTTGGCTCAAAGAGTTTATGCTGGTGATAGACACAAAATGCTGGAGATATTCAGCGGCCAGGCAGCATCTCTGAAGAGAAGGAATGGGTGACGTTTCGGGTTGAGACACTTCTTCAGACTGAGGCAAGAAGTTGGAAGAAGACTACCACAGTCTGAAGGAGGATCTCAACCCGAAACATCTCCCATTCCTTCTCTCCAATAGGTTATATAATTAGCTTTCAAGCATGCAACTCAAATCACAGGTTTTCAGTTCTGTTGTTCAACTCATAAAGAATTTACTTTCGCTCGTGTAAGTTGCAGTTTGCTGTGATCGCAAATGTAGTTTATTTTTAGTTTTTGAGATACAGCGCGGAAACAGCCCTTCAGCCTACCAAGACCGCGCCGACCAGTGATCCCCGCAGATTAACACTATCCCAGCATATTCTTTCTCACATACCCATCAACACCCCTTGATTTTTCATCCACCCACCTGCACTACGGAGAATTTATGCTAATCAATTAAACTACCAGCACATCTTTTTTTGGCTGTAGGAGGAAACCAAAGCACTCAAGGGAAGCCCATGCAGTCACAAGGTTAACATGCAAACTCCAAACAGACAGCATCTGAGGCTTAGAGAGAGTGTCGAAGGAAAGGGTGCTTTATCTGTGCATTCAAGAGACTTCAAGTGAAGTCGGTGATAATGAGTCACTTAATATCAAAGATCCTCCGCTATAGGATCTTTGCTTAATCAAAGCTCCTCTATAGGATCTTTGCATAATATCAAGCAAAGCAAGCAAGCAATGGCTATTTAATCCCTCCCTGACCTTTACCGTTGAGGATAAATGCAACATTCCTGCCATTTCACTGCGTACTAAGAGTTGACGATGCAATGAAGATCAAATTAAGAACCCTCTCCATTCCAAGTAGCGCAGGCACTCACTGAATCCATTTAGGGAGTTCTTGAATGTGCTGCTGGAAATATCTAACACAATATAATGACAGAATCAGGCAAGAAAACACAGGAGGACACAAAGTGCTGGAGTAACTCAGAGAGTCAAGCAGCATCTCTGGACAACATGGACAGGTGATGTTTTGGGTTGGGATCCTTCTTCAGAATGATTGCGGGATGGGAGGGGGGGGCAGGAGGTGTTAAGAAAGCTGGAAAAGAGGAGAGGCAGGATAGTTTAGATGGAAGAGAAGGTGGAGAAAAGCATGGCAGATAATAGGGATTTTAGATAGTCAGATGTTTGGAACAAAGGCTAGCGTGTTTTCTTTAAGCAATAATGATCGGTAAAGGGTAAGAAATTTAATAGAGTGAAAAACTGAATTTAAGAACTTGCTGGGTGAACATAGAGAAATCAAAATGTTTTATGTAAAAACAATGGAATATTTAAGACCTCAAATGACTGAATTTTAGGATATGTCCTGGGATGAAGGAGACCAAGAAAGTGGGAGATGTAAGACAATGGAGTCTATTCAGAAGCAAGGGGGTTCTTTTTTAAATTGAGGTGTTGTTTTACTGAGAGCCTGCGTAAGCAGCAAGCCCAGGGTGAGTGAACAATAGAGTGGAGTAGCAGCTCCTAAAATTCAGTCTTTTGAGGTCTTAAATATTCCATTGTACTTTACAATAAACATTTTGATTTCTCTATGTTCACCCATCAAGTTCTTAAATTAAGTGTCTCACTGTTAAATTTCCTATCCTTTACCTATTATTATTGCTTAAAGAAAACACACTGGCCTCTGTTCCAACCATCTAAAATAGTAAGATTAAACGAGAACTTACCTAAGTTTGAGGTTTAATCTTTATTTTATGAGGAGTTACGTTGGTGATTACGTGAAGAACCCCGCCAGTGCGCCTGTGCGTCAATCTTCAAAGCAGCGGTGTGAAATCACAAAAAAAACAACAAGCGGAGTAATATAGTATCATAATAAAACGAGTAATACAAGAACTTCCATCTGACCTTTATGATAGAGGGTTGGGTCGTGGTGGGCATGTAATCACCTACGTAACTCCTCATAAAATAAAGATCAAACTTCAAACTTAGGTAAGTTTTCGTTTAATCTTACTATTTTACTTTGGAGTCATGTGAGTGACTACGTGAAGATTTTAAAGCTTTGTGATTTCATGCCGTAGATCAATCCCGGCTTCTCACTGCATTGATTGACTCGGAATGAGAATAATCAATCATGCATTCATAATAACATTTGTACCACAAATGCAGTAATTCATTTATTTTAATAATGAAATTAATCAGATCCCCTTTAAACCAGAGGAATTTACACAGAACTTAAAATAGTTTCTGCAAACAATCCCGCATTAACAATAGGCCGATGGTAAAATTGTTGAAACATCAACTCATTGGACCACCCGGCGGCTGCGAGGATATGGTCGACGGGGACGTCTTTCACCCTGGCCGCCGACGTTGCTGCTGCCCTAGTCGAGTGAGACGTAAAAACATCAATGTTAATACCAGCAGTTGTTAAGACTTCTTTTATCCATCTGGAAATAGTCTGTACTGAAACTCTCTTGTGTGGTTTCTTGTGTGTGATCAACAACCCAGTTTCCGTATTTCTCAAGTTCTTTGTGACCTCAATGTATTGTAACAAATATGTCTTGATACAGAGACAAGGATCCTTTGGATATGCTCCAGCACAATTTTAAATCCTGTCACACCTGGCCTACTTTGCTTTAGTAGGTCATAGATATAGAATGTAACTTTGTCTTCAGTTACTTCCATCATGTCTATTTGTAATTTTCCAAGTGTTTGCACTCGTTGTGCTGTCACTAATGCCATAAGCATGACTACTTTCATACTGAGCTTGGGCAAAGGTAAAGACACACTTGGTGACCATTCACGAAGTAGTTTCAGCACCACACTTACATCCCAGATTGTCATGTACCTAGGTTTCGGATGTTTGGAATTAAAGATTCCTTTCATCAGTCTGGAAACAAGTGGGTGTGACCCAATTGGATTTCTTTCTGAATCCAGAACCAAATATGAGGACAATGCACTTCTGGCTGAATTAATTGCACTATAACTCAAACCTCCATCATAATAAAGTTTTGACAGAAATTCTAAAACATTTGAAATATCTGCAGTACTATATTCCAAATTCTTTTGTACACAGAACGCTTCCCATTTCTTAATATAAGAAAGGTACTGTTTTTGAGTGCTCTTCCTCCAGGCTGCCGTAAGCATGTCCACAGTACGCTCAGACAGTCCTCGCCCGAGAAAAGGCATTCTTAAAACCTGCAAATCAACAAACCCAAACGATCATATAATGGATGTTGTTCCCCTGTTACAGGGTGCAGCAATAGATTACTTATTTTTGGGACTTTCATCAACTTTTGTGTTGTTAATTCTAATATCAACGGATACCATGGCTGTGTAGGCCAATCTGGTACTACCAATACCCCTGAAGCAGCATCTTGCCTGATTTTAAGCAGACATCGGCTTATGAGGCAGAAAGGTGGAAATATATATGACAACATACCACCCCAATGTAGCGAGAAAGCATCAATCGGCACTGCTCCTGGATCTGGTTCCCATGACACATATCTCGATAGCTGATGATTCAGTCTAGATGCGAACCAGTCGATGTCTGGCATTCCAAATCTGATTACTATGTCATTGAATACCTCTCGATTCAACATCCATTCTTTATTATCATGGAACTTTCGTGACCTGGTGTCTGCTATCGTATTCATTCTACCTGGTAGATGGATAGCTGAAATCCAAATGTTCTTTTCAATACACCAAGACCAAATTTGATTAGCCATTTTGTCACATGACACTGACTTGATTCCACCCATATGATTAATATAGGCAACTGCTGTTGTGTTATCAATTTGAACTTGAACATGCTTATTAGTTGTGTTAGAACAGTAAACTTGGAGTCCATAGAAACATCCTAAAAGCTCCAAATAGTTAATTCCCCATGTCTGCAGTAACAATGACTCTTCCTGATTACATCTGCCTCCGCAGCTAGATGCTAAGTCAGTTGCACCCCATCCTAGTGCACTGGCATCAGTTTGTAATATCATGGAAGGTTGTTCAATCAGCACTTTGCTGGAACTGCTTGAGACATGTAGAATCCACCACTGCAGATCAGAAACAGCATTTGTTGTTAGTTGCATGGTTCTATCAAAATGACCAACATGCATTTTCAGTGCCTGTTCTGTAACTCTCTGCAGCTGTTGATAATGCAATGGTCCGTATTGGACTGCTGGGAATGCTGCTACTAATTTTCCCAGTACTCGAGCCACCTGTCTGATTGAGGGTTTTTGCTCGTTTAATAGATTACTGCAATCTTTAATCAACTCCACCCTTTTTACCCTGGGCAAAGTAATTTTCATTTGGACTGAATCCATTGTGAACCCCAAATAATCAATTGAGGTACATGATGTTAACCTTGATTTCTTTGGATGAATTAGAAACCCCAAACTTTCAAAAGTTCATTTCACAACTGCAACAGATGCTTCTGTTGACTGTTTTGTCTTTCCTATAATCAAGACAACATCCAAGTATGCCATTAGTACATGCCCCTGGCTTCTCAGCAACCCCAGAATTGGTTTTAACAATTTTGTGAATATTCTGGGAGCGGACATTAACCCATTAGGCAGGGCTTTGAACTGCCATAACTGGTTCATCCATTTAAATTTAAGATACTTCCTAACTTCCGAGTGAACAGACACTGAATAATATGCATCTTTTAAAACTATAGTTGCCATATAACATGCTTCTGAAATAAGTTGTTTGGCAGTCACAAATGTCTCCATTTTAAAATGTCTAAATTGAACAAAAGGATTCAGACTTGTCAAGTCTAGAATAATCTTACATCCTCCATCCTTTTTTGATCGAGGGAATACATTTGACACAAATTGGTGAATTTGGTAGACTGATTCTTCAATAACACCTTTTATATATAGGGTTTCAAGTGCAGCTTGAACTTCCATCACTTATTTTTGTGCAAAGTGGAGAGTTCTGCTAGGAACATGCTGGACAGGCAAATCATAATTTGGATTGAATTCAATTCGAAATCCTTGTATACTATTCAGAATTACCACATCTGCAGTAATCTTCTTCCAATTGTTATAGAAGAGATGTAATCTGCCTCCAACTTTTGGACTTAGTATGTTCCCATGAGAACCAGGTCCACCTACCTCTTGAGTCATTTGATTACCCTGAGATCCCTGGGTTCTCCCGGAAGCACCCCCACCGGTTCTTGCTCCCGCTGCAGGCCGCCAACTACGTCCCTGCGTTGATGAGCGACTTGGTCCTGGTCCAGGATCCGTATGACGTCTGAAAGGATACTTCCTCTTTACAGACTTTACAACCATTGATGTTTTCATCAATCCTGTTTTCGCTTCATCTTCCAACTCTTTAATACGTCTCCTGAGATCCTCTCCAAAGAGTAAGTTGGGTAATTGTATATTACTTGGTTTGCAGAGTGCTGCGAATTTTGGATTCATAGTAGGCCGTATAGCACCTTTCCTCAGACAATTGATCTCGAAGTGGGTGCTGCATAGCAACCCCAGTGCTTCCTGATGCAACTCCGTCATCTCTTGGCTTTTATCCGCTATTCTGGCAAAAGCAGTTATTCCAGATCCCAGCAGCTTTAATATTCTCTGCAATTTTAATTCTTGAGTTCTCATAGTCATACTCAACTGATTCCAGATGATTTGATTCACTGCTGGTGCTTTCAGCAACACACAGTTACTTGGGGTCTCATGCTTTCTTGCAGTCTCATCCATCTCCTGCTGTTCCAGCTGATGGGAACCCAAGTAATTTATTAGGGAGGCCAGTTCTTCTCCTAATGGCTCTCCTGACCCTGACGGGGCAGCGAATCGTACTGCCAGTGGTGGAATATCTGCCACCTGCCATTCTTCACCTTGTATAGCCTCACCGTCAGAGTCGGGGTCTGAACTCTCATGACCCATGGCACGCTCCTCATCCCTGAGGGTGCATTCCATCAGCCCTGTACCAGGAGCTGTTGAGCTGCTTCCAGCAGCTTGGATTTCAGTACACTCCTCCCTGAGTGTACTTTGCTCCAACAGCCTATGTACAAGGCTTTCCATTTGGGCAATACACTCAAAAGCAGTATCTAGCCCTGAAGCTACTTCCATTGCCTGGGACTCCTCCTCCGTGGGCCGTCTGGATTTGAACTTGGCCATGCGCCCGACAGGCGCTGACTGTGTTTTTACCAGCCCCAGGTCCACAGTCGCTACGCTCACTGCTGGCGACTGTACCGGGGTTAGAGGCGGTTGGTCTCTAACCGCAGACTCCCGACTTTCTGTCGGCTGAGTCGCTCCCCTCTTCCTCCTGCCCATTTTTTCCATGGCATCTGTGGAAAAAATCCCCACAGACCCACAGTAAACGGACCTGGATATCCTTTTTAAAAAAGTTTTTACTTACCTTGTAGTTGAAAACTACAAATCCACTAGAGCCGCTCTGCTCCTCACGTCCGTTTGCTTCAAGGCGTCTGACGTAATGACGCGCAGGCGCACTGGCGGGGTTCTTCACGTAGTCACTCACGTGACTCCGAAGTAAAATCCCTGTTACCTGTGTCGACCTATTGTCTGCCATGCTTTTCTCCACCTTCTCTTCTATCTAAACAATCCTGCCTCTCCTCTCTTCCAGCTTTCTTTTCACTCCCTGCCCCCCCCCTCCTCCAATCCCGCAATCATTCCGAAGAAGGATCCCAACCCAAAACATCAGCTGTCCATGTTCTCCAGAGATGCTGCTTGACCCTCTGAGTTACCCCATCACTTTGTGTCCTCCTGTGTTTTCTAGTCTGGTTCTATCATTATGTTGTGTTAGATATTACCAGCAGCACATTCAAGAACTCCCTAAATGGATTCAGTGTGTGCCTGCGCTACTTGGAATGGAGAGGATTCTTAATTTGATCTTCATTGCGTCGTCAACTCTCAGTATGCAGTGAAATGGCAGGAATGTTGCATTTACCCTCAACTGGAAATGTCGGGAAGGGTTAACTAGCCATTGCTTACTTGCTTTGCTTGATGTTAAGTGACTCATTATCACAGACCTCACAACCAAGTCTCTTGAATGTACAGATAAAGCACCCGCTCCTTCGACAAGCAACTGACGTATCTGCAGCTGAAGTTAATGTGTGTTCTTGAATATCTTTCATAAAATGATGGATGTTTTCTACAGTTTTAGTCAGTCAATATTATGACAGTTGGCTCTGGAGAATGTCATAACGTCTGTGACAAAGAGACAAGTATTGATTCTTAAGAGTGCATTCTGGAGTCTGTTGGGTTTGCTTTCCAGAAATATGTGAGACTAGTTTTTGTCTCATCGTTTACATAGAAACATAGAAAATAGGTGCAGGAGTAGGCCATTCGGCCCTTCGAGCCTGCACCGCCATTCATTATGATCATGGCTGATCATCCAACTCAGTATCCTGTACCTGCTTTCTCTCCATACCCCCGGATCCCTTTAGCCACAAGGGCCACATCTAACTCCCTCTTAAATATAGCCAATGAACTGGCCTCAACTACATTCTGCGGCAGAGAATTCCAGAGATTCACCACTCTCTGTGTACAAAATGTTTTTCTCATCTCAGTCCTAAAAGATATCCCCTTTATCCTTAAACTGTGACCCCTTGTTCTGGACTCTTCCTGCATCTAGCCTGTCCAACCCCTTAAGAATTTTGTAAGTTTCTATAAGATCCCCCCTCAATCTTCTAAATTCTAGCGAGTACAAGCCGAGTCTATCCAGTCTTTCTTCATATGAAAGTCCTGACATCCCAGGAATCAGTCTGGTGAACCTTCTCTGTACTCCCTCTGGCAAGAATGTCCTTCCTCAGATTAGGAGACCAAAACTGTACGCAATACTCCAGGTGTGGTCTTACCAAGACCCTGTACAACTGTAGTAGAACCTCCCTGCTCCTATACTCAAATCCTTTTGCTATGAATGCTAACATACCATTTGCTTTCTTCACTGCCTGCTGCACCTGCATGCCTACTTTCAATGACTGGTGTACCATGACACCCAGGTCTCGTTGCATCTCCCCTTTTCCTAATCGGCCACCATTCAGGTAATAGTCTACTTTCCTGTTTTTGCCACCAAAGTGGATAACCTCACATTTATCCACATTATGCTGCATCTGCCATGCATTTGCCCACTCACCCAGCCTATCCAAGTCATCTTGCAGCCTCCTAGCACCCTCCTCACAGCTAACTCTGCCCCCCAGCTTCGTGTCATCCGCAAACTTGGAGATGTTGCATTCAATTCCCTCGTCCAAATCATTAATATATATTGTAAATAGCTGGGGTCCCAGCACTGAGCCTTGCGGTAACCCACTAGTCACTGCCTGCCATTCTGAAAAGGACCCGTTTACTCCTATTCTTTGCTTCCTGTCTGCCAGCCAATTCTCTATCCACATCAATACGGAACCCCCAGTACCGTGTGCTTTAAGTTTGTAAATCAGTTCACAAAGGCAAAAGAAATTCTTAAAGGAATTCAAGATGTTAGATATGGTGTTTTCTACCCGGCTAAGATGCGTATTATCTATAAGGGGAAGGAGAAATCATTCATAAACCCAGAGGCTGCGCACAAACATGCCCAGAGCATCGTGGAAGAGAATGCTGCTCAAAGAAAGTAGCGGGAAGGTATGGACGGTATGGACAAATCTTTCTCTTTATTATTCCACAGTTAATGGCTGAACAGAAGGGAAGAAACAGTTCTTTTAGTACTTAAAAAAAAAAAAAACTAAGATGGAGAATTCTTCCATGTGCGTCTGTCAAGACTCTTTATCTGTGGAATTTTAACTCAAGGACATTCTGTGTTCCAAGCGAAGCAAACAGAGAATAACAGGGGAATGTCGAACCGAAGAGCAGAATGCGGAATACATCAGAAGCAATGACTGTTGTTTAAGAGATTAAAATACTAATTTAAATCATAAAGAACTAATCCTTTTAACAATTTAACAATATTAATATAGAAATAGTAATGGATGCTAACGAGAATCAACAAATTTAAGAACTAACACAAAAAATTTACTAAATTTATGCCGTATCTATAATTGGGGGGAGGGGAGGAGAAACGAGCACCTGGCTTAGATCCAGGAGTACGTTTCATGTTAACCCCTTCAACCAACAGTTGATTATTATTGAAGGTAAAATCATTCATTTAAACACTTAGTAGATAAAATTGTTATATATATATATGATATGTTATTACAAAATATATATGGTAAATGTGTATTATATATCTGATTTTGAGGTCCCGTCCCACTATGTTATGAGTAATCAAGGGAGCGGAGCTAATTGTTTAACATCGACAATGGAAGTCGATACAAGGTTTTCTGCCACCTACAGGTGGGCCACTTGTTACAGTGTCGACAATTTTGGACACTGTATTTTCACTTTTTCAATTTTCTTTTTACTATCACATCAAGTCACATGTTTGTGTTTTTTGTTTAGGGATAATCGCAAAAGGGATATACCAACTGAACTTAGTAACGCAAAGGTTCCCCCAATATCTAAAGACCTGAGGTATGGATGCACCGTAAGATTTAAGGGTATTATAACTATTCAAAATGCAAGACGTTAAACAAAAGAAACTAGGAGGAGTCACATTCTGCAGTTGGAATATAAGAGGTGTTAACGAAACTATTAAAATGAGTAAGATATTAGCTCAACTGAAATTGTACAATACTGACATCATCTTTCTACAAGAAACCCATCTCAAATCCCAGGATCAGGCTAGATTGAGGGTGAATTGGGTAGGCCAAATATATCATTCTTCATATACTTCGAAATCTAGAGGTACGTCAATCATTATTCGTAAAGGCATACCATTTAAAGCAAAGAATACCATAACAGATAAGGAAGGGAGATATTTGATAGTTACCGGAGAGATCCACGCTAACCTAATTACCTTGGTAAATATATACGCGCCTAACTTTGATAACCCTCATTTTTTCAATAAAATTCCGAATATAATCGCAGAATCTAATTACCGAAATGTTATAATAGGAGGAGACTTTAACTGTGTTTTAGATCCGTATTTAGATAAATCTAGGCAAAAACAGAGAGGTAATACGAAATCTAAAACTAGTGAACTTAAATACTTACATAAATAAAACTAATATAACAGATGTTTGGAGGATCGCTAATCCGACTGGCAGGGAATACTCGTTTTATTTAATGGTACACAAAACATACTCAATTATAGATTATTTCCTGGTGGATACAAAATTAATCCCCTATACTTTGAACCCAAAATACCATACCAACTCGATCTCAGATCACTCCCCGCTAACTTTCTTTTTAAAACTGGAAGGAATGTCTAAGAACAAATCGTTTTGAAGGTTTAATCCTCAAATTTTAAAAGACCCGCAAGGGAGTATATATCTAAAAAAACAAATGGACCTCTTTTTTGAAATAAATGACACTCCAGATATATCGCCCACTTTATTATGGGAATCTTTCAAAGCATTTATTAGAGGCTTTATAATTTCATACCAAGCTTTTCAAAATAAAAAGAATAAGACTGAACAAAGACAGTTAGAAGAACAAATTAGGCAACTGGATATAGATAATGCTAAAGATCCAACTATGGATAAACACAATAAAATAACAATTCTAAAATTAAATTAAATTAATTATTATCAGCCAAACTTATAAGACTATTCCAAATTACAAGACAGGAACAATTTGAATTTGGGGATAAACCACACAAACTTCTGGCTCGTCAGCTAAAAAAACGAGAAAAAGTACACACGATTCAAAAGATTAAATCAGATAGAGGGTAATCATTAACTTTACCGAATGATATTAATAAAAGATTTGCGCAATTTTATGAGAATTTGCACGCATCCAAAACGACAACGGACACCAATAAAATCACAGAGTTCTTGGATAACTGTAATCTTCCAAAATTAGAGTTGAAGGAACAAGAGGAACTGGGTGCACAAATCTCATCTAAGGAATTAGAAGATACAATAACTTCATTAAAGAATTGAAAAATCCCAGGTCCTGATGGATTTACTAATGAATTTTATAAAAGTTTTTTTGACAAAATTATACCACGTTTACAGAAAATGTATAAATATGCCTTTAAAGAACAAACATTACCTGATACACTAGCTGAATCAACGATCACATTAATACTTAAAAAATACAAAGATATAGAAGAACCCGGTTCATATAGAGCTATCGCATTGGTAAATACAGATCAAAAAATATTAGCGAAAACATTAGCTAGAAGATTAAGTAAGTGTGTTAGCAAATTAATAAATCCGGATCAAACGGGGTTTATCCCTAAGAGACATTCATCTAATAATCTGAGACATCTGCTCAATATAATGCACTCACACAAAACCGAAGAACAAGAATTATCAATTATTTCGTTGGACGCAGAAAAAGCATTTGATCTAGTAGAATGGAATTATATGGTTAAAGTATTACAAAAATTTCAATTGGGAACAGCGGGGCTAACTTTATACCAACTACGCCGGAAGCGTTATGGATGTCGTACCCCACAGACGAGTGGGCCACTCACTACGGTGTTGAAATTTTAGACACCGTAAATTTATTTGATTTATATATATTTTTTTTAATCACAATATGTCACATCTGTGTGTTTTTTCTTCAAGGACAATCGCGCAGGAGAACTACCAAGGAAGTCTATAATAGAAATACTCCCAAAATAACCAGAGTCCGGAGGTATGAACGCACCACAATAATTAAGGTCATTAAAATTGGTAAAAATGCATGACGACAATCAAAAGAAAATAGGAGGAATCACATTATGTAGTTGGAATATAAGGGGGATTAATGAACCTATTAAAAGGGGCAAGATACTAGCTCAGTTGAAATCATACAACACGGACATAGCGTTTCTACAGGAAACACATCTTAAACAGCAAGATCAGACAAGACTGAGGGCGAACTGGATAGGCCAAACATTTCACTCTTCATTTACCTCCAAATCTAGAGGTACTGCAATTATTATTCGTAAAGGAATTCCATTTAAATCAAAGAACACTATTTTAGATAAGGAAGGGAGATATCTTATAGTAGCAGGGGAGATCAATAACATGCCAATTACGCTGGTAAATATATATGCGCCCAACTTTGATAACCCTCAATTTTTTAATAAAATTCTGAATATAATTGCAGAATCTAATTATCAAAATGTTATAATCGGAGGAGATTTTAATTGTGTTTTAGATCCTTATTTAGATAAATCGATGCAAAAACAAAAAGGTCAGACGAAATCTAAAACCAGTGAACTCTTACACACATATATGGAAAACACAAATATAACAGATGTATGGAGGATTGCAAACCCGACGGGAAGGGATTACTCGTTTTATTCAATGGTGCATAAAACATATTCACGGATAGACTATTTTCTAGTGGATACAAAATTAATTTCGCAATCTCTGAATCCTAAATATCATATTAATGCGATCTCAGATCATTCTCCGTTAACTTTTGTTCTAAAACTAGAAGGAATGTCTATGAATAAACCGTTCTGGAGGTTTAACTCACAAATTTTAAAAGACCCTCAAGGGAGTATCTATCTAAAAAAACAGATGGATCTATTTTTTGAGTTAAATGATACACCAGAGATATCCCCCACGTTATTATGGGAATCCTTCAAAGCATTTATAAGAGGAGTCATTATTTCATTTCAAGCCTACCAAAATAAAAAGAATAAGAATGAACAAAGACACTTAGAAGATCAAATAAAACAGTTAGATATAGATAATGCTAAAGACCCAACTATGGATAAACATAATAAAATACTACTACTGAAATTTCAGTTAAATAAATTACTGTCAGAGAAAGTTATAACATTATTTCAAATCACAAAACAAGAACACTTCGAATTCGGGGACAAACCCCACAAACTTCTAGCACGACAACTTAAAAAACGGGAAAAAGAGAATGCAATATTAAAGATTAAATCAGATAGAGGGGAAGTATTAACACTACCCAAGGATATTAATAAAAGATTTGCTCAATTTTACCAGAATCTATACACATCTAAAACGTCAATAGACAATAATAAAATCTCAGAATTTTTAGATAATTGTAATCTACCACAATTAGAACGCAGGGAACAAGAGGAACTGGGAGCACAAATTACTTCTAAGGAGATAGAAGACACAATAAAAACACTAAAAAATGGAAAAACACCAGGACCAGACGGATTCAGTAATGAATTTTATAAATCTTTTTATGATATAGTTACTCCACGATTACAAAAAATGTATACATATGCTTATAAAGAGCAAAACCTACCTGAAACACTAGCGGAATCAACGATCATATTAATACTTAAAAAAGATAAAAATATAGAAGAACCAGGATCATATAGAGCTATTGCTTTGTTAAATACGGATCAGAAAATAATAGCAAAAACATTAGCCAATAGATTAAGCAAGTATGTTAGTAGACTAATACATGAGGATCAAACAGGATTTATACCTAAGAGACACTCATTTAATAATTTGAGACGTTTGCTTAACATAATGCATTCACATAAATCTTATGACGAAGAGTTAGCTATCATCTCACTGGACGCAGAAAAAGCGTTTGATCAAGTAGAATGGGACTATATGATCAAAGTATTGCAAAAATTCCAATTGGGAGAAAACTTTATTGCATGGATAAAACTACTATATAACAAACCTACGGCTAGAATACTAACTAATAATATATTATCTTCAAAATTCGAATTATCTAGGGGCAACAGACAAGGATGCTCACTATCACCGCTGTTATTTGCTTTGGTAATTGAACCCCTTGCTGAAAAAATAAGAACACACTCGAATATTCACGGTTATAACACAAAATATTCAAACAACAAACTATCCCTATATGCTGATGATGTACTACTGTACATCACAAAACCACAAATTAGTATACCAAATATATTAAACTTAATTGAGGACTTTGGATCCTTTTCAGGATATAGAATAAATTGGAACAAAAGTGAAATTATGTCGATTAAACCAAAAGACTCAACACATCTCAGGAAATTCCCTTTTAAAATAGCTATGGAAAAATTCAAATATTTAGGAATTGAGATTACTAGAAATTACCATGATATGTTTAAAGCTAATTATAATCCCCTACTTAAGAAATTAAATAATCTGATTAAATTTTGGAAAACACTTCCGATGTCCTTAATAGGTAGGATAAATGCTATAAAAATGATTTTCTTACCACAAATCCTTTACCTATTTCAATCAATACCTATATATCTCCCAAAAAAGTTTTTCAAAAAACTGGACTCAGACATTACAAATTTTATATGGGATTACAAATCCCACAGAATACAAAGAACACACCTTAACAAACGAAAAGAGTTGGGGGGTCTAGCGCTCCCTAACTTTATGTATTATAACTGGGCAGTAAATATTAAAAATATGATTCACCTGCTGGACAATTCTGCCCAGCAGGTGGACTGGATTATAATGGAAAAAGGGGATTGCTCCCCGAATAATATAGGAGCGATTATTCTCTCTCCAATAAATTTGAATAATAAAAATTATAATAAAAATCCAATTATATATAGCACTATTAGAACATGGAAGCAAATAAAACAGAATCTAAAATTAAGAAACCTATCTCTCTTAATACCAATAGTCAATAACCCATCGTTTAAACCTTCAATCATAGATAAAGCATTTATACAATGGGAAAGAATGGGAATTAAAACGCTCGAAGATCTGTATGAATTAGAAAAATTACTATCATTCCAACAACTACAACTGAAATATAATTTGAAAAATAATCAATATTTTAAATATATACAAATCTGTGACTATTTGAAAACACACACAAAAGATTATTATAATATGCCTTCCGACTTACTAGATGAAGCAATGAAGACAAAGGCGGAATCAGTTAATTTAATATCATACTTATATAATATCATCTTAAATATAGAAATACCCACAACAGATGGAATTAGAAGAGATTGGGAACAAGATCTAGGTATAAAAATTTCAAAAGAGAGTTGGGATAATCATTTATTACAGGTGCATAAATGCTCGATCAACGTACGACATACGCTTATCCAATTTAAAACATTACATAGATTATATTATTCAAAAACCAAACTAAATAAAATCTTTCCTAACGTCTCACCAATCTGTGATAAATGTATATGTCAAGAAGCTACCATAGCACATTCTTTTGTTTTTTGTACAAAAATCCAAAAATTCTGGTTTGAAATATTTGATATTTTTTCAAAATTAATCAAAATAAAACTGGTACCAAAACCAGAATGGATTATTTTTGGAATATCGGAAGGTATTCCTGAATTAAACGTGTATCAGAAGAATTTACTCAATTATGGGCTAATAATGGGAAAAAAGCTTATACTTAAATTCTGGAAAAATGCGCCCACACCAACAATAAAAATGTGGACATCAAATATGTTGGAAACATTACATCTGGAAGAGATGAGATTCCTCCTAGTAGGTAAAGTAGATCAATTTCAAAAGACGTGGTCTACGTTTTTGGACCTATTACAAGCATGAGGTGCAATAGTAATTTAGAAAAACAAATAAATAAATAAAAGGTATCTGGACCTGGTAATGGGAGGTAAAATAAAAACAGACTTGGTTGGTAGTTCCTTCTCTATGAAGTATGGTATAAGAGTTATAATAGAGCGATTGTTCCTTCTTTCTTTCTCTTTTTTTTTCTAGGGTCTATTTTCTAACTTTACTTCCTTCTCTAACCTCTTCTCTAAGGGGCTTTCTTTTCCCAACACTCTTTTGCACTTCACAACCTTTGCGCACTTTCTTCACTTTTCTTACTTCTTTCTTTTTCTTTCTTAAAGTTTAAAAAAATGAAGCGGTACAAAAAATGTATTAATATATACGTGTTGTACATTACTGTAATCTACCGTACTTCTAAAAAATAAAAAAATAAAAAAATAAAAAAAAAATTTCAATTGGGAGAGAATTTCATCCTATGGATTAAATTATTATATAATAAGCCTACAGCTAAAATATTAACTAATAACATATTATCTACGAAATTCCAATTATCAAGGAGTAATAGACAAGGATGCTCATTATCACCGCTGTTATTTGCTCTTATAATGGAACCTTTAGCGGAAATAATTAGAACACATCCGAATATCCATGGCTACAACACTAAATATACAAATAATAAAATATCTTTATACGCGGATGATATATTATTGTACATCACAAAACCTCAAATTACTATACCAAAGATATTAAATTTAATTGAGGATTTTGGATCCTTTTCTGGATACAGAATAAATTGGAATAAAAGTGAAATTATGTCAATAAAACCGAAAGACTCAACACACCTCTTAAAATCTCCTTTTAAAATAGCTACAGAAAAATGTAAATACTTGGGTGTTGAAATTACCAGAAAATATCAAGGCATGTTCAAAGCAAATTATAATCCTCTACTTATGAAATTAAATACCTTAATTAAATTCTGGAAAACGCATCCGATGTCTTTAATAGGCCGAATAAATGCAATAAAAATGATTTTTTTACCACAAATTCTATACCTATTCCAATAAATTCCTATATACCTACCAAAGAAGTTTTTTTTAAAAATTGGATTCAGACATTACAAATTTGATATGGGATTATAAATCCCATAGAATACAAAGAACACATTTGAACAAACCTAAAGTAGTAGGTGGCTTAGCACTCCCTAACTTTATGTACTATTATTGGTCAGTAAATATTAAAAATATGATTCAACTGATGGACAACTCTGCTCAGCAGGTGGATTGGATTATCATGGAGAGAGAGGACTGCTCCTCTTGTAATATTGGAGCGATCCTCCTCTCACCAATGAAGTTGAATAACATAAATTATAACAAAAATCCAAACATACATAGTACAATTAGAACTTGGAAACAAATAAAACATAATTTAAAATTAAGAAATCTATCGCTTTTATCCCCAATAGTTAATAACCCTTTGTTTAAACCCTCCAATATAGACAAATCATTTATACAATGGGAAAGATTAGGAATTAAAACGCTCGGAGACTTGTATGAAACTGGAAAATTATTATCATTCAAACAATTACAACTAAAATATAATCTGGGAAACAATCAATACTTTTAAATATTTCCAAATATGTGATTATCTGAAAAAATATACAAAAGCTTATTATAATATGCCACTAGATTTACTGGACGAAGCAATGCAGATAAATGCCGAATCAGCAAACCTAATATCTTATTTGTATAATATTATTTTAAATGTAGAAATACCAACTACGGAAGGTATTAGAAGAGACTGGGAACAAGAATTAGCTGTTAAAATTTCAAAGGAGAGGTGGAATGAACATTTATTAAATGTGCACAAATGCTCGATTAATGTAAGACACACTTTAATACAATACAAAATTTTACACAGATTATATTACTCAAAAACCAAAATTAGTAAAAAAAATCCCAACGTATAACCTATCTGCGATAAATGTCAGTCTCAAGAAGCTACAATAGCGTACTCATTTGTTTTTTGTACAAAAATTCAAAAGTTTTGGATTGAAATGTTTGAAATCTTTACAAAATTATTTAAAATAAAACTGATACCAAAAGCAGAATGGATTATGTTTGGAACAACGGAAGGTAGCCCTGAACTAAATGTGTTTCAAAATAACCTATTTGACTACAGGTTAATAACTGGAAAAAAGCTTATCCTAAAATTCTGGAAAAATTCTCCAATACCAACTATAAACATGTGGATTTCAAACATATTTGAAACATTACACCTGGAAGAGATAAGACTCCTCCTGGCAGGCAAATCAGATCAATTCCATAGGACGTGGTCTTCATTTATAGAACTACTACAAGCATAAGGTGCAAAAGTACTTTAAAAAGGTACCGATGTCAGGACCTGGTAAAGGGGGATGAAAGGTGGTGAGTTGGTATATCCCATTTGCGTGATGTTCATAATAGAGTATCTGTTTTTTTCTCTTTTTTCTTCTCTCTCTTTTTTCTTCCCTATGGTCTATCTTTTAATCTCTTTTCTCTAATTTCTTTTCTACAGGATCTTTATTCTTTTCTTTTGACACGCTTTTACACTAACACTATTTTCTTTCACTTTCTCTTTCTTCTTAATTTCAACCTTTTCTTTTTATTAGCTTTAAAAAATGAAGGAGTACATTAATTGTAATAAGATATACGTGATGAGTACTAATGTAATTGTTTGTAATCTAATATACTTCTAATAAATAAAATAAAAAAATGAAAAAAAAAGTTTGTACAGTATATTAATCTCTGATGTGGGACCTTGTTGAACGCCTTCTGAAAGTCCAGATATAACACATCCACTGGTTCTCCCTTATCCACTCTACTAGTTACATCCTCGAAAAATTCTATAAGATTCGTCAGACATGATTTACCTTTCATAAATCCATGCTGAATTTGTCCAATGATTTCACCATTTTCCAAATGTGCTGCTATCCCATCTTTAATAACTTACTCTAGCAGTTTCCCCACTACCGATGTTATACTAACTGGTGTGTAATTCCCCATTTTCTCTCTCCCTCCCTTTTTAAAAAGTGGGGTTACATTAGCCACCCTCCATTCCTCAGGAACTACTCCAGAATCTAAAGAGTTTTGAAAAATTATCACTAATGCATCCACTATTTCTGGGGCTACTTCCTTAAGTACTCTGGGATGCAGCCTATCTGGCCATGGGGATTTATCGGCCTTTAATCCATTCAATTTATCAAACCACTTCCCGGCTAACCTGGATTTCACTCAGTTCTACCATCTCATTTGAACCCCGGTCCCCTGCTATTTCCGGCAGATTAATTAAGTCTTCCTTAGTGAAGACAGAACCAAAGTAGTTATTCAATTGGTCTGCCATGTCCTTGTTCCCCATGATCAATCCACCTGTTTCTGACTGCAAGGGACCTACATTTGTTTTAACTAATCTTTTTCTCTTCACATATCTATAAAACTTTTGCAGTCAGTTTTTATGTTCCCTGCCAGTTTTCTTTCATAATCTATTTTCCCTTTCCTAATTAAACCCTTTGTCCTCCTCTGCTGGACTCTGAATTTCTCCCAGTCCTCTGGTAGGCTGCTTTTTCTGGCTAATTTGTATGCTTCATCTTTTGTTTTGATACTATCCCTGATTTCCCTTCTTATCCACGGATGCACTACCTTCCCTGATTTATTCTTTTGCCAAACTGGGATGAACAATTGTTGTAGTTCATCCATGCAGTCTTTAAATGCCTTTCATTGCATATCCACCGTCAACCATTTAAGAATCAATTGCCAGTCTATCTTGGCCAATTCACATCTCATACCCTCAAAGTTACCTTTCTTTAAGTTCAGAACCCTTGTTTCTGAATTAATTATGTCACTCTCCATCCTAATGAAGAACTCAACCATATTATGGTCACTCTTGCCCAAGGGGCCACGCACAACAAGACTGCTAACTAACCCTTCCTCATTACTCAATACCCAGACTAGAATAGCCTGCTCTCTCGTTGGTTCCTCTACATGTTGATTTAGAAAACTATATCGCATACATTCCAAGAAATCCTCTTCCTCAGCACCCTTGCCAATTTGATTCACCCAATCTATATGTAGATTGAAGTCACCCATTATAACTGTTTTACCTTTGTTGCACACATTTCTAATTTCCTGTTTGATGCCATCCCCAACTCCACTACTACTGTTAGGTGGCCTGTACACAACTCCCACTAGCGTTTTCTGCCCCTTAGTGTTTCGCAGCACTACCCATATCGATTCCACATCCTCCAAGCTAATGTCCTTCTTTTCTATTGCGTTAATCTCTTCTCTAACCAGTAACGCTAGCCCACCTCCATTTCCTTTCTGTCTATCCCTCCTGAATATTGAATATCCCTGGATGTTCAGCTCCCAGCCTTGGTCACCATGGAGCCATGTCTCCGTGATCCCAACTATATCATAGTCATTAATAGCTTTCTGCACATTCAACTCATCCACCTTATTACGAATGCTCCTTGCATTGAGACACAAAGCCTTCAGGCTTGTTTTTACAACATTCTTACCCCTTATACAACTATGTTGAAAAATGGCCCTTTTTGATTTTTGCCCTGGATTTGTGTGCCTACCACTTTTACTTTTCACTTTGCTACCTATTGCTTCTACCCTCATTTTACACCCCTCTGTCTCTCTGCTCACATATTTAAGAAACCCACCAGCTCTTATTCTCTGTTTATTATCTTTTTCTTCTTTCCCCCCTACATTTTGGGTCTGAGTGCTTCCCTTCTCTGCCTGCTGCCTCACACACTGTCTACTAGCTTTCTCTATTTGAGTCCCTCCACCCAACCGTTCTAGTTTAAAGTCTCCCCAGTAGCTTTTGCAAATCTCCCCGCCAGGTTGTTGCTCCCCCTCGGGTTCAAGTGCAACCCATCCTTTTTGTACAGGTCACACCTTCCCCAAAAGAGGTTCCAATGATCCAGAAACTTGAATCCCTGCCCACTGCACCAGTCCTTCAGCCACGCATTTATCCTCCACCTCGCTCCATTCCTACTCTCACTGTCGCGTGGCACAGGCAGTAATCCTGAGATTGTTACCTTTGCGGTCCTTTTCCTTAACTCTCTTCCCTACTCCCTAAATTCTCCTTTCAAGGACGTCTTCCTTTTTTCTACCTATGTCATTGGTACCTATATGTACCACGACCTCGGGCTCCTCTCCCTCGCATTTCAGGATATGTTGGACACGTTCAGACACATCCCAGTCCCTGGCACTAGGGAGGCAAACTACCATCCGGGTCTCCCGACTGCATTCATAGAATCGCCTGTCTGACCCCCTAACTATAGAGTCCCCTATTACTACTGCCCTCCTCTTCTTTTCCTTACCCCTCTGAGCAACAGGGCCGGTCTCTGTACCGGAGGCCCGGCCGCTGTCGCTACCCCCAGGTAGGCTGTCCTCCCCAACAGTACTCAAACAGGAGTACTTATTGTCAAGGTGTACAGCCACCGGGGTACTCTCTAGTCCCTGCCTCTGCCCCTTGCCCCTTCCTAACTGTGACCCACTTGTCTGTCTCCCATGGTTTTGGAGTGACTACCTCTCTATAACTCCTCTCTATGACCTCCTCACTCTCCCTGACCAGACGGAGGTCATCGAGCTGCTGCTCCAGGTTCGGAGCCCCATTTCGACGCACCTGGCACAGATGTGGATGTCTGGAGGGCTATCAGACTCCATGACTTCCCACATCTGACATCCAGAACAGTAAACTGCCCTGGCCCTCATACTCCTCCCTTACCCTGGATACAATACAAAGTACAATACAATACAATACAAACTGCTGGAAGAAATCAGCAGGGATCTGACACCCAATCAGCTGTTTCCTCTAGTCCGCCTCCACCAATCAGCGGCTTCCTCAAGCCCACTTGTTTTGAACTGTGGAACGTTACAGATTTGGGTTCCTCCCTCACCAACAGTTCCTGGGCCTCTGTAAAACAAGCCCCGCAGTCGAGGATTATACTCACAGCCCGGACGCCCCATCTAGAGAATGCATATAATAAAGATCTCATAATACATGGACAAGACCTCATTCGGCAATTTAGGTGCCCCTCTCAAAGTAAGGATGTAACATGATATTGTGTAAACACCAGTGGGGGGGGGAGTGAAAGAAATAGCAATATTTTATAGTTTTTTTTATGTTAGTTGGTTGAAATCGGTAAGACCAGCATTTACTAAACTAAGTGGACCCAATGGGTCCCAGCATCACATGGGAGGGCTGGTCCCCCAACGCAATATTCCACCTCTCCACCAATTGCAATATTGGTGGCCAGTGGTGGGGAGGGGGGAGGGGGCTTTCTGGAGCGCTAGTATGAGTGTTGTGGGCTGAAGGGACTGGTTTCCAGAGGGCTAGTGTGGACATAGTGTGCTGAATGGATTATTGGGCTGGCGGCTCAGTCACTCAAGCCTGTTGTACTGGCAGCTCACTCACTCACGGCTGGTGGGCTGGCAGTTGACTCATGGCTATTTCTTGAAATTCCATTTCAAGCAGGGAGCAAGGCCACCAAATTCAAGTGCAGTTTCTTACCACTTCAAGCAGGGTGCAAGGCCACCAAATTCAAGTGCAGTTTCATATCATTTCAAGCAGGGTGCAAGGCCACTAAAGACAGCGAGTCGTGACCTCTCCCTCCTCCATCTTGCAGAGACTGAGCCACGCCCACACTTCTGGGTTTTATAGTCCTCCCCCCCTTCCCACCAGAAGGGGCGTGGCCTTCATGACGTGATTGACAGGAGAGAGAATCTCAACATTTTTTAAACACTAATAACTTTTATTTTTCATTGATGGGAAAAATCCTCAGCACCTGATGAGCGGAGGGGGACTGAGTAAGATGGACAAACATCATTGCTGTACGTGGTAGCGTTTATTCTAAAATCAATATAAAGCACAAACTGGAAGTGGTCAAGATTAGACTTTTAATTATAGAGAAGGCAAGGCAACTTTAATTAGGCAAGTCAACTTTAATTAGGCAACACAGTTTTAGCATTTCCAAACCAAAGGCAACACAGCTTTGGCATTTCCAAACCAAAGGCAACATAGCTTTAGCATTTCCAAACTATATTTTCAAACAACATTAAGGGCACTCAAGGTCAGTAAAACCACACTCACAGTTTAGTAGACATGTGTTCAGTGTTATTCACAGCTCAGACTGAGAGATGTGACCCTCTCGCTCCCCCATCTTGCAGAGACTGACTGAGGCACTCAACACTTCCGGGTTTTATAGTCCCTCCGGAAGGGGAGTGGCATTCAGGACAGAGAATCTCAACATTTTTTAAACACTGATAACTCTTTTATTTTTCATCGATGGGAAAAATCCTCTTGTCCTGTGCAGCGGAGGGGGACTGAGTAAGATGGCCAAAAATCACAGTCGTAAGTGGCAGTGTTTTTTCTAAAATCAATATACAGAACAACAGGAAGTGGTCAAGATCAGACTTTTAGTAATATAGATATATATATAAAACAACAAATAATAGTGCAAATACAAAAATAAGGCCAACTTTGAGGGTATGAGAGAAGGTTTTGCTCAAATTGACTGGAGCAGGTTATTTGAAGGGAAAGGAACATCGGCCAAATGGGATGTTTTTAAAAGTGTGCTGACGAAAGCTCAGGTTATATACATTTCCGTTAGAGTGAAGGGCAATGCAGGCAAATGTAAAGAAGTTTGGCTGACGAGTGTAATTGAGGCGTTCGTCAAAAAAATAGAATGCATGGGACAGGTATAGGCAGCAGGGATCAAGTGCATCCCTGGAGGAGTCCATGAGGGCAGAGATGTAGATGTTGTGTAAATGGATTTCAGAAAGGCATTCAAAAAGGTTCCGCATGGTAGGTTACTCTGGAAGGTTAGATCACATGGGATCCAAGGAGAAATGGATAGCAAATTGGCTACGGAAGGAAGCAGAAGATGATGGTGGAAGGTTGCTTCTCGGACTGGATGCCTGTGACTAGTGGTGTGCCTCAGGGTTCGGTGCTGGGCCCGTAAATGTTTGTCATCTACATCAATGATTTGGATGAGAACATACAGGGCAATATTAGCAAGTTTGCTGATGATTCAAAAGTGAGTGGATTTGCAGATAGAGAAGATGGTTGTGAAAGATTGCAGCAGGATCTGGATCGATTGGCCAGGTGGGTGGAGGAATGGTTGATGGAATTTATTACAGAGAGGTGTGAGGTGTTGCATTTTGGGATGCTGAACAAGGGTAGGATCTACAGCGTAAATGGTTGGCCTCTGGGTAGTGTTGTAGAGCAGAGGGATCTAGGAGTACAGGTGCATGGTTCCTTGAAGGTCAAGTCGCAGGTGGATAAGGTGGTCAAAAAGGCTTTTGGCACTTTGGCCTTCATCAGTCCGAGTATTGAGTATAGAAGTTTGCAGCTCATGTTGCAGTTGTATAAGACGTAGGTGAGACCGCATTTAGAATATTGTGTTCAGATCTGCGCACCGTGTTATAGGAAAGATGGTGCCCTATAGATATTGTGAAGCTTGAAAGGGTTCAGAAAAGATTTACATGGATGTTGCTAGGACTAGAGGGTGTGAGGTATAGGGAGAGGTTGAGTAGGCTGGATCTCTATTCCATGGATCGCAGGAGGATGAGGGGTAATGTTATAGAGTTGTACAACATCATGAGAGGAATAGATTGGGTAGATGCACAGAGTCCCTTGCCCAGAGTAGGGGAATCGAGGACCAGAGGATATAGTTTCAAGGTGAAGGGGAAAAGATTTAATAGGAATCCAAGGGGTAACTTTTTCACACAAAGGGTGGTGGGTGGTATGGAACAAGCTGCCAGAGCAGGTAGTTGAGGCTGGGATATCCTAACGTTTAAGAAACAGTTAGACAGGTACATGGATAGGACAGGTTTGGAGGGAGATGGCAAGTGGGACTCGTGTAGCTAGGACGTGTGGGCAGGCAAGTGGGACTCTTGTAGCTGGGAGGTGTGGGCAAGTTGGGCCGAAGGGCCTGTTTCCACACTGTATCACGCCATGAATCTATGACTCTAAGTATATGTAGTTCGGAGCTTATTTGGAAGTTGTATTGTTTAATAGCCTAATATTTGTAGGGAAGCAGCTGCTCCTGAAACTGGATGTTACCGTTTTCAGGACCTTCTTCCCAACTAAACTAAACTAAACTAAACTAAATTAGAACAAACTATACATTTATTAACTATAAACCATAAACTAAACTAAACTAAACTAAGTAATGAGCCACAAACTCATTCCTTGGTCATATTCGTCATTTTGAGCAATTTTCTGTAAAATGGTTCCCCTTCAAGTTATAATTGGAGACTCACTCTTGCAGCTTAGAGTTGATGTGCTCTTCACTTATGTCTCCTCTATGTTTAATTCATTAAAGTGAATCTTTTACAGGCAGTAAGCACCTTGCTCTTGGTAAACAAGGCTTTGGGTAATTGCTTGTCAAGTCCATTTATTGCAATATACAAAAATCACAGAGCAATCAGCTGCACTTCAAAATGTATTATTGCCTCCCCCTCTGATTTCTTTGCTGACTTAAAAGGTTGAAAGGGCACAGGGTTTGCAAATTTGCCTGAGATTACTTAGATGAAAAAAGCTTGAGAGGCATAGGGGAAAAAACCAGAAAATAAGACCAAAGTAATATCTGGGAAAAGATGAAAACATTTAATTTTGAGGAAGCTATTCAGCCCATCTTATCTGTGCTAGATCTTTGGAAAAAGTGATTATACTTTTCTAGTAAATTTCTAGTAAATGTCTAGTAAATTTCTTGAGATATTTACGTAATTCTTGTCTGAGAGTTCCAAAAGCAAATTGCTCCTGATGTTGACAATCTCAAGTAGAAACATAAAGTGGTGAAAGTATTGAGCTGGTCTCGAAGCACTTGTGGAGAGAGAAACAGAATTAACAGAATTAATGTTTTGAGTAACTTTAGACTTTCGATTTTAGAGAATCAATGCAGAAACAGGCCCTTAAGCCCACTATGTCCACGCCGTCCACCAATCACCCTGTACACTAGCACTATCCTACACCCTAGGGGCATTTTACAATTTTACCGAATTATGTCGACCAAGGAACCATTTAGTTTAGTTTAGTTTAGAGATACAGCATGGAAACAGACCTTTCTGCCCTCCAGGTCAGCACCGACCAGCGATCCCCGTACACTCGCACTATCCTACACACACTGGGGACAAGTTATAATTTTTACCAAAGCCAATTAAGCTACAAACCTGTACGTCTTTGAAGTGTGGGAGGAAACCGGAGCACCCGGGGAAAACCCAAGCAGGTCACAGGGAGAACGTACAAACTCCGTACAGACATCACCCGTATCAGGATCGAACATGGTCTCTGGCACTGTGCTACCCCAAACCATTGTTTTTGTTTTGGGGTGCCTGTCATGGGAGAATGGCAGTTTACTCTTCTGTCCAACTATATGATTCTCTGAAAGCAATCAACAATTCTCTAGCTGCAAGCAGATACATCAGTTGTCGTACCTTCTCTCTCTTGTTTAACCTTCAGCTTAGGGCTTGGAGGACCATTTCCCATAACATCATCATTCTCTTCAGCTTGAGGGACCAGATGTCCTCTCCTCATCTCAGCATTCAGTGGCATGCAGCTATCTCCACTAGTTCTGACTCACTTGCTGGGTTGCACTGAAGGGCTCCACCAGGTTTGCTAAAGGACCAAAACAAACTTCAGAGTCCCAGTCATCTGCTTTATCATTCTTCTTGGAGTCCCACGAGCCTCATTATATTTGCTGTTCATTTCTCTCTCTGCAGTGTAGCTATTAAACTGTAACTGCAAGGAATATCCTGGTCTCCAACCAACTATTTTGAGCTATTGCTACTGGATCAAAGTTTCTCATGTTGCAGATAGTAATACAAAGGACATGGTAATTACCAAACTAATGATGAAGAGAATTTTGAGTTCATATCACATCATGGCAGTTTACTTTAGTTTAGTTTTAGAGATACAGTGCGGAAACAAACGCTTCGGCCCACCGAGTCTGCGCCGACCAGCAATCCCCGCACACTAACGCTATCCTACACACTAGGGCCAATTTTACATTTATACCAAACCAATTAACCGACAAATCTGTATGTCTTTGGAATGTGGGAGGAAACCGAAGATCTCAGAGAAAACCCATGCAGGTCACGGGGAGAACGTACAAACTTCATACAGACCTTAATCAGGATCGGACCCGGACCCTTGGCGCTGTAAGGCAGCAACACTACTGCAGCACCACCATGCCACCCCGTGAATTCACTCCAGTTCGTGAATTTGAATTCAATGTGAAAAATTAGACAGTAACAGACTAGAATTAATAATCAAAGTGCACTGAAAATAAAATGATTCACTAATGAACTTTATCATCAACTTCTTAACAAGGCTCCAAAATTGCTTACACGCTGCAGTAATTTGAAACTGCTATTAATGAATAGATTGAGTGTCAGACAAGTGAGCTGCTTTGCACTTGATCCTATTGATCTTGGTTTCTGATGCAGCTGCATAAATGCAGGTAAGTAACGAGTGTCCATCTTGCAGGTCGAAACAAAGAATTGCAGATGGTGGTTTATACCAAAGATAGACACAAGGTGCTGGGTAACTCAATGGGTCCAGCGACATCTCTGGAGAACAGGGATGGGCGATGGGTCAGTCTCAGTCTACCCCACGACAGAAGGGGGAGGAGTTGTAAAGTTTGATAGCCACAGGGAAGAAGGATCTCCTGTGGCGTTCTGTCCTGCATCTTGGTTGCACCAGTCTGCTGCTGAAGGTACTCCTCAGGTTGACCAGTGTGTCATGGAGGGGGTGAGCTGTATTGTCCAGGATGCTCTGCAGTTTGAGGAGCACCCTCCCCTCCAAGACCACCTCCCTTGAATCCAAATCTGCCCCCAGGATGGAGTCAGCCTTCCTGATGAGTTTGTTGATCCTATTGGCATCCGCAGCATTCGCCTTGATGCCCCAGCACTGACTACCACCTAACTCTAAAGTAAAGTAAACTAAAATAAACTAAACCAAACCAAACCTGATCACACTGGTTCTGTGTTATCTCACTTTCACATCTACCCCCTATACACCAGGGGGCAATTTGCAGAAGCCAATTAACCTACAAACGCGCACGTCTTTGTATGAGAAAACCGGAGCACCCAGAGGAGATCCACGTAGTCAGAGGGAGAACGTGCAAACTCCACACAGACAGAGCCCGGGATCAGGATCGAACCCGGGTCTCTGGCACTGTGAGACAGCAGCTTTATCAGCTGTGCCACCATGCCATCCTTTTGGGATTTTTTCAGGTTGAAAATTTGGATAATTTTCAGATCGAGGATAACTTTGCAAGATTAACAGGACATCATTTGAACAAGAATTAATTTAAAGTCATAAATCCCGATCAGAAATGTCGTTTGTTCATTTCCCTCCACAGATGTTGCCTGACCTGATGAAAAGCTTCAGCAGTTGTTTTTGTGCTCAGGATTCCAGCATCTGCAGTCTCTTTTATCTTCCTAAATCGCCTTTGTGGGAATTCAATATCCTGCTAGTTCATACGCCCAGAATTTTGTTATCACTACAGTAATTAAGCTATTTTTAAATGTATTTATTTATTTTTATAGATACAGCACGGAAACAAGCCCTTCGGCCACCGAGTCCGTGCTGACCTAAGATCCCCGCACATTAACACCACCCTACACACATTAGGGACAATTTTACATTTATACCAAGCCAATTAACCTACAAACCCGTACATCTTTGGAGTGTGGGAGGAAAACAAAGATTTTGGAGAAAAACCACGCGGTCACGGGGAGAATGTACAAACTCCGTATAAACAGCACCCATAGTCATGATCGAACCCGGGTCTCTGGCATTATGTGCTGTAAGGCAGCAACTCTACGCGGTGCCACCATACTGCCCTATCAACACTTAGATATTAAGTAATTTCCTATTGATAAAAATGAGTTGATTTTCATATCTCTCAGTGCCATTCATATTCTATCAATTCATCCCTTTGTGCTGTTTCATAAAACTGAACTGCCTACTTTCTTTTGCTCTGATAACAAGATGCCTAATCGGGATATATAAATCCATTATATGGAAATAATCTTCTGGATGATTCATGGGCTCAGGGTCACTTGAGGTCATTTGTTGGGTAAAAAAATGTTACCATTGAAAGTTTCTCAGAAAAAGCATGATGTTATTGTCATTTCCAAGCGTCATCTTGAAATCAATTTTAAACAAACAAATATTCTTTTTGCAGGCTCAGTATTCGTGCCAGCCATAGCTTTCTTGTGAACTGAGAAACTCATTTATTTTACTCAAAATGAAGGATTTAACATAATACAGTTTTCATTGAATGTCACTCAATTTCGACATGCTTTGATATGTTGAAGCATACTATTTTTTGCTAGTTTGAATCATAAAGCAAGGAGTCTCTTCTGACTCAGCGATAAACTGCAGTCAGCCGAGCAAAGTTACCAACAGTATAGATATGAAGGATTTGAACAGCATCAGGATAATAAACAGAGCCCTCTGTCCCAATAAAAGTGTTGTCAATACCTTACAACAATTGTAGCACAATCTACACTGTGCACTTGCAATAATACATTATATTTTGCCTCTCAAATTCATTTCATTTGGTTCAAAGAAATTGAATTTGTGAAGCAGAGTACAACATGGTGATGAGATTACCTAGTGTGCCCACTGCTACCAATGATAGAAATTCTGGACAAGCAATCTCAGCCTTACCAAACACAAAGTTTTCAAAGAAACATCAATCCATTGTTTCCATCAATTGAAGCCTCAAAGGAACCTAATCTGAGTTAATTTTTCATACTTATTTTAGTTTTTGGAGATTTTGGAGAGCGTGGGAACAGGCCCTTCGGCCCACCAAGTCAGCACCGACAGCGATCACCGCACATTAACACTATCCTACACTAGGGACAATTTTTACATTTATACCAAGCCATTTAACACGTCTTTGGAGTGTAGGAGGAAACCAAAGTTCTCGGATAAACCCCACGCAGGTCACGGGGAGAAAGTACAAACTTCGTACAGACAAGCACCCGTAGCCAGGATCAAACCTGGGCAGCTACTTTACCGCTGCACCACCGTGCCACCCATTTTCAGGATCAAACCAGGGTCTCTGGTGCTGTAAGGCAGCAACTCTACCGCTGCGTCATGTGTCACACTGCTAACCTCAATATTAATAGGAACCAAATCTGAATTCATTTTTCAGATTTGTGCTTTAAATATTGAAAAATATCAGTCCAACTGCATAACTGAGGGTTGATTGTGTTTAAGTTTTACTCATCATATTATGGCGCAACATGTTAAGAGGATTTTTATTTTGAAACATTCACCAGAAATTTTTGAATTATGTAAACATTAAAATAATGAGCAAGATGCAGCATACAAAAATATATATTTCAATTTATTTAACTCCTTTAACATTGTTAAATGCCACAAGATGTTTCACAATGGCAATATCTTGGACAATAATTTGGACATACAAAGACAATGGTATGAATTAGCCAATGCCCTCACATTTGGCATAATATGGTATGTTGCATTTACCCAATATTAGTATACTATTAGTCTGAAGAAGGGTCTCGACCCGAAACGTCACCCATTCCTTCTCTCCAGAGATGCTACCTGTCCCGCTGAGTTACTCCAGCATTTTGTGTCTACCTTCGGTTTAAACCAGGATTTCGGCAGTCCCTTCCTACACGTTATTAATTCATTGTATGAATGTAAATCAACTGGGTTTATAATCCACTCAAAAATGTACGTATTGTTGTACCCAGATAGCTGTTAGCATTTGTCAACAAAACCATGGCAGATCTACAGCTGCTGCTGACCAAAATGCAACACTTTTAATGTGCCACCTCAGTTCTGCATCAATTCCCAACAAACAACACTTTGCTTTTAGATTAACATGGTGTTTTTGGCACTTTGAAGATAATACTCACAACGTTCTGATAATGCACATATCAAGGCAAATGTAACATAAAACATATCTTGTTGAAAGTTGATGGAAGAGGCTACATCACAAAATGGTGCCATCCTTAAAGTCAATTAACATTTCAAGATTGTTACCATATCAAGCAACAAAATCACCATGACATCAGATGCTCCAATCCTGTATCACTTCAGAAAAAAACATTTGTGCTGTTTACAGAAAGTACTCTATAACAACTTACAAAAGCCTGTGGGCACAGCTTGGAGATGAGGATGAAATCTTTGGAGTCAATGAGTCAGAGTCACGGAAACAGGTCCTTCAGCCCAACTTGCCCATGCTGACCAAGATGCCCCATGTACACCTGCCTCCGTTGGCCCATATCCCTCTTCTCCCTTACTTTCTTATCCATGTACTTGTCCAAATGTCTTTCTGCAAAGGCCAATATAGAGAAGGAATGAATGAGGGACTATCTAATTCTCCTGGAAGGCCAGGTAGGATGGTATAGGTAGAACACAAAGTGCTGGAGTAACTCAGCAAGCCAGGCTGAGAACATGGATAGGAAAACATGAGAACATGGAGAACATGGGTAGGCGATCTTTTGGGTCAGGATCCTTCTTCAGATTCTTCAATTACTCTTTGTTGAGTTACTCCAACACTTAGTTTATAGTTAATAGTTTATAATTTAGTTTAATTTAGTTTAGTTTAATTTAGTTTAGTTTAGTTGGGAAGAAGGTATAGGATCCTGAAAATTGTAACATCCAGACCATTAGGCTATTTTACTTCGGAGTCACGTGAGTGACTATGTGAAGAAGACCCCGTCCAGCTGCACACGCGTCATATCGATCAGACGCATAGCGTTCATGACCGTGTGTGGAGGAGCAGGAGCTCCTCCAGGCGGTGAGTAAAAAGCAAAGTTAAAGTAAAAGTCGGAAGGTAAGTGGTTTCATTTTCATTTACAGGGTGCTTTTCTTCCCGCTCAGACATGTTGGTAGATGTCCACACAAGTTACAATGGGAAAAGAGCGTAGGGGAAGGAGAGGACAGGGACGCACCGCAGGTAAAACCCCACATTCTAAGGGTAGCGGGCGTCAGGCAGAGGAGTCAGTGGCATCGAAGCCATTTAACTCCCGTTGCGGTCGAATGTGCTGTTAAACCGCCGGCGGCGGGGCGCAAGGCTGGACAAAAGTCGGCCCGACCTGTAGACTCGGATGAGTCAGACCCAGAGGTATACCCTCCTGAAGCAGAAAATGTTATGGCTGCAAGGGTCGCTAGCTTAGAGCTCCTGAGGGGAAATGATTTACAAAGTACTCCCACAAGGAGGATTTAGGTCGGTGTTGGCCAATAAAGGATAGCACAGAGTGTGCCTTGGATGGGACAGGCACAAGGGTGGCCTACAGGAGAGCCATCAGAAATACCTGTGCAAAGCTATTACAGTGGTTGGCCTACAGGAGAGCCAGTGCCAGAAATGCCCGCAAAAAGGCTATATATGTGCTGGCCTACTGGAGAGCCAGTGCCAGGAATGCCCGCAAAAAGGCAATATATGTGCTGGCCTACAGGAGAGCCAGTGCCAGGAATGCCCGTAAAAAGGCAATATATGTGCTGGCCTACTGGAGAGCCAGTACTAGAAATGTCTGAGCAAAGACAGTACAACCGTACATATGTGCCAGCACCGACAATTTCAAAAGAAAACATTATGAAGCGTTGGCCTAGAGTTGAGCCAGCGCCAGCAGCACCTGAAACAGGGCTGCCTATCCGTGGGCCTACAAGAGAGCCCGCGCAGGGGGAATCTGGCAGAGACTTACCTGAAACAGGGGAGCCAGAAATTACCCAACATAAAGATGAATATCTAGATTCAAATGATGATTTATATCAGCACCAGAGTCCATTATCAGAGCTAAAATGTTCCAAGGCTGGCACAAAAGTTTGCTGTTCCCACAGTAACAGGGGAACCTTTGAGAGAGGAAATAGCTATGACTATAAATTATCTACTCTCCCATCAGCCCCAGGAATTAACTATGGAGGTATTGGATGAAGATTTTATATCGGATTCACAACAAAATGCCTTAGCACTCATGTGTAGTGCGCACTTTGAAATAAAATTGTATTCGTAAAAATACAATAACACCAAATATTCATCCTAAGTATGCAGGCTCTTCAAACCATCCAATATATAAATGCCTAAATCTGCTTTTTGGAGAAAATCTAGCAAAGAAGCTAAAGGATTACCTATGCTGAGCAGAGCGGTGCAAAGGCAGTATCCCTACAGGCAAAATGCTGGTGCAGGAGAAGGAACAAGCCTATCATTCTCGTATACACGTTGACGTGCTGCACCAAGGATACGTGGAGGTTACAATGTGCCTACTAGAAGGGGACAACAAATGCCGGTGGCAAACCCCGAGGTAGGGGGGCTTGGTCTGGTAAGAAACACAACAAATGTTTCACACTCACAAATAGGGGGAAGGTTACGATTCTTCCGAAAAGAATGGCAATCAATAACAAATGATTCATTTATTCTATGTAGCATTGTAGGATTCAAAATTGAGTTCACTCCACGTTTGGATCCTCCAATTCAGCATAATTCAAACTGGTCACGGATTTTCTCAAAGGAACAGAATAAGTTGATCAAGGGAGAATTGAAAATTTTATGCGGAAAAGGAGGTAATAGAAAAGTCAGTAGAACAACACCATCAGTTTGTGTCAAATATTTCCCAGAACAAAAAAGGATGGTGGATGTAGAATCCTTTCGGATCTGAAAAATCTTAAACCTTTATGTACAATAGAAACATTCCAAAATGGAAACATTTACTAAATGCCATTCAGCTGGTCACAATAAATTGCTACATGGCAAGCACAGATCTGCAAAATGCATATTATTCTGTGAAATGCATGGTAATGATCAAAGATATTTGAAATTTAGATGGATGAGTCAGTTTTGGCAATTTAAAGCATTGCCCAATGGCCTGACATCAGCACCAAGATTATTCACTAAAATTACTCAAACCAATTTTAGCTCTGCTAAGAGCTGAGGGCCATGTATTAATGGTTTATTTAGAGGATATTCTGATTGTGCGGGACACTTTGGCTACTGCAATATTGTCAGTATCTAGAGTCAAATACATTTTGAAAAAATGGGTTTCATTATTCACCTACAAAAATCAAAATTGTTACCAAGCAAGAATAATTGATTAGCCAGGGTTCACAATTAACTCTGAACACATGGTAATCACCTTGCCAAAAGATAAGGCTGCAGTTAATTGAAGATTGCACTAAACTCATAAACGAGGACAAGCCTTCAATTAGAGAAGTGGCAAGCTTGCTGGGCAAATTAATTGCTGGGTTTCCAGCTGTCAGGTTTGGACCATTGCATTATCAATGTTTACAGAAGGCTAAGGTACAAGCATTAAAAATGAATACAGGACATTTTGACAGGCCATGAAATTAACAATTGGATCCATTACAGAAATAGAATGGTGGATTAACAATGTCTCTAATGCTTCCAGAAAAGTTCTGGTAGAAACACCTTCCGTCATTCTACAGACTGATGTAAGTGCTCTTGGATGGGCGCAACTAACATGATTCCAGCTGTGGAGGTAGGTGGAATGTCGATGAAGTACCTTTGCTTGAAAATTAAGGAATAAATTACCTAGAGCTGTTAGGAGCATTTCATGGCCTTAAAGCTTATTGCACTAATATGGGAAATGTGCATGTTCAGGTACAGGTTGACAATACTACAGCTGTAGCATACCTAAATCACATGGGTGGTATCAAATCAGAATCATGTGATAGATTGGCAAATGAAATTTGGACCTGGTGTATTGCCAGGAAAAAATTGGCTGTCAGCAATATATTTACCAGGAAAATTTAACTTCATTGCAGTCAAAATATCACGTAAATTTAATGATAATACAGAATGGATGTTAAATCAGGAAATATTTACACAAATTGTAACACAATTTGGAATGCCAGAGATTGATTTGTTTGCATCAAGACTAAACCACCAATTGCCTAAATATGTGTCATGGGAACCTGATCCTGGTGCAGTAGCGGTGGATGCTTTCTCGCTACATTGGGGTGGTATGTTTCTGTATGCATTTCCACCATTTTGTTTAATCAACAGATGCATACAGAAAATTAAACAAGACTCACCCTCAGGGATTTTGGTAGTACCAGATTGGCCTACACAGCTATGGTACCCACTGGTGTTAAAAAATGATCAACAAACCCCTTATGATTATTCCAAAGCAGATAAAACTGCTTGTACACCCTGTAACTGATGAACCACATCCTTTACATGATCGTATTGGTTTGTTGATTTGCAGATTCTAAGAAGGCCATATCTTGGAAAAGGATTATCAGATCGTACGGTGGATGTTATGACAGCAGCCTGGAGGAATAGTGCCCAGAAGCAGTACATTTCCTATATAAAGAAATGGGAGGTGTTTTGTTCAGGAAAGAATATTGCATATAACACAGCAGAAATTTCAGATGTAATAGAGTTTCTTTAAACTCTATACTACAAATTAAAATTAAGTTATAGTGCAATCAATACTGCACGAAGTGCACTCTCTGCATATTTAAGCAGTGAATCAGAACAAAATCCAATAGGATTGCATCCTTGGGTCTGTAGGTTTATGAAAGGAATTTTAAACTCCAATCCTCCTAGACCTAGGTATGCAGAAATCTGGAATGTAAAAGATGTACTGATGCTGCTGAGGGATTGGAATCCTATTGAAACTCTGTCATTAGCCAAAAATCACCATGAAATTGGTTGTGCTCATGGCATTAGTTTCAGCTCAGAGAGTTCAAACATTACAGAAACTAAGAATTGACAGAATGAAGGTAGGGGCGAATGCCGTTACATTCTATGTCTATGATTTACTGAAGCAAAGTAGACCTGGGTTCACGGGATGTAAGTTGGAGTTTTTCAACATATCCTACAGATCCACGGCTATATGTAGTAACATATGTAAAATGTTACATAGAAACAACAAGAATCTTAAGAGGCACAGAATTGGCATTTTTTATTAGTCATAAAAAGCGTCATAAGAAAGTGTCAACACAGACAATTTCAAGATGGTTGAAACAGGTGTTGATTTATTCAGGTATTGATACTGATAAATGTAGATCTCATTCCACCAGGGCGGCATCAACAACGGCGGCCAGGGATTCAGATGTGCCAATAGACCTTATCCTCGCGGCCGCAGGATGGGCAAGTGAACAGATGTTTCACAAGTATTACCATAAGGAGATTAAAGATCTCGGGGTGTTTAGTGATGCCGTGCTGGATTCAGTATTAAATCCCCCATTATAATAAATGGGCCTAATTTGTTACTTTTGTTAAAATAAATAGAACCATTAACTGATTACATTTAATGTTGTGGTTATGCATTGTTGATTGTGCTTACTCAAATAGAGTCAATCAGTGCAGTGAGCACCTGGATTTTAATCCACGGTGTGAAATCACAGAGCTTTGAAATCTTCACGTAGTCACTCACGTGACTCCGAAGTAAAATAGTAAGATTAAACGAGAACTTACCAGTTTGAAGTTTGATCTTTATTTTATGAGGAGTAACGTTGAGGGATTACGTGCCCTCCGCTCCCACTCTCATAAAAGGATCAAGCTGGTAGTTCTAAGTCTTTATGCATCTTACTATCATACTTCAGTAATTATCGTCTGTGATTGTCACTCCGCTGCTTTGAAAGATTGACGCGTGTGCGGCTGGACGGGGTCTTCTTCTCGTAATCCCTCAACGTTACTCATCATAAAACAAAGATCAAACTTCAAACTGGTAAGTTCTCGTTTAATCTTACTATTAAACACTACAACTTTCAAATAAGCTCCGAACTACATATACTTAGAGTCATACAGTCATAGTGTGATACAGAGTGTAAACAGGCCCTTCGGCTCAACTTGCCCACACCAGCCAACATGTCTCAGCTATGTCACCAAATCCTTGAATTCTGGACTGACCAAATACAGCACTAACTTAGATGGGTTCTGCTTATTGAATGAACTTGATGAGCCATGAGCAACCCATGCACAAGAAAGGTGAAGACCAGCAACACTCGAGCATATAATTCAATCTAGATGTAAATGGTTTTCATTTAAAATCATGTATAAAAGGAATCTTATCAAGGAACAATTGAACAAGAGATTATTTCCAGGTGAAATTATATCCACTTGGAAATTCATTGTGGCATCTCATCAAGTCATAGTCTTACAGTGTGGAAACATGCCATTCGGTCCAACTTGCCCACAACAGCCAACATGTTCCATCTATACTCGTCCCACTTGCCTGCGTTTGGCCCATATCCCTCTAAACTTGTCCTATCCATGTACCTGTCTAAATGTTTCTTAAACGTTGCAATGGTACCTGACTCAACTACCTCCTCCGTCAGATCATTTCACCCACCACCCCTTGTGTAAATCAGTTTGCCCTCAGGTTCCTATTAAATCTTGCCCCTCTCACCTTAAACCTATGTCCTCTGGTTCTCAATTCCCCTACTTTGGGCAAGTGACTCTGTGCGTCTGTGTGAACTATTCCTCTCATGATTTTGTGAATATATGTGTCTATATATATGTGTGTGTCTATATAGATGAAATGAAAATATATAGACAAACAAAAATAGAAAATCTTATATAGTAATATTAAGCCATCCCCCCTCAATGAAAAAAATATATCAAATGAAAAATAACATATTGATTCCATTATTTTAACGTTCAGTACAATTTCTACAACCTGAAATGCTTACTTTGCAGAAACCCACACTTTCAAATAAAACATTTTCAAATATCCATTTCATAAACATCATCACATATTACTTCTGGGATATTTCTTGCTGCAATCTTTTGGTTAATGTGGACATTTGCAACCTTTTCACCTCTTGAAACAAGTTGTTATTTAGTGGCACAGACTTTTACTCTCCCACCAATATTTCACTTCTGAATGTCATGCTTGTTTACCAGTTTTATTATTCTCACTTGCTTCCCTTTGCTTGAACTGCATCTATTTGCCTCTTCTCGATCAATCGTTACAAAGTAAGTCATGATTTTGCTTTTGTTTCTGTGCCGTCCCTTTGCTCTCTCCTCCAAGCTGAGTAAAACTAAACTTGAGCACGTTCATAGCCTCCAATGCATCAACACCTCTGTTGTGGTGAGTCCCTTGGTGGAATATGATGTGAAATAACATGAGCAGAAAATTTGCTAAATGGTAATTCAAGGTTATACACAGACATGCTTGGAAAAGGCAACAAAAAGAAAATAAAACAAACTAGGATGTTGCCAGGACTCGAGAGTCCTGAGCTATAGGGAGAGGTTGAGCAGGCTAAGACTCTGTTCCTTGGAGTGCAGGAGGATGAGAGGGTGATCTTTTAGAGGACTATAAGATCACGAGAGGATTAGATAGGGTAAATACAAGTTGTTTTACCCAGAGCAGGGGAACCAAGAACCAGACAACATAGGTTTAAGATGAAGTGGCGGCATGTTGCTCGTCACATCCTGCGGTTTATTGGGAGGTAGCCAGAGCCACTCTCAAGAAGCTGGTAAACTCTGCATATAATAATTTCTTGACACACTGGTAATTTCAGAATGTGTTCACTCTCTATGGCCAAATAAAAACTACCTAGCAATAACCTTGCGACTGGAAATATGAGATAAAAATGGAAAGTAGTGGAAATACATAGGAGGTCAATCATCAGTGAAATAAAAAAGACACATTAACCCACTCTGTTGGCCACTCCATCATAACTGTGGAAGAGTCTTGTTAGAGAGCAGGTCAAAGGCACAAATGCTTAAAACTGGCTGCTATTTTGTATCCTGATGTGCTTTTGCATTAAAACAACAATGAGATTGGTTTATTCCATCATTTGCCCTTTCTATTTCAATTTTTGCAGCACACTGAACCAAATCACTGTGATTTAAAAAGCAGATAGGTTGTTCACACATTTCTGGCAACGTAACTCATGAAGTGTGTGTTAAAAGGAGAAAGGATCCAAGGTGGCTAGTTAGCTTTGAAATATTCCCCCTTCCTTCTGAGAAATCTTTTTCTCTGGTACTTGCACAGTGATCTGCGATAAACTGTGGTCCCATGTGAGAATTTAGAAGTAAATCCAAGTATTCCCTGGGCATTGTAAATGTAATCGAGACAACACATCTAAAATCTAATGTGTCAACACCTTATTCCCATAACTCAGATGGCTTCATCAGTCCTCTCAAGCATACCGTGGGATAGGCACAGCAGCCCTTATGGAGGTTTAAGAAACTGCAGATGCTGGAATCTTGAGCAAAACCATATCTGAGGAAGGATGTGCTGGCATTGCAGAGGGTCCAGAGGAGGTTTACGAGAATGATGAGGTCAATGGATGAAGAGTGTTTGAAGGCTATGGGCCTCTATTCACAGGAGTTCAGAAGGATGATGGAGGGGATCTCATTGAAACCTACCAAATAATGAAAGGCCTGGATCAAGTAGATGTGGAGAGGATGTTTCCACTCGTGGGACAGTCGAGGACCAGAGGGTACAGCCTCATAATAAAAGCAAATACCTTTAGAATGAAGATGAGGGGGAATTTCTTTAGCCAGAGCGTGGTGAATCTATAGAATTAATTGCAAAGCTTCATGTGAGCAGTGGAGGCCAAGTCATAGGGTAGTTCTAAAGTGGAGATAGATAAGCCCCTGTCCCACTTAGGCGATTTTTTGGCGACTAGGTTGTTTTTACATGGTCGCGGGGTGATGCCTGTATGGTCGTGAGTAGTCTCCTCAAGTCGCCTAAAGAGTCATAACGTTTTTCTGGTTGCCGCTGGATTTTAAAATGTTCAAAACTTTTCGGCGACTGTGGGCTTGAAGTAGCTTCTCTTCTCCTGTTGTAGATGCTGCCGTAGGTTGTCACCAGGATGACGCAGATTGTCACCAGGTGATGTTGGTTGTCGCCGGGTGCTGACTTCGGTAAATTCCACTGGGGACCACCTACGTCAACCGGCGACAGGTACTGGCAACTGAATTGTCTTCAGTTGTTGCCGACAGGGTTGTTGTTTGTCATAGCTTGTCGCGGGTGGATGTAGGTTGTCGCCTGTGTGCTCATAGGTTGTCGTAGGTGTGAAAAAGTTTAAAGATTTAAAAGTTACAAAATGGATTCAGCTGTAGATTTAGAAACAATAAAATGGATGCTTAACCTGTCTCCTATTACACTAACAAGGCTAACAGAAATGCTTTCACCTTTCTCCTATTACACTGGCAAGGTCAGAACAAAAATGTTTTCGCCCTTCTTCCATAACATGAGCGAGATAACAGCACAAATACATGAATGTCAGGAGAATGTTCAGACACTTGGCTTGTACTCTTTACAAGATTATAATGCGCATCAAGAAGGGGAAAAAAATGGATCTGCAGAAAAACAGCTTCTCCAGCATAACCATATTTGGGCTAACTTTTCCCCTCTCGGAAGAACCTGTCAATCCTAACAGGCAAGAGGCTGTACAATGCTCTGTAAGATAAAGTGTTGCTGAATTGCCGATTATTGGGGTATAAATATATCTGATTGAACATTACCTCTTTGTGTGGGGATAGAGTGAATCTGTATTTTACATACTGTAAGAGTTTACTGCCACACCCGCCTGGGTGAAATAAAGATTTTAGTGCTTATTACTAATTTTTGTGTTATCTGTTTGAAGTAAACACAAACCTTTACAGGTGGACGTCCTAAGTCGCGATGATTGGGTCGCCGGTTGTCGACTAGGTGGTAGGTTGTCATAGACATTGTCATAGGGGGGGGTCCAGTCGCCGCTTTTTCGGCGACCTACTACCACTGTGACAGTCGCCAGCAGTCGTCAAAAAAATAATCTGTGGGACAGGGCCTATAGGTCCTTGATTAGTGAGAGCACCAAAAGTTATGGAGAGAGGGCAAAAAAATGGGGCTGAGAGGGAAAAATAGATCAGCCATAATCGAATGGCAGAGCAGAATCGATGGGCTCAGTGGTCTAAAGGGCCTGTCCCACTTTCACGACCTAATTCACAACCTCTGCCGAGTTTGCCCTTGACTCATACTCACAGCATGGTCATCACGAGGTCGTAGGAGGTCGTAGGTAGGGTGTAGGTAGGTCGTGATGCTAGTCGTAGGTACTCGTGGCATCAAGTAGGTCGGGGTGTTTTTCTAGCATGATGAAAAATGTCCACGAGTAAAAAAGGTCGTAAATTAGATCGTGAAAGTGGGACAGGCCCTTAATTCTGTTCCTAGGTCTTATGGTTGAAAACACAAAGTTCTAGAGGAACCCAATGGCTCAGGCAGCACCTGGAGAGAATGGACAGTCGATGTTTCAGGTCAGGATCGTTCATCCGACTGATTGGAGTGAGAGGGAGAACGCTGGGAAAGAGAGGTGGGAGCAGGAAAAGTCTGGTAAGTGATAGGTTGATACATGTGAGGGTGGTTTGAATGGCAAATGGGTGAAGTACATGACATGGGCTAGGTGAAAAGGAGACAAAAGAGTGCGAGAAAGGAGAGGAGAGGAGAAGTAAAATGTAACGCTGGTGGGAGAGAGGCCCTTTCCAATGTGCAGTGCAGCAACCTACAAAGCAAGTATGAAAAAAAAAAGATATTTTATCTGTAAACTTTAGCCATGGCTTCTGGAATCAAACAACTTTGATTTTTATTTTGTTGTGCCTGAGGGAGGAACAGTGTTAGCATGGGTTATACCAAAACCAGCACCTTTCAGGATCCATCTACATCCAAGATTTGCATCCCCAAAGAAATATATCCTATTCTTTGTTGTGGGCCTCATGCTGTGGTGCTCAGTGCAGCAATGAGCCTAGAGCCAGTGGTTTACTCTGCAATGCTTGTTTTCTGTTTATCCACAAATTGTTCATTGTCTCAGGCCATGATAACAATCCCTACGGGATTTTTAGATAGTAAGTGTTCAGTATAGTTTAGTTTAGTTTAGAGATACAGCATGGAAACAGGCCCTTCGGCCCACAGAGTCCGCACTGACTGGCGATCCCTGCACATTAACACTATCCTACAAACACTAGGGACAATTTTTTACACATATACCAAGCCAATTAACCTACAAACCTGTATATCTTTGGAATGTGCGATGAAACCAAAGATGTGGGAGAAAACCCATGCGGTCATGGGGAAGATGGACAAACTCCATACAGGCAGCACCTGTAGTCGGGGTCTAATCCAGGTCTCTGGTGCTGCAAGCGCTGTAAGGCAGCAAATCTACCGCTGCACCATCGTGCCGCCCTGTCTGGGTCCCAGTGGGCCCCATCTGGAAGATTATTTTGCCCCAAGTTACAAATAGCCAATTCCGCCCTCACATATAGTTCCCTTCTTATCTGCAATGCATGAAATCCTTTGTTGCTTCCTGTACATCCCCAGGATAGGCTTTCCCAACCTCAACGTGTGTATGTTGAAAGTAGTTTGTGCAAATGAAGTAAATATACATTGATTGTAGTTTTGAGATACTGTATGGAAATTGACCATTTGCCCACTGAGTCCATGCCGACCATTTAATCAGTAGATATGCCAGTACACACGAGGGGCAATTTACAGAGACCAAGTAACTTGCTAACACACATGACTTTGCGATGTGGGAGGAAACCGGAGCATCTGGAGAAAACCCACGTTATCAAAGGTATAACTTGCAAGCTCCAAACAAAGAGCAACCGATGGCAGGATTGAACCCAGGTCTCTGGCGCTGTAAAGCTCTACCACTCTACCGCTGCACCACTGTGCCACAATGTTATTTTTATACATTAAATTAGTTGCTCTTGAAAGGTTCCCCAAACTGGTAGTTCTTCAGAAAAGTATGAAAAGTTCTACATCAAAACAGTTTATTTGTGTATTTTCATTTAATGTTAAATCCTTCATTTATTGATGAAGAGAACAATTGGTCAGAGCAGTGTGTACAAGATTGTGACATCAGACATAAGAGCAGGAGTGGATCATGTAGCCCCTCAAGCCCACTCCCCATTTCCAATGAGTTCATGGTTGCAACAACATTGGCCTGTCTTTATATTGCTGGAGTCTACAAATATATCACATTCTTGATTATATGTAGTGTCCTAGCCTCCACAGATTTCTGGGGAGGAGAATTCCAGAGAGCCACAACCCTTTGAGAGAAGGAATCATCATTTTTAAATGGGCAACCTTTATCCCGGAACTGTATTCAACGTTCATCCATCAGAAGAAACATCCTCTTAAAGAAACATTCTGTCAAGCTTTATCATTCCTATGAATTCCTAAAGGATTTACTCTTCTTTAAATCTTTCCTGAATTCTATGTATAAAAAAGATGTTGGGGCATAGTGGTGCAGTGGTAGAGTTGCTGCCTTATAGCGCCAGAAAACGGTTCGATCCTGACTACAGGTGTTGTCTATATGGAGTTTGTATGTTCTCCCAGTTACCGCATGGGTTTTCTCTGGGTGCTCCAGGTTCCTCCCACACTCCAAAGGCGTGCAAGTTTGTAGGTTAATTGGCTTCTGTAAATTGTCCCTAGTGTGTAGGATAGAACTAGTGTATGGGTGATTGCTAGTTGGCATGGACTCGGTGGGCCGAAATGCCTGTTTCCACACTATATCTCCAAACTAAACTGAACTACACTAAACATATTTTCTTCTCTTTCTGATTCTGCATCCTCCCTTTCCAATTTGTTATCACCTTCCAGCCAGAAGGCAGAACTAATCCAATTTCTCAAAGTCAAGATTACTGAAGACTTGGTCAAAGAGACTGCCCTTGGCTTAGGATCAATATCGGCAAGGCCAATTTCATCGTCCATGCCTGGTTACCCTGAGAAAACAAAGATGTCCTTTCTGCTAAGTACTTGTGATTGTGCTCTTACAATGTTGTTAAGCAGGAACTTTCATTGCATTGATCTGCTGGTGGTTTCCAACATTCTGATGTTTTGATTGTTGAGGAATACTCTATTGCAGTTGTTTACCAGAAATCAGTTAAAAATTCATGTGATAGTGGCTGAGAATAAGTAAATGAGATGGAAATCAGTCACAAGGTATAATTTGCTTGTGCCGCTTAATATCCAGCAATGTTAACATTGAATTCTCTAATTTTAAGTAATTTAATCTTGCATTCCCCATCCCTCTTTGCCCCCTTCCTCCTCCCTAGTCCTTTTACCAGTTTCACAGTTCACGTTACTTCCCTTGAGATCATACCTTCTCTAACCAAAAATGGACCTACCATTCATCACCCTGCCTGAGGCCATTTGTGGCTGACCCTGATTGCTCCTGATTTTTTCTCACCTCAAGCTATTCACCTCCCTTCCGCATCCCACCCCTAACTTTCAGTTTGAAAAAGGGTCCATACCCCAAATGTCACTATTTTTTTTTCTCCAGAGATGCCTCCTAACCCGCTGAATTACTCCAGCATTTTGTGTCAATCTTTGAAAATCAATCCACCTAGTTGAGGCTGGGGTTATCCCAACGTTTAAGAAACAGTTAGACAGGAGCATGGATAGGACAAATTTGGAGGGATATGGACCAAGTGCAGGCAGGTGGGACTAGTGTAGCTGGAACATGTTGGCCGGTGTGGGCAAGTTGGGCGAGGGGCCTGTTTCCACACTCTATGACTCTATAAGTCCTGGCATGATTGATTCAAAGATACAGCATGGAAACTGTTTTTTTGGCCACTGGGTCCACACCAAGCATTGATCTCCCATTCTCACTAGTCCCATTTCTCCAGCTGATGCACTTTCTCAACCACTCTCTACGCATTAGGAGCAATTTCCAGAGCTCAATTAATTTGCAAGTCGGCACGTTTTTGGGATGTGCAAGGAAACCTGAGTACCTGGTCTCATTCATTTACGTCATAAACACACTGAAAAACATCTTCAATAGCCACAGTACATTTTGTAAGAATCTGGTGAAATAAATCATCATTGTATTCATCGCAAAATGATCTGAAGAAAAAAAGAATAGCATGAGCAATTTAAATAATAATTAACTTGGGAAAGACGATGTTTCAATTTCCACAAGTTTCCAATGGATTTGTTTTATCACTTAATTCTAAAGTATTTTAACATTGCCTTTTGGGACATCTAGCCGCAGAACCCATTAGGTAACTTGGATCTCATCAAACAAGAAATCACAGATTAATCAAGTCCTTAATTCAGATATAAACCTGCCCCCATAATACATGTGCATATGTAGCTTGATAAAAGAAATATCCAAGCATATAATTTGTTCAGCCAAAACTTGCTGCCTGCAATATAAGCACAATGATTATTTTTGTGTTTCACAGTTCCATATATCATCCCATTTCTTTTCATCCAAACAAGTCGTAATATTCTTGGCACAATATCCCTTATATTGAAAGGACAATGTAGTGATTCATAAAAATGATAAATAAGGGTTTGAAAATGTCACTTCTGCTGCTTTGAACTGAAGTTTTTAATGGCATCGCAAATTCTGATGTCTACGGCATTCATGAAATTATCAGCTTGGTAGTTTTGCTTTTGTATATTAATTGAAAAAAATACAATGACCAAAATTACCTGAAGGTTACTGCACATGCAACATGACCGAATGGCCTTAATTTGCAATCTGAGATTCTATAGCACATGTGTCAAGATCATCGAGAGAATTTAATTGTCATATGTACTGACCACTGAACAATAAAATTCTTACTTTCAGCAGCATAACAGTCCGGAAAACATAGTACTCATAGATAAATAACAGACAAAACAAATTTCAACAACTAGAGAGCGCTCCTGAGCTGCCATCTAGCTCATCGGAGACCCTCGGACTATCTTTAATCAGACTTTACTGGACTTTATCTTGCCTTAAACATAACTCCCTTTATCATGTATCTGTATCCTGTGGATGGCTGAATTGTACCCATGTATAGTCTTTCTGTTGGTTGGTTTGCATGCAACAAAATCTTTTCATTGTACCTCGGTACATGTGACAATAAACTAAGCTAAACAGGGTGTATTGCAAGAAATATCCAGGTGCCTGGTATCGTTGACAGTACCATTATATAAACCATGTAATATACTGGATTTTCTCTCTAGCTCAAAACTGGATTCAAATTCTTTATCCTCCACGTCAGAAGAATGCGTTGTTGTGTAGGAAGGCTATTCTGGTACGGAATGCATCGCAAATGGTGGGCACGGTGGTGCAGCGGTAGAGTACTACCTTAATGCAGCGCCAGAGACCCGGGTTCGATCCCGACTACGGGTGCTGTCTGTACGGAGTTTGTACATTCTCCCCGTGACCTGGGTGGATTTTCTCTGAAATCTTCGGTTTCCTCCCACAGTCCAAAGACGTACAGGTATTGGCTTGGTAAATGTAAAAATTGCCCCTAGTGTGTGCAGGATAGTGTTAATATGTGGGGCGATCGCTGGTCAGCGCGACCCGGTGGGCTGAAGGGACTGTTTCCGCACTGTATCTCTAAACGAAATGAAACTAAACTGAACTGAACTAAACTAAACTAAACTAAACTAAATAATTATTTTTTTCTCTCCAATCCTCAGCAAGAAGGATACAGATTGAACTAAATCATTTACTCAAATTGCCAGCATGTCTGTAACATTTTGTGTGTTTGGTTGTTTAATAGAACACAGAACAGTACATCACAAGAACAGGCCCTTCAGTCCTCAATGATGTGCCAAATATAATGCCAAGACCATCTTTTATCTGCCTGCACATCATCCATATCCATCAGTCTGAAGAAGGGTCTCAACCCGAAATGTCATCCAAACCTTCTGTCCAGAGATGCTGTCTGTCCCGCTGAGTTAATACAGCATTTTGTGTCTATCTTCATCCATATCCCTCCATTCCCTTCTTATCCATATGCCTATCTTAAATTTCCCTAAATCCAACCATCATACCTAAAATGCAGAGAAGATAAAATGATTTGACGCAACGAGAGGGCAAAAGAGTTTGGCTACTGTAGATCAGTGTCACTCATGTTATGTCATATTGTGGCTCCGCCCACTGGTTTAATATAAAGCCTTTTTCCCTTTCTCTCTCAGTCTTGAGCTGTATGTTAAGATGAAGTTAACTATGCTGAATTGCTAATAAAAGTCTTTGGATCCTAATCACGGTGTGTGAGTTAATTCAATCCAACATGATGTCAGAAAACTCCGACTCACTCCTTGCCTAATTCTATTGCATTTATTTTTGGGGGGTTTTGTCCAGTATATGTTTTACCATGGCCTCTTCTCTCAGAAAACCAAAACCTTTGGTGTTTGACGAAGACCTTGCCGAACGGTGACGCATATTTGAAGAAGATTGCACCATTTATATGCACGTGGCTCATCGGGCTGATGCTCCAGATGTTCGTGCCTCTATTCTCCTCAACCTAGCGGGCACAGAAGCTGCTCGGCGTGCCAGAAGATTTCATTATGAAGATTTGATCTGGCTGGTGTCCAGATTGCTCCCGCTGAGTCCATCCGGGACCCCGACTGCTTGCTAAACAAATTCCGACAGTTATGTGAGTTACGTACTAATCTAGTAATGGAAAGACATATATATTTTTCGCAAAGCCAAAGACATGGCGAACCTGTTGAAACATACGTTAATGCTTTGAAACACATTGCCAGTAGATGTGCCTTTGGCGATTTATGTGACAGCCTAGGTCGTGACCATCTGGTCTATGGTATTCTCAATGATAAATTACGTGATGAGCTGCTACGCGATACTGAACTCACTCTGGAGACTGCTGAAAACCGCTGTCGCATTGCTGAAATGGCTGATGCTCATGCTAAAATCTTGGGACATGGCCCCCACTCTGCCCACGGTGTTAATGTTGCTGGCACACTTTATCAAGCCTCTCGCCAATTTCCTCAAGTGCCCGACAGGTCTGCCATTAAACTCAAACAATTGTTTTAATTGTGGGGGTTCGCATGTTGCTGTCTGTTATGGAAAGCTTTGTCACTTCTGTAAAAACTGCAACAGAGTTCAAACAAGACAATCTGTCAATTTACTCGACCATAGGGACATGGACTCTGGGCACTCTCAAACGGCTCCCATGGACTTGCTGTCTGCTAATGAGGATCTTGATATGGATGTACATTCCCTGTCTGACTTGCCTCATAAACATCAAGATCCCAAGGTCACTTTTCTCGTTAATGGCAAGTTTTATTCTGAAAATCGACACAGGTGCTTGGTGTAAAGTGATGTCTTTATCTGAATTGAAGAAAATACGAAAAACAGAGACTATACATCCTACAGCTGCCTCCCTTCTTCCATTTGCAGGAGGTCCAGTGCACCCTATCGGTCAAGTCGAGTTATGCTGCTGTCTTGATTCACATGTCCACAGCCTGAGTTTCTATATTGTTTGTGAAAATGTGCCATCCCTTCTGGGTGTTAAGGCTTGTCACGACCTGGGACTGGTCACTTTCAGTGCTTCTGTTTGTCATCTGGCTACAACTTGTGACTTTATTCAACAAATCCTGACACAATACAAAAATGTGTTTGACAACAAGCTGGGCAGGTTGCCTGCCAAGTACACAATTACGATTAACCCCAAGGTACTTCCAGTTGTCCGTCCGGCACACAGGATTCCCCATGCTATGCGTGTTCAAAGTGAACTCGACAGAATGGTGTCTCTGGCTGTGATTGCCCCCGTCGCTGACCCCTCAGATTGGGTCTCGCCCATGGTCATGTCAACAAAGAAGAACAAGGATGAAATATGGATTTGCATCAATCCCAAGGACTTAAACACAGCCATTAAGCAACCACACTATCCCATGCGCACAGTGGATGAAATTGCAGTGCAGCTGGCTGAAGCAACTGTATTCACAGTACCAGATGCCAAAAGTTCATTCTGGCAGATTCCTCTGGAATGCAAGTCCTCCAAGTTAACTACCTTCAGCACACCCTTCGGGCGATACAGATTCCTTTGCATGCCTTTTGGCACAAGCTCTGCTAGTGATGTATTTCAACGAGCTATGGAACAATTGTTTGCAGGTTACCCATGCTTTATTGTATTAGATGATATCCTCGTTGCTGGACGAACTATCCAAGAACACGATGCTAATCTAACAAAGGTCCTGGACCGCGCCAATGCAATTAACCTCAAGTTAAACCCTCAAAAATGCAAATTCAGAGTAAGTGAGGTGAACTGCGTAGGCTATGTGTTCACTAAAGACAGCCTAAAAACTGATCCTGCAAAAAAACATTGCTATCAACGAGTTACCAGCATCTACAGACATGTCTGTATGGTCATGAGAGGTCTCCTAAGGTCACCCGTGACATGTTGCTAGGGGTGTCAAGGACATAAAGTGCTGGAGTAACTCAGCAGGTCAGGCAGCATTCCTGGAGAACATGGATAAGTGACAATTTGGATCTGAAGACAGCGCCCATCAGAGGTTAAGTGGAGAAGGCAGGAGATCGGAGTTAAGAGGGAAAGATAGATCAGCCATGATTGAATGGTGGAGTAGGCTTGATGGGCTGAATGGCCTAATTCTGCTCCTATCATCTATGAACTTATGAACACGTTGTGTCTTCTTTTGTTAACCAGCATCTGCAGTTCCTTCATTCTACAGGCTTGATCAGTGGTGTTTTATCATTAATGTTTTATTATTATTAATGTTTAGTGTTTTCTGAGTCATTCGTAACTGTCACTGTATGTCATGTTGTTACTTGTGGGCGGAGCACCAAGGCAAATTCCTTGTATGTGAATACTTGGCCAATAAACTTACTTACTTACTTACTTACTTACTTACTAAAAAGGATCCTGACAATAATCAGTATCCACCTGCAATGTGTGTAGAAAGGAACTGCAGATGCTGGTTTAAACCGAAGATAGACATAAAAAGCAGGAGTAACTCAACGGGTCAGACAGCATCTCTGGAGAAAAGGAATACGTGACGTATTGGATCGAGACCCTTCTTCAGACGAAAGGTTCTTAATAAGGGTCTCGATCCGAAACGTCACCTAATCCTTTTCTCCAGAGATGCTGTCTGACCCGCTGAGTTACTCCAGCTTTCTGCGTCTCTATCCACCTGCAATGCCACAGGTTTGCTCGACTCATGAATCGGACGATCGGGTTTAACACAAAAGTATGTTTTGGTGGGAATGGTCCATCTCCAAACATACTGTCAAGAAGCCGTTTCAAAGGGAGTTAACTAGCTTTCCAACAAAGGAAGATTGCTCTTCTTGGTCATTGAATAATTGACGAGCATGGAAATGAGGCATTACAAATGGACGATAGGCACTAAATGTTCTCGAGGAGCAGCATGATGCATATAACAATGCATCACCAAATCAAATGGCAGCATTTCCCAACCACTTAAATGATAAGGTCCAATTGACTGGAAATTGAGAATTTTAAAAGTAACTTCTTTCCTCCGCAATATAGTCACCATAAGCAGAATTGTTCTCGTTGATAGGCTGCAATTGCATGTATATAGTCTATATTTCATTGTTTGTACAGGCATCCATTTAGGTGTTTTACAAAATATTTTACTTTTACTTCCTTATACTTTAGTTGAAATGGTTTTGAGAATAATATGCACCAAAAAAGAGTTTCTAAAAGTTGGTCTTAAAGTTTAGACGACAGTAACTTGTATTACGATTATACTTCAAGTGGGGAAAATATCTCAAGATTCTTCACAATCATGCATCCTGAATTCCCGCTGAGAGTTGCTTGTGTATAATATGGATAGATCGTCCTACATTTCATCTTTCACACTATTTCTATGATGTTTACCACAAGAACAGAGGCAATTTCCAGCAGGGCCGAGGATATTAAACCATATTTTATGGATGGAAATATGTGAGCAGAGCAATAAGACTTCAATTTTGTAAAAAATCAGCACAATAATACAAAAGCACAAAAACCTCTACAACAACTAAAAAAGAGTGGGCTCCACTCACAAATCTTTTTTTTAAGATAGTGGAAAAGAACACGAATATTAAATAAATAATAAGCAAGTGAACTCATGTTCCACACTTTTAACGCATCAAACTGTAGCAAAACAGCCCAGATGTAGGGTGCTGAGTTAAAACCTCAACAATTCCTCACCCGCCCCCCTGCACACACACACAATGCTGCTGACCCACGGAGTTCTTCGGTCAGGATGTTTTTTAGTTTAGTTTAAAGTTACAGCGCAGAAACAGGCCCTTCGCTCTGCCGAGTCTGCACCGACCATCAATTCCCGTACATTAACTCTATTCTACACATTAGGGACAAGTTACAATTTTTACCGAAGCTAATTAACCTACAAACCTGTATGTCTTTGGAGTGTGGGAGGAAACCGGAGCACCTGGAGAAAACCAACATGATCACGGGGAGAACGGACAAACTCTGTACAGACAGCACCTGTAGTCAGGATCGAACCTGGGCCTCTGGCACTGCGAGGCAGCAGCTCTGCCGTTGCGACACCGTGCCGCCCCTTTTTTGGTCCAGATTTAGACATCTGTTGTACTTTGTGTCTCCAAACTGTACAAACTATCCGGGGAGCATGCTAAAGAAAGCCATCTAGGATAAAGCATTCAATCAAAATGTTCACTCCCTCCTCCACCATTGTACCATCGCTGCAGTTGGTATCATACATACAATTCACCTCAATTGTTCTCTGTACTTTTTGAAAGCATCGCACAAACATACTACCACCTGGGAGATACAGGGGGATACCACACCACTTACAAATTCCATAAAGTTCAGTTCAGTTTAGTTTATTGTCACGTGTACCGAGGTACAGTGAAAAGATTTGTGTGTGCAAACCAATCAGCAGAAACGCAACACATGATTACAATCGAGCCATTCACAGTGTACAGATGCATCAATCAATATAGAAACATAGATCAATCAATCAATATCAGTGTCAATATCAATCAATATTAATCAATATTCGTCACTTGCACATAAAGTGCAAGTGAAATGAATTTGCCAGCAGCGGTACAATGAAAAAAGAACACACAAAAACACAATAAAAATGTAACACAAACATCCACCACAGCATTCATCACTGTGGTGGAAGGCACAAACATTTTGCCAGTCCTCCTCCATTTTCCCCCGTGGTCGGGACCTCAACCCTCCGCAGCCGCCGCTGCGGGCGTCCAGATGTGTAGACAAGGTAAAGTCCAGATAAAGTCCAGGTAAGTCCTGAATCAGAGCCTCCCCACCAGAGACCGTGGCTTCAGGTTGGTGTAGGCCGCAGGCCGGCGGTCGAAGATCTATAAGACCCCGCCGCACTGCAGCCAGAAGCACCGCAGACTGCAGGGCCGGCGGTCGGAGCTCCTCTGCGGGGGTCCCCGGCGAGGGACCCCACTCCTGATGGTAAGTCCATGCCACGCCCGCGGTAGAAGTAGGCCCCGGGCCGGCGGTCGGAGCTCTTCTCCTCCGGGGTCCCCAACGAGGGATCCCAGGCTGCGGATGCTGCGCTAGCTGGAGCTCCGCAGACCGCGGCTTCAGGCTGCCGCGGGCCAGCAAACGGAGCGCTCCCCTCCGGCGACCCCCGGCGAGGGCTCACCCGCTCCGCGACGAGAAGCCCCGGGCACATCTCCAGGAAAGGCCGCACCGATCCTTGATGTTAGGCCACGGGGAGGCGACATGGAAAAAGTCGCCTCTCCGTGGAGGCGACCGAAACGGTTTCCCCCTTACCCCCCCACACCACCCCCATACAAGACACACAGAGAGACACCAAAACACACATTAGGACACACTAAAACAAATACAAAGAGTAGAAAAAACTAACACGCTGCTGGCAGGGCTGCCGGCTTGCAGCGCGCCCACCAATTCCATGATAAGGGAATAAAGTTTAGTGCAAGTTAAAGACGGTAAAGTCTGATCATAGATAGTCCATGGGTCACCAATTAGGTAGATAGTAGTTCAGATGTGTAGGAAGGAACTGCCTGATGCTGCTTGAAACCGAAGAAGGGTCTCGACTAGAAACATCACCTATTCCTTTTCTCCAGAAAGCTGTCCGACCTGCTGAGCCACTCCAGATTTTGTGTCTATCTTCGTAGTTCAGGACTGCTCTTTAGTTGTGGTAGGATGGTTCAGTTGCCTGATAACAGCTGGGAAGTTCTGCACATAGTTCCAGTCAGTACATTACTGAATATAAGAAGAGACTGACAGAGTTTACTTATATCCAGTAATGTATTAACCTGAACTATGTGACAGTGTGCTTTATGTATTCTTCCAAAGAATACAATTAATTTCCAGAATGCAGCATTGGGGTAGACCATTGAAATTTCTGGGGCTATTAATCAATAAAACATGTGGATAGATGCCTGGGACAATTAGTCCCTGCTTGTTCTCTGTCCCCTGTGCCTTCCTATTCTCCATTCTAGATATGTTCAGGTTATCAATAGGGAGAAGTAGTTTGAGTGCTAACAAATTAAACACTGTAGGATCCGAATCAAATCCTTGGTAAAAGTGGGAATGATAGCAAGTCGCAGAAGTGACCTTACAAGCACGCTTTAGATATGCAGTAAAAATTGTAACTGTACTTTAGAGTTCCAGAAACATTTGACTGCCAGGGTCAGAAGTTCAACCAATAGATTCGAGTAATTAATGGTCATTCTGACTTATTAGCCAATGTTCCAGTTCCTTAATCAACATTCCTGAACTCATCCTGTTTAATTACAATATAGGATACATTAGACATTAGAAGTGGGATACATTAAGATAAAGGAGCAGGATTAGGCCATTTGGCACATTGAATTTGCTCTACCATTCAATCATGGCTAATCTATTTGTCCCTCTCAACATTCTCCAGCCTTCTCCCTATAACGTTTGACACCCTTACCAATCAAGAACCCATCAACCTCCACTTTGAAAATACCCAATGAGTTGGCCTCCACTGCCATCTGTGGCATTGTATTCATCCATCCTCTGGCTAAAGAAATTCCTCCCCTTCTCCATTCAAAAGATCCGTTCTTTTATTCTGAGGCTGCACCCTCTAGTCCTTGACTCTTCCATAACTGGAAACATCAAGTGATGGATAATCAATGAAAGTGGTTCTGGAAGTCATTAGTATTGAGCCTAGACCTTGTGAAATGGTGTGGGTTTGATTAAAAACAGGTAACTGAGCCTTTCGCGAATGTCTGCTACAATCTTCCTATAGTTTCAGAACCAGTGTTCTTTCTTCTTGAAATTGACAGAGGGAAAATGGTAAGTAGTAGGAGCACAGCATTCACCCTGGCTTCCACAGCCATCACTAAAAGTTGCTTTAAAGCCCCTTTCCTGATCAAGATTTGAAGGGCTATTTCCAATCTGGGTGTTCATCAGATTATGATCGTCCAAAGGAGGGAACAATCCACAAACTAAATCTCAACAATATGCCTGTTGAAAATATGGTCTTGTTTAGAACCAAATCAATGCAAATAGTCTACCTTGAGAACTGATTTAGCAACTCAACCCAGTTGTTGTGGGTTGTCAACAGCAGCAATACAGAGAGCAAAGATGAAATACGAAGGTAAGCTAGCCAAGAATATAAAGGAGGATAGTAAAAGCTTCTTTAGGTATGTGAAGAGGAAAAAAATAGTGAAGACAAATGTGGGTCCCTTGAAGACATAAACAGGTGAATTTATTATGGGGAACAAGGAAATGGCAGATTAGTTGAACGGGTACTTTGGTTCTGTCACTAAGGATGACACAAACAATCTCCCAGACGTACTAGGGGTCAGAGGACCTAGGGTGATGGAGGAACTGAAGGAAATTCACATTAGTCAGGAAATAATGTTGGGTAGACTGATGGGACTGAAGGCTGATAAATCCCCAGGGCCTGATGGTCTGCATCCCAGGGTAATTAAGGAGGTTGCTCTAGAAATCGTGGGTGCATTGGTGAGCATTTTCCAATATTCTAAAGATTCTGGATCAATTCCTGTGGATAGGAGGGAAGCTAATGTTATCCTTCTTTTCAAGAAAGGAGGGAGAGAGAAAGCAGGGAATTATAGACTAGTTAGCCTGACATCCGTGGTGCAGAAGATGCTGGAGTCGGTTATTAAAGATAGCAGTCACAGGATCGGTCCAAGTCAGCATGGATTTACGAAGGGGAAATCATGCTTGACAAATATTCTGGAATATTTTGAGGATGTAACAAATAAAATGGACAAGGGAGAACCAGTGGATGTCGTGTACCTGGACTTTCAGAAAGCCTTTGATAAGGTCCCACATAGGAGATTAGTGGACAAAATTAGAGAGCATGGTATTGGGGGTAGAGTGCTGACATGGATAGAAAATTGGTTGGACCCTTTCAGAATGGCAGGCAGTGACTAGTGGGGTGCCGCAAGGCTCGGTGCTGGGACTGCTGCTATTTACAATATACATTAATGATTTAGATGAAGGAATTAAAAGTAACATTAGCAAATTTGCAGATGACATAAAGCTGGGTGGCAGTGTGAACTGTGAGGTGGATGCTATGAGGATGCAGGGTGATTTGGACAGGTTGGGTGAGTGGGCAGATGCATGGCAGATGCAGTATAATATGGATGATTGTGAGGTTATCCACTTTGGTGGCAAGAACAGGAAGGTAGATTATTATCTGATTGGTGTCAGGTTAGGAAAAGGGGAAGTATAATGAGACCTGGGTGTCCCAGTACATCAGTCACTGAATGTAAGCATGCAGGTACAACAGGCAGTGAAGAATGCTGATGGCCTGCTGGCCTTCATAACGAGAGGAGTTGAGTATAGGAGCAAAGAGGTCCGTCTGCAGTTGTGCAGGGCCCTGGTGAGACCACACCTGGAGTCTTGTGTGGAGTTTTGGTCTCCTAATATGAGGAAAGACATTCTTGCTGTTGAGGGAGTGCAGCGTAGGTTCACAAAAGATGGCAGCACTGTCATATGATGGAATGTGATGGCAGGATTGTCATATGATGGAAGAATGAAGCAACTGGGCTTGTATCCACTGGAATTTAGAAGGATGAGAGGGGATCTTATAGAGACATATAAAATTATTAAGGGATTAGACACGTTAGATGCAGGAAACATGTTCCCATTGTTGGGGGATTCCAGAACCAGGTGCCACAGTTTAAGAATAAGGGGTAGGCCATTTAGAACTGAGATGAGGAAAAACGTTTTCACACAGAGAGTTGTTAATTTGTGGCATTCTCTGCCTCAGAAGGCAGTGGAGGCTGATTCACTGGAGGCATTCAAAAGAGAGTTAGATAGAGCTCTTAGGGCTAGTGGAATCAAGAGGTATGGGGAGAAGGCATGAACAGGGTACTAATTGTGGATGATCAGCCATGACCACATTGCATGGCGTTGCTGGCTCGAAGGGCCGAATGGCCTACTCCTGCACTTATTGTCCATGTATCTATGTATCAATGCACTGTAACTGAGCCATCATGAACTCTCACTGGGAGACAAAAAAAGACACAAAGTGCTGGAGATGCTCAACGGGTCAGGCAGCATCTCTGGAGAACATGATTAGGTGATGGACACAAAGTGCTGGAGTAACTCAGCGGGTGAAGCAGCATCTCTGGAGGAAAAAGAATGGGTGATGTTTCCTGAAGTAGGATTCTGACCCGAAACGTCACCCATCCTTTTTATCCGGAGATGCTGCCTGACCCACCGAGTTACTCCAGCACTTTGTGTGTCTATCTTCGGTATAAACCAGCATCAGTGGTTCCTTCCTATACATACTGTAATGAGGTGATGTTTTGTGTTGGGACCCTACTTCAGAAAAACTCTGATTTCATCGTTTGATTCCATTAAACCAGGAATCAGCTCTGATTCAACGGGAAAGTAAGAACAGTGACACTGGGAGTATTAAAAAACACAATACAACCTGATAAAGCAATAGCACTGAACCAGATGTGTGTTAAACATCAAAAACATCCTGTTACCCATTGAGCAATCCCACCACAGTTAGTCAAATTAAGTTCTGCAGCTGTGCAGAACTTATATTATGCAGTTTATTGAATAGTTCAATGGTATTTTATTGTCTCATGTACTGAGGTACAGTGACATTCCTTTTTTGCATAGAGTATAGTAAAAGTAATTACAATACATAAGTACAATCTTTGTTAAGTACTAGTGTATAGGAATAGTACACTGAGACAGTAGTAGTTTAGTTTACTTTAGAGATACAGCGTGGAAACAGGCCCTTCGGCCCACCGAATCTGCGCCGACCACTGATCCCCTACACACTAGTGACAATTTGCAATTTGTACCAAAGCCACTTAACCTACAAAGCTGTACATCTTTGGAGTGGGGGGAGGAAACCAGAGCACCCGGGGAAAACCCATGCAGTCACGGGGAGAACGTACAAACTTTATACAGACAGCAACTATAGTCTGGATCGAACCCGGGTTTCTGGTGCAGTAAGGCAGCTACTCTACTGCTGTGCCACCGTGCCACCCAAGATATGAGGTATACAAGAGAAGATTTCATGAAAATCCCAATTCTCATCTCATGAATTATGGTTGATTAAATACTATTTACCTCAAAACCTTAAACGGAGGGAAATTCCAACCTCCGTACATAGTTCGAACACATCAATTACATTTACTTGGCAATGTATGCCATTTGCATCGTGTGAACAGGCCAATTAGCCCATTCAGTCTAAACTCGAAGGGTGAATAATTTGAGAATCTCACACCAATGAAACATAGGTCATTAGAATCGATCACAGTGGGTTCTGTGCCAGAACGAGAAAAGATGATTTCCTCTGGAAAGGTTACATGATTTAATTTGCTTAAAAAAAAGTAAGGGTTAATTTATAAATGTTAGGTCCTAACCATCAAATTAATTTCACTCTCCTTCATACAGAGCCATTTATTAAGTTGTAATATTTTGTCTGCATATGACTTTCGCAAACCAGAACAAGAGAAGAACTAATTTTATGTTATATTAATGAAACTAGTCCATTTTAATTTTGAAATGAACCAGTAGCTTTAATGGCTCTTTTCTCCATTGGATAAAGATATATGACTGAATCCTGGTTCAACACTGAGGCAAGTAATCGGAAACTAAGCGGACTGCATGTCACGGACAGCAAAATTGATTCCGCACGCAAAATGCACAGCAAACTCATGTCAATTTTCCCAGTGAAATTATCATTGCCATTTAGCAATGTGCTGAACAAAGCTCTTGGGGTGGAAATTCAGGTTATAAATACCTGGCTGATGGAATGAGAATAGCATACAATTTGTACAAACCAACAGTGATCTCCAAGACACTTCAATGTATATTTATATGTGTATATTGTGTGTGAGTGAGTGTGTGCACATGTGTAAATACTGAATTATTTCTTCTTGTGTACTATATTGTTTACAAAGTACTATATATACATATTCTGCTGCAAGTAGGTGTTTCATTGTTCTGTCTGGGACATATGACGATAAAACACTCTTGACTATTGACTCTTGAAGGAGAACAGAGGGGGAAGTGAAGGGATGGCCCCTGCAATATGGCACCAGAGCGTGGTGACACTTTGCACGTTGGTCGCAGAGGAGGATCTACTGTCATCTGATACAATCATCCCACTCTTTTAAATCTCTATACCATTTGTAGATATATCACTATTTCACTGTCATTTTTCTCTTCGCTCTACCTGTTATGCTTGTGTTTGACTTGAATGTAATCATGTATAATATTATCTGAGGTACACAAAAATGCTGGAGAAACTCAGCGGGTGCAGCAGCATCTATGGAGCGAAGGAAATAGGCAACGTTTCGGGCCGAAACCCTTCTTCAGACTGGATATAATATTATCTGTCTTGATTGGATCTGAGTAGATCGCAAACATTACTCCATCTCGGTGCATGAGACATTAATAAACCTAACCTAAACCTTAACCCAAAAGGAAGAAGGAGAAGGAAAAGTATTAAAGGTCAAATGAAAGAAGGAAGGGGAGAATTAAGGGGAGAGAGGATAAGAGAGTGCAAGTTGAAGAAGAGCGTTCAGGAAGGTAGGAACAGCTTAAATAAAAGGCGCAGCGGTAGAATTGCTGCCAAACAGCACTTGCAGTGCCAGAGACCCGGGTTCGATCCTGACTATGGGTGCTGTCAGTACGGAGGTTGTACGTGCTCCCCGTGACCGTGTGGGTTTTCTCCAAAATCTTTGATTTCCTCCCACACTCCAAAAACGCACAGGTTGGTAGATTACCTGGCTTGGTATAAGTGTATATTGTACCTAGTACGTGTAGGATGGGTTAATGTGTGGGGATCGCTGGTCGGTGCGGACTCGTTGGGCCGAAGGGCCTGTTTCTGCCCTGTATCTCTAAACTAAACTAAAAGAGTGGGTAAAAAGACAACAAGTGAAGAGGAGCAGAGAGGGAGTGATAGGAGACGAGCAAAGGGGAAAGAAATTACCTGATGGGGATGGCGCAGCCTCAACTTGAAATAGACTAAATGTGGGAATGAAGAAAAAGGACCGCTAAATATTCATCCCTTCAGATACACCAGGAATTCCTCCAGCTTCACACAGAATCAAGGTGCTTAACCTACACCTCCCCAACCAAGATACCAATTTGTTATAACTATAGGATTAAATCTTCGAGGTGGCAATGGAAAGTTGATGTTTTCTATCAATTCCCATCATAAAGGCAAGACACCATAGAGTAGGATAGGTCCTCTTTCCATCCAGATTCGAATGCGTGCTTCAAGGCATTCTAGTTCTTAATGCAGCTGCAGTTACAGCAGGACAATAGCTAATCAAGAGCCAAACAAAATGTGAATTTTCAAAGTGCTGGAATTAAATTACACCACAAATTGTTGACTGTGAAAATACCTGAAATTTCAGGCATGTAGATTGGAGTTGGTACTGAGAAATGTTATGTTCTGTATTGCACTAGGGTTCACAAATGCACATCAGTTTGTTTCAAGTTTCACTGCAGTGGGCACTGATGCAGTGCAGGCATTTATTGCCTCTGCCTACTTGCCCTGAGCACAGAGGGACACTGGTGGGTCCAAAGTCATACAAGGGCCAGACCAGAAGAGGATGCAGATTGTTAAAGAAGGAACTGCAGATGCTGGAAAATCGAAGGTACACAAAAATGCTGGAGAAACTCAGCGGGTGCAGCAGCATCTATGGAGCGAAGGACACAAGAGAACGAAATAATAATACAGCGGTTTTAGTGTCATAGTCATAGTCACAGGATAATATAGTGTGGAAACAGGACCTTCGGCACAACTTGCCCACATTGACCAACATGTCCCATCTACACGTCCCACTTGCCTGAGTTTGGCCTATCTATGTAATTAAAAGTCTCATCTTGACCACTTCCTCTCAGCGCTGTATAATGATTTTAGAAAAAACGCTACCATATATCGCTATGATTTTTGGCCATCTTACTCACAGTCCTCCTCCGCTGAGCAGGCCCCGAGGATTTGTCCCATCGATGAAAAATAAAAAAAGTTATGAGTGTTTAAAAAACCTTGAGATCCTCTCGCCTGTCATTCACCGCGATGAAGGTAACGCCCCTTCTGGAGGGGTAGAACTATAAAACCCCGGATGCCTGGACGTGACTCAGTCACTCTGCAAGATCGCAAGGGAGAGGCCACGACTCTCATTCTAAGCTGTGAATCAACTGAACTGTGAGTCTGCAATGTACTTGCAATAAATGATTTGTTAGCCTTTAATGACAATGCCATGAGTTGTTTGGCCTGCTGCCCTGCCTGTGCTTGAAACTGCAATGCCTTATTAGGTCCGACTGTGTTTGGTTCAAAAGTCCCGCTCATTTCGTGACTTCCGCATAGTGGACAGGTCGCGCTGATTGCGTAATTTCCGGTGAGTGCAGAGGTCGCGCTGATTGCGTAATTTCCGGTAAGTGCAGAGGTCATGCTGATTGCCGAAGTGCCGCTGACTGCGGAAGCCCCAAAGTGGAGTGTCCGTGCTCAGCCGTGTGAGTATTCAAGAAAGTTTACTGCCATATATATATGGTGTGCGAGTCAGTGAGTGTGTGTGTATGTGTTTGTGAGTGTATGTGTGTGTGTGTGTGAGTGTCTGTGTGTGTGTGTGTGAGTGTCTGTGTGTGTGTGTGTGAGTGTCTGTGTGTGTGTGTGTATGTGTTTGTGAGTGTATGTGTGTGTGAGTGTGTGAGTGTGTGTGTGTGTGTGTGTGAGTGTGTGTGAGTGTCTGTGTGTGTGTGTGTGTGTGTGTGTATGTATTTGTGAGTGTGTGTATGTATGTGTGTGTATGTTTGTGAGTGTATGTGTGTGTGAATGTGTGTGTGCATGCGTGCACGTGTGTTTGAGAGTGTATGTGTGTGTGTAAGTATATGTGTGTGTGAGTGTGTGTGTGTGTGTGTGTGAGTGTGTGTGAGTGTGAGAGTATTAGTGTGAGAGTGTGTGAGTGTGTGTGTGCGTGTGTGAGTGTGTGAGTGTGTGTGAATGGTCTCAGTGACTGAGCTGCCAGCCCAAGAAACCATTAGGCCCACAATGTCCATAGTAGCCCTTTGGAAACCAGTCCCTTCGGCCCACAACATTATGCTAGCGCTCCAGAAAGCCCCCCCCCCACTGGCCAGCAATATTGAAATTGGTGGAGTGGTGGAATATTGCGTTGGGGGACCAGCTCTCCCGTGTGAAGCTGGGACCCAACAAGTCCCACTTAGTCTAGTATCGCTCTAAACCTGTCCTATGCATGTACCTGTCTAATTGCTTCTAATTGCGCCTTAACTACCTCCTTTGGTAGTTTGTTCCACACACCCACTATTATTTGCGTGAAAAAATTACCCCTCAGATTCCTATAAAATCTTTCCCACTTCGTCTTAAACCTATGCCCTCTGGTTCTCGATTTCCCCCACTCTGGGCAAGAGACTCTGTGCGGCCACCAAATTTATTCTTCTCATGATTTTGCTGTGATACCATTAAAGAAAATGTAAATATTTTGGAACATGAATTTTCTGGTTGCCATGTTGGGATTCAAATACACACAGAAAGCACATCTCATAAGTTTATCATGTTTAAAAAGATTTGGGATCTCACTGAATACTCTAACAATGTAGACTGTATTATGACAGGTTGCAGCATGGCCTGGTATGGCATTCCCAATGCACAGGAATGCAAGAGGCTGCAGAGAGTGCTGAACTCAGCCTAGTCCATTTATCCATTTAATTCTGTTTTGCACTAATGCCTTTCTCTTTACTGTCTTTTTGGTTTTTATTGTGAATTTATTTTTTGAGTGTTTGTCTGAGTCCGTGTGCCTGAGTTGCTGTTGCAAGTAAGATTATCATTGTAGACGCAAAATGCTGAAGTAACTCGGCGGGACAGGTGGCATCTCTGGAGAGAAGGAATGGGTGGCGTATTGGGTCGAGAACCTTCTTCAGACTACTCTGCTAATATTTATCTCTTTTGAGTTACTCCAGTATTTTGCGTTTATCTTCGGATTAAACCAGCATCTGCAGTTCCCTCCAACACAAGTTAATCATTATACTTGTTCCTCACTCCTCTTGTACACATGAAAATAAACTCGACTTGAATTAACTTAAATTTAACTCTCCGGATCACGATGCCAAGTAATTTCAAGTGCTCAGGAATTTATCTCTGGTCGCAAGCACAAAATGTGCCTTATGATAGTGTCAGCATATTTAAATCCTAAATTTTGACTGTAATTCTGGTAACAGTTTAATTTTACCATATGTTATAGTGACTATTAGTGCACTAGCACTAAAGAGTGTTTGATCATGGAAATCTCGAAGGCTTCATTGTTTTAAACACCCATACCCACACACAATACATGATGATGGCACAGTAGTGCAGCGGTAGAGTTGCTTACAGCACCAGAGACCTGGGTTCAATCTTGGCCACAGGCGTTGTCTGGACAGAGTTTTCACATTCTCTCCGTGACAACGTGGGTTTTCCCCGGGTGCTCTGGTTTCCTTCCACATTCCAAAGACATGCAGGTTTGTAGGTTAATTTGCTTCAGTAAATTGCCCCTAGTGTGTAGGATGCGAAACTGGGATAATGTAGAACTAGTGTACGTGATGATCGTCTGTTGGCGCGGACGCGGTAGGCCGAAGGGCCTGTTTCCACTCCGGATCTCTAATCTAAACTAAACTGAACTAAACATGTCCCAAATTTAATGTATACAGATATTTATGGTGTCCTCTGCAACTGTGAATGAAAGTGTGAACTATTTCTGAACTGTCGTTTATCGTAAGGTATTGTAGATAAAGTCGATTTAGTGTATGGAAGTTGACAACAGTGAATCCCTAAATCTTTAAAATACAGGAGGATATGTGCACATGAACAGGTATCAGAGGTTATGGGGAGAAGGCAGGAGAATGGGGTTAGGAGGGAGAGATAGATCAGCCTTGATTGAGTGCTGGAGTAGACTTGATGGGCAGATTGGCCTAATTCTACTCCTATTCCTTATGACTTATGACCTTATGAATGCAAAGGAAACTAAGGTGGCCACCTATTCTGCATTCTGATAGAGTTTCCGCAGACTTATTCTGAATGAAGGTTATATTGCCTAGGAATTTATTCTTGGATGGTAATGATAAACATATTATACGATCAATGGAATGAATTTTGGAGACAGTGTACAATATGCTGACACTACCACATAGCACATTTTGTGTTACAGACCAGAGATGAATTTCTAGGCACTTGAGTCTACGTGGTGTCATTATCATTTTTCACCAGATAATTCAGAGTAAAATCATACAAATGGACTGCACAACCTGTATCAAAGAAGGGCCTGCTGAATTAATGTTAAATGGCAAATTGCGATCTTGCATTCAGAGAACATAAAACAAAATGCAAAGGAGGAACATTCATATGCAAGAAAAATGTTAAAATAATGCAAAGAGGTATTAATGAAAAATCTTTCGAAGTTAAAAAAAGATTCTTTATTGGAAGCAAATTGTCTAGAGATTTCATTAGGTGGTTAAATGCAACAACTTGTATAATTTTTTTTTTTGTATGCTCATATTGGAATTTCATTATAGAATTTGGCTTTGGTTGCAGTAATATGATGAAATAAATGATCCCAGTGGTGACACATGTTTAAGAAGGAAATGCAGATGCTGGAAAATCAAAGGTAGACAAAAATGCTGGAGAAACTCAGCAGGTGAGGCAGCATCTATGGAGCGAAGGAATGGGTGACGTTTCGGGTCGAGACCCTTCTTCAGACTCAGACCAGTGGTGAGACAGGTCTGTAATCAAGCCAATACTAATTAATAAAAAGGAACATAAATATCATTTTGGTTTGGCCATTATTATTTAGGTCGTATTCACAGAAATGCATCTGTGAGAATGTTTCAGGAAGGGTACTAATGTGCTATGTAGATGAATTGCAAATAGTCACTGGTCTGACTGCTGTCATGTAGTTTTTTCCTGAGGGTAACTCTATTTTACTACATTTATTTATATTTGTTTTCATTGCATCGGAATGCCTCAGTGGTCTTAGGCCAGGTAAAGATTGTTAATAGTATTAGTGTATTAGTGCAGTCTCCGGTGGGAAGTGGCCGACTCAGGAAGTTTCGGGTCGAGATCCTTCTCCAGACTGATGTGAGTGTGGGGTGGCGCGGGAAGAAGAAAGGAAGAGGTGGAGACAGTGGGCTCAGGGAGAGCTGGGAAGGAGAGAGTAATGCCGGGACTACCTGAAATTGGAGAAGTCAATGTTCATACCGCTGGGGTGTAAACTGCCCAAGCGAAATAGGAGGTGCTGCTCCTCCAATTTACAGTGGGCCTCACTCTGGCCATGGAGGAGGTCCAGGACAGAAAGGTCGGATGTCAGTTTACATCCCAGTGGTATGAACATTGACTTCTCCAATTTCAGTTAGTCCCGGCTTTCTCCTCCCCTTCCCAGCTCTCCCTAAACCCACTGTCTCCGCCTCTTCCTTTCTTCTTCCCGCCCCCCCCCACCACCCTCACATCAGTCTGAAGAAGGGTCTCGACCCGAAACGTTGCCTATTTCCTTCGCTCCATAGATGCTGCCTCACCCATTGAGTTTCTCCAGCATTTTTGTCTACCTTCGATTTTCCAGCATCTGCAGTTCCTTCTTAAAAATCTCTCTGAGCATCACATTAACTGGTTTCCTCCCACTGGAGAACAAATCTACAGTATTTCCATTCTTCTTATCAAATTAAATGCCTCGCATTTTCCCACACATGACTATTTGCCACCGATTTTCTACACACTTAACCTGCACGTGCATACACGTTTCAGTGTGCCTGTCTCACATTTAATTCTGCCAGCAAAAAAAAACAAAGCACTGGGGTAACTCAGTGGGTCAGGCAGCAACTGCGAAGAGAATAGGCGGATGACGTCTCGGGTCAGGACCCTTCTCCATGCCTATTTTATTTTGCCAAATAGTTTTGTATTATCAGCCATCTTGGATATGTGTTACACTCTTTCTTTTCATCGGGTGGTGCCACCGCAGTGGCTGCCTCGCCAGCAGCTCGTCAGTCCTTTCACCTTTTTTGTTATTTTTAGTGTGTCTAAATTATGTTTTAATGTTTCTCAGTTTGTCTTATGTGGGTGGTGGGGGGGGGAATAGGGGGAAACCGTTTTTCAGTCATTTACCTGGACGGAGATGCATCTTTTCTACGTGTCGCATCTTCACCCCCCCCCTCCATCGCTGCCTACCAACTGGATTGGCGCGGCCTTTCCGACTGGAGACCGGCCCAGAGCTTCAGCAGCAGGCGCAGCACGGAATTACTATCGCGGAGCCTGTGATCCTTGTCAAGGATCGCCAGTGTTGGAGCTCTGATTGCGGTGCCCGCTGACTTTAACATCGTGGAGCTGTGGTCTGCGGAGCTTCCAGCCGTGGGCGCGGCGCTGACTTTAACATCGCGGAGCTGTGGTCTGCGGAGCTTCCAGCCGTGGGCGCGGCGCTGACTTTAACATCGAGAGCCTGGGATCTTTTGCCGAGGATCACCAGTATTCGAGCTCCGCCCAGCGGGGCCAGCGGACTTCGGAAGCCGCGGTCTCCGGTAAGAAGCGGCCGATTCAGGTACTCCAAGCCGCAGAGTGTGTTCCGATCCATCCCGACGTCGGAGTTTCGATCATCTTGGCGAGAGGGTCTGAACATCGGGCCGTCCGTAGCGGCGACTGTGGAGGGTTCAAGGCCCTGACCACGGGTGAACAAAAGGAGGAAGATTGACTGAACGTTATTGCCTTCCATCACAGTGAGAAATGTTGATTCCACTGTGGTGGATGTTTATGTTAAATTCTATAGTATATTGTGTTATTTTTATTCGTATGGCTGTATGGTAACTCAAATATCATTGTACCAATTGGTGCATGTGACAAGAAATGAGAACTTGAACTTGAACTTGGGATGTCTTGGGTCAGTATGGACATGTTGGGCTGAAGGGCCTGCTTCCATTCTGATTAACTTTTACGACTATCTAAGCAATGAATTGTGAAGAGCTCTGGTCCCTGCAGCCCTTCAATAGTAGCTGACTGGTATCCTTTAAAAGAACCGTTAATTCCTATTATTTTTTTTTAATCTGTTCTTCAGCCTTTACCTCACTTCACTGCAATGTTGAGGATTATTAGGAAACCCACCTATTCTCCAATTTTGGACACTTTTCCAGCTATGATGATGGATCACTGACCTAAAACATTAACGGTTTCTTTTTGTTCACAGATGCTGCCTGAGTGTTTCCAGCGCAGTCTGTTTTTATTTGGCTTTGTGAGAAAGACCGACAAGGAAGTTGCGGTTTGAAGCTTAACTTGAGGTTAAAACCAGAACCATCTTATGAACAGCTTGGCTCAATTTCACACAGATAGCATTCACTGAAAATGTCAATGGCGGTGCTGTAAATGACACAGCTTTTATAGCATGTTTTATTTCATGCACAGTTTAAGTAAATAGATCTTTCAAACTTATGAACAAATTTTGCAGAGTACAGTTCCACAACCTTATTGACCCTTAAGCGGTATTCACATAGCGGGCAGACCAGGCTGCACAGCTACTGTTATGTTACCGAATCTGCTGCCTGGCACAGTGTGCTGATCACACACTTGACACTTCATCATTCTCCTCACATTTGTAAACATATTTATGTTCTCTCATCCGTGCAGTTTAAATGAGTTATTTCACATACACTATTATGTCAGATGTAACATATAACGGCAGATGGTGTTTCAAATCGCAGATCGTGAATTAACCCTCAGTGGTCCCCAGTAACTGAGAGCGACTGTAGAACAAAGGTTAACAACTTGTAGTCAACAGGTTGAAATGATTACGGTGCAGATTAACAAAAATATATTTGCAAAGCTTTTTGACTCAGTACTGCTTTCAATCAGCACCTCAACTCCCTCTGTCATCCCTACTCTGATTTAATTGTCTTCTTTAAATGTCTCTTTCCACTGATATACTTACATAGAAAAGAGAATATAGAACAGTACAGCACAGGAACAGTACAGTACAGTCTGTGCCGAACAGGATGCCAAGTTACACTGACCTCGTCTGCCTGTAGGTAGACAAAAAAGACAAAAGGTGTCAGATAAGGAGTGAAAGAGGAGTCAAATGTAAAGCGCAAGAAAGGAAGGGGGGGATATAGGTGAAGTAGGGGTGGGAGTGAGGGGAGGGGGGGTAGAAGGGGGGTACAGGTGGTGGTAGGGAGCCGGATAGAGAAATTGGTGTGGGGTTTCATAGGAAATAATTTGTTCAGATATGTGAAATATGCTGGAAAGATCTAACCATTTATTTGCCACCAGGACAAAACAAGGGTGTCTCCTGTATTCTGATGATTCTAGTGTAACTGTTGGACAAAGCAACAAATGGTGATTAAATCAGACTGGTGAAGAGTCTCGACCCGAAACATCATCCATTCCTTCTCTCCAGAGATGCTACCGGTCCCGCTGAGTTACTCCTGCATTTTGTGTCTATCTTCAAATGACGTCACGTGCTCCAGACGGCTGTGCGGACGCGTGATGACGCACACGACCGTCGCGCGTCAGTCACTACCGGCCTGTCGCGTAAATGACGGCCAAGTGGGACAGGCCCTTGATTGTCGATCCACTTTCTGAGACCAGCACACAGAGAGTTGTCTGGCTCGGGCACCATCTTGGAATGTGGTGGCCTATTAATATCCAAACCATGTGAATAATGACCTTACACATAAATACTCCACATGGTCCCGTCCCACTTTTAACCAGGATTCCTTTATGGCTACAATGTCCCAATCGCATGTATCTACCCACACTTTAAATTTATCCATATTACCTGTCGGGCCTCTTGCATTGATATAAATGCGATTCAAACCTAAAGTCCTTCTTTGCATTCTGCCCAACTTCTGCCTATTCTGTCCACTGAACTTTCTTTCATCACCTTCCATACTGACTGCCAGCCTCTCATCTGCCTCAGTCCTGTATTTGATCCCCCACTGCCAATCAAGATTAAACCCACCGATGTAGCACTTGCAAAGCTGCCTGAGAGGATATTGGTGCCTCTCCAGTTTGAGTGCATTCATACCTCATGTACACGTTATCTCTGCCCCAAACGAGAGGCCATAAACCTCCTGGGTCCAAAAATCTGATTCCCTGCCCCAACTCCTCAGCCATGCATTATCTGTCCTTTCCTCCTGGTCCTACCCTTGCTAACATCTAGCATTGGGAGTAACCCAGAGATAACCATCATTGTTATGCAACTCATGGAAATATTTTAAAAAAAAATATTTGCAATCTTTTAAAAAATATTTTTTGTCTCTTGTTTTTTTGTTGCCTGGATGAGAAGTTTTTAGCGATAATTCTGGACAGACTTGGATTGTTTTCTATGGAGTGTTGGAAGCTGAGGGAGACCAACATTATGAATGGCATAGATAGGGCAGACAACCAGAACCTTTCTCCCAGGGTGGAGATGTCAAAGACTAGAAGGCATCGTTTAAGTTGTCAGTTTTGTGGACTATTGATCCACAAAATTAAATTAATTTTTTATTGTAGCAGCTGAATTATTTAAAATCAAATCATCACAGCAATTTGGCTCTTTTTAAAACAAAAAGAACGTGGTCCCCGATTAAGACTTTAGACTAAAGTTAAAGACTTTAGACTATATTGTTTTAGAAACACAGCATGGAAACAGACCATTTGGCCCAGTGCCGACCAGCAATCACCCCGTACATTAGCACTATCCTACACACTAGGGACAAGTTTACCAAAACAAATTAATTTAAAAATCTTACAAGTCTTTTGAGTGTGGGAGGAAACCGGAGCACCCAGAGAAACCCCACACAGTCTCAGGGAGAATGTACAGACAGCATCTGTAGTCACGATTGAACCAAGGTTACACACAAGATGCTGGAGTAATTCAGCGGGTCAGGCAGCATCTCTGGAGGGAAGTAATTGGTGACGTTTCATATCAAAACCCTTCTTTAAAGTTGAGAGTCAAGGAAGAGGGAGTCTAGACATATGGAAGGGTAAGGTATGAAAACTACAGATCAAAGCAGACGATGATAAGTGAATGTACCTGATTGTTAGCTGAGCTGATTGTTGGCTGATTTTTAGCTCATTGTTAGCTGAGGGGAAGGTGACTAAGAGGCATACAATCAGTAAAATTAATCAGAAGGACAGTGAAACTAGTTGGAGAACCAGGGTGGGGAAGGGGCGGAGAGAGAGAGAGAGAGAGAGAGAAACCCAGGTCTCTGGCGTTGTAAGGCAGCAACTCTACCGCTGCGCCATTATGTCGTCCCAGCTATAGCAACCTTAAAACTATTGGGTAGTATCAAAGAGCTATGAGGTTCACTTTTATCCTTCAGGAAAGAAAATCTGCCATCCTTCGCTGGTTTGGGTCCAGTTTCACCAATACAGATGGCTTTTAATTGCCTCCTTGCTTTAGGGGCAATTTGAGATGAATAATAAATATCCACATTATCAGTGACGTCCTCATCCCATCCACAAGGCTCAGGAAAGAAAAAATAACAGAGTGAAAAACTGGGCCTGTTACACTGATCAGATCAAATAACACAAGGAAAAAAAAGCATTCATGCTTGTCGGCTTTAATAGGCTCCCCAATGGTTTTGTGATCAATACTTCAACATTCCAGTTGTCTTATCAGCTACGGCAACTTTGTATACATTGTGTATGCAAGCAAAGAATCTCACTGTGCCTAGTCACATGTGACAATAAAATGACCCTATTCCTATTCCTATTCCATCTTTCATCATGCATGAATATTTAAATGCTTTGGGGACCAGTGGAATAGAGACTTCAGAATTGATATGCTAATTTCATGCCAAATAGATAGACTATAATGTCTTCACAGTCGGCAAACAAGCTGATTATCCACATTGTATGCATGCATTGCTTTACATTTACCTATTTAAATGTTGATATTAAGTAGGGGATAAAAATCTCAATTGAAAGAGATGATTTCAATAAAACAATAATTCCCACTTTTTAAATCATTTTCCCATGACCTAATCTATATAGGAATACACTCATAAAGTTAGTAATTAAAATGACTTGAGGGGGGGAGGTGGAGGGGTGGGGGGGGAAATCAGCGCATATACTGAATAATAAAACACAATTCTGGATAGGCAGGCTGTACATTTTTGGAAAAGTGATTCACTCACTATAAGATATCTGATCTGAGTTGAGAGAACCGATGTTCCCTCAGCTGTAGGGAACTGGCTGACATCTCAGCAAACCAGCAAGGAATGATTAAATTAGCCAAGTTTTTTGCTTCTCGTTGTGTCTAAGAAATGTCCATGGTAGACAATAGAACTAGCATAATTGAGGCCTCCTTCCACCACAATTTCAACTCCCGCAGATAGTAAATGCTGTGAATTACCAGCTCATTTGTCTCAAACTCAAATCTTGAGCATTATTGTGTAGGAAGGAACTGCAGTTGCTGGTTTACACTGAAGATAGACATAAAATGCTGGAGTAACTCAGCGGGACAGGCAGCATCTCTGGAGAGAAAAAATGGGTGGCGTTTCGGGACGAGACGTCTGAAGGAGGGTCTCGACCTGACACGTCACCCGTTACTTCTCTCTGGAGGTGCTGCCTGTCCCGCTGAGTTACTCCATCATTTTTGTGTCTACCTTGAGTATTACTGTAGATAGACTCAAAATGCTGGAGTAACTCAACGGGGCATGCAGTATCTCTGGAGAGAAGGCATTTTGTGTCTATCTTCGGTTTAAACCAGCATCTGCAGTTCCTTCCTACACATTGAGTAGTATTGTTCAAGTGTTGGTTGGCAACAAAGAGTGGGAAGCTGATAGGGTTAATAGGAGAGAGCATCCAGTGTGGGAAGAATGGATATGAGGTTTCATAACAAGTAATATTGTTTAAATAAGCAGTGTTAAAGAATATTGTTTAAAAGTTCTCGCTACATTCTCAGAGTCCACACAAAGTGCTGGAGTAACTCAGTGGGTCAGGTAACATTGCTGGAGAAAAAAGATAGGTGATGTTTCAGGTCGGCACCCTTCTTCAGACTGATGGTACGGGGTGGAGAGAGGGGGGGGGATAAACAGCTGAGGTTGAGATAAGACCATTGTATAAGACCTAGACATAAATATTGACAGATTGGAGAGAGAGGATGTCAGTAGAAGGGTCTCAACCCTAAACATCACCCATTCCTTCTATCCGGAGATGCTGCATGTCCCGCTGAGTTACTCCAGCTTTTTTCTGTCTATCTGGATTGGTGAGTACGTTTGCTGATGACATCGAAACTGGAGGAGCTGCAGACTGTGAGGAATGCTGTCAGAAGACACAGCGGGACATAGATCAGCTGCAGAAATGGGCTGAGAAATGGCAGATGGAGTTTAACCCAAGCAAATGTGAGGTATTGCACTTTGGGAGGGTTGAATGAAGGGGAGAGTATACAGTTAACGGCAAGACCTTTAATAACATTGATGAGCAGAGGCATCTTGGAGTCCAAGCTCATAGTCACTGAAGGTGGCAGCTCTGGTTGATAGGGTGGTAAAGAAGATGTATTGTATGCTTGCCTTCGTTGTTAGGGGCTTTGAATAGGGACTAGAGGGGCTAAGGGCATTGCTAGGGGCATTGAATATCATAATGCAGCTCATAGAACATTGATTAGGCCACATTAGGAGTATTCCATGCAGTGCAGGTCGCTCCATTACAGGAAAGATATGGAGGCTTTGGAGAGGTCACAGAGGAGGTTTAGCAGAATGCTAGACACAAAAAGCTGGAGTAACTCAGCGAGACCAGCAGTATCTCTGTAGAGAAGGAATGGGTGACGTTTTACATTGAGACCCTTCTTCAGAATGCTGCCTGGATTAGAGGGTTTCAGCTACAGGGAGAGGTTGGATAGACTTGGATTGTTTTCTCTGGAATGTCAGTTGAGGGGACGATAGAAAAATATTAAATTACAAGAAGTATGAATAGGTTAGACAGTCAGTGCCTTTTTTCCCAGAATGAAAAAATCAAATACTAGAGACTTGATATAAGGTGAGATTGGGAAAGTTTAATGGAGATGAGCGTGGCAAGTTTTTTTACACAAAGAGTAGTAGGGGTTGGAGGCAGATACAACAGCATTTAAAAGGCTTTTGGACAAGCACATGGAATAGCAGGGTATAGAGGGATATGGATCATGTGCAGGCAGATGAGATCAGTTCAACTTGGCATCATGTTTGGCACAAATATTGTGGGCTGAAGTGCCAGCCCATTCCTGTGCTGTACTGTTCTATGTTCTATGTGTGAGAAAGGACCACACAATCTTTTGATTAACATTCTTGCCACCAAAAGTATTGTAATGGTTTCTGTTATCGAGGTCGAACAGCAGCTGCATTATTATTAGAAGCTGAGGAAGATGTTAGTGCAGCGAGGTTAAAAACTGAGTTAAACATCGATTTCACGCGGTGTACACTGGACCGAGAGTGTCTAATCTTCCTTCTTCCTTGGTGAAGAACCAAACAAGTTATCAGCTTGGTAACAGAACAAAACATAGCTTGCTTTTTAACTTTTGTGCCTGATTGATATTAAGTTCATCTTTTATTCTCATTTTAAAGATCAAGCTGTTTTGGCATGGCATAATTTTAGCTTCTTCCTAATTGAACTATTCTGTGTAACATTGAAGTATGGAAATTTAATTGCTTTGCAATCTTTGTGTTTTTTTCTTTCTGATTTTATAAATATCTCCCAATCTTCTAAACGTGGAATTATATTTTTAAATAGTTGCCAGTCCGAAATATTAATGCAGTTAATGCTTCCATTACCCTAAATCTTCACCTAATTATTTCTAGGGACAGTGGCGGAGGTATTTTCTCCCAGCCTCAGTCAACAAGATGCTTTAATGTTTTGATTCAAAGCAAAATATTATCTTAAATCATCTTTTAAATGTGTTAGCCATTGAACATAGACAATTAATTCTATATGTGTAGGAAGGAACTTCAGATGCTGGTTTAAACCGAAGATAGACACAAAAAGCTGGAGTAACTGAGTGGGTCGTATATCATCATTTATATCTCTCGTTTCCCTTTCCCCTGACTCTCAGTCTGAAGAAGGGTCCCGACCCGGAATGTTACCTATTCTTATTCTCCAGAGATGCTGTCTGATCCACTGAGTTACTGTAGTTTATTTTGTGTCAATCACTAGAAAGGGTACAGAGATCCTGGAATGGTTGCAGAAAAGATTGAACTGGAGAAGTTGTTTCTGCAGCAAAGAAGGTTGAGAGAAGATTTGATAGAAAAAAAAATCGTGACTGGTTGAGATCGGAGAGCTAACAAGGCTGTTTCCATGAATAGATGAGAGGGATTGCTGAGACAATTCTACACAAATGTTACAGAGGTTTGTGAGGAAAATCTTGTTGACTTAGAGAAAGTGGTATGTGGAATGAATTGCTAATTGTTGCAGTGCCTTCAAAGGAGAATTAGATAAACACTTAAGGGGTTTATACCTGCGAGGTCATGGGAAACAAGAGGGGAAATAGGACTGATAGAATTACTCCATTTATCAGAAGCCAACACAATCTCAAATGACTAATTGGTCACCTTCTATGCCATAATGTGCTTTATAAGTTAAAACATCGAGTGAATTAATACTATTTACAATTTATATCTTCTAATAAAATCATTAGATTGCAATTAAAGAGTTTGGATAGATAATGCAGGCAGTCAGTAACAAATTAGTGACCGAGGTATTGAGGGTAAACTTAATTGGCAATTAGTGTTGTTTGACCTGATTGGAATTGGAATTAATCATGCTCAGGACTGCGAACGTCAAAGCCTGAACTCCACATTCTTCGACCCTTATGTTTCTGGATCGATTAAGATGGACTATTTGTGAGCAGGATTGGACATTAATTGATCCTTATCTATTCTTTTAACTTTACGAGATTGCTTCCTACAAGCTAAAGATGAATTAGCACAGAATTGAAAACTCAATGACATGCAAGCAATGATGAGGAGATAAACTACGAATACCTTATTTTTAGTTTTAGTTTTTAGTTTTAGAGATACAGCGCGGAAACAGGCCCTTCAGCCAACCGGGTCCGCGCCGACCAGCGATTCCTGCATATTAACACTATCTACATACACTAGGGACAATTTTTACATTTTACCAAGGCAATTTACCAATCTACCTGTACGTCTTTGGAGTGTGGGAGGAAACCGAAGATCTCGGAAAAAATCCACGCATGTCACGGGGAAAACATACAAACTCCGTACAGACAGCGTCGTAGTGGGGATCGAACACGGGTCTCAAGCGCTGTGAGGCAGCAACTCTACCGCTGCACCACCGCACCGAAATAGAATAGCAATGATTTTTTTCCTCATATAAATTGAAATGACACCAAAATAAACCCAATCCTTTAATATGCTCAAAATACTTACCTTTGTCACTTGTGATACTTACCTCAGTACATTTCTTAAAATAACAGATAAAGGAATTTCATGTGATTTTATTGTTGTATTCTTCAGTGATTGCACACGGTGCAATTTTAAACCAATAGTCGAGGTCCCACTGTTCCTGAATAGTGAAAAATAATTAAGGTTCATCCTATCACTCATTTGCGATTGTGTAGCTCATTAATATTGTTGCAGCGTGGCACTGAAATCACTACCAGGTTTTTACTGAGTTTCACCATTGTCAGTTATAGACAATAGACAATAGACAATAGGTGCAGGAGTAGGCCATTCGGCCCTTCGAGCCAGCACTGCCATTCAATGTGATCATGGCTGATCATCCCCAATCAGTACCCCGTTCCTGCCTTCTCCCCATATCCCCTGACTCTGCTATTTTTAAGAGCCCTATCTAGCTCTCTCTTGAAAGCATCCAGAGAATCTGCCTCCACCGCCCTCTGAGGCAGAGAATTCCACAGACTCACCACTCTCTGTGAGAAAAAGTGTTTCCTCGTCTCCGTTCTAAATGGCTTACTCCTCATTCTTAAACTGTGGCCCCTGGTTCTGGACTCCCCCAACATCGGCAACATGTTTCCTGCCTCTAGCGTGTCCAAACCCCCAACAATCCTATATGTTTCAATGAGATAACTTCTCATCCTTCTAAAAGGAGGATTGTTGGATTCTGGTTGGATTCTGGCTGAATTTTAATGGCAGAAGATACTTTAAAATTCCTAGAAGGAGAAACCAACTTTTGAAATGAAGCAAATATACAGTAAATTATGTCACAAAAAGGAGACTGTCGGAGGAACTCAGTGGGTGAGGCAGCATCTGTGGAGGGAAATTCCAGTCTTGATATAGCGATGTTACAATACCTACGTTCAGCGACGCTGCAGTTCTGCCACTGGCCGTGTGCGCGACTTTGGCGCCTTTGAGGGGGGGGGGGCGGGATTAAAATACAGTTTTCTCCTGCCGGTCCGAGATATATTTTCCCGGGCTGCTAGCTGATGCAGAAAAATCGTTCCGACTTCCATTCTCGTAAGTTTTTTTTTAAATCGCGGGACAATTTAATTGCCGGATTAAAATAAAAAAGCGACTTCTAACGCCATCAACGCCGACAACAGGACGGATCTCACGTAGGGGACAAAACTCGGGGTAAGTCGTCTATTTTACATATAAACTTGCTTCATAGGATGACTTTAATCAAAATTTCCTTGGCAAAAATGTGATTTTAGCCCCTTATACGAACCGGCAGTGTTTTTCCTGCCAATATGGGGTTCAAATTCACTGCAACCGCAACGTTCCAATCGATCACATTCCACAAAAACCCACTCGCAAGATGATTTAAAAGCCCATTAATTTACGGGAATTAAACATTAAATTCCTTCCATTTGGCCTATAAATTCATGACAATGAGATTTTAAAATCATGTTATATTGTGAATTCTTGTGTGAATGTTATTTGGACACTTAGGCTATTTACAAATGTTAACCTTTTCTTAAGAAATGGATAGATGTTTAGATCTAGTAATTGAATTTTGTAATTAGCTACAATTAGGTAACTAACTAATTATATGCTTTAATTTCAGGTCATCCAAGTAAGATTGTTTCATATTTGTTTCAGAATGCTTCAATCTATAATAACTGAACATTTCTTTCAGTTCTCTTAATTTTTAAGAAAGTTATGGGCTTTTGACTGTCCTCGATCACAGCTTTTGTGTTAAGTCAATGGAAAAGCAATAGGGAACAAGATGCTAATTTCCGAGTACGAAAATGGCCATAACTTTTTTTAATACTGAAGATATGAAAGTGAATTAGGTGTCAAATTAAACTTATTTTTATGCTTTATCTGATGGGATAAATTGCAGACTTGATTTTTAAAATCTCAAAATTTTGTAACATTGCTACTTGGTAGAAGGGTCCTGGCCTGAAAATAAATCACCAGCTCGGATAATCTGGCATCAATGACCTTGAAGCAGAGAAGAGCGAGGCAAGATTTGCCCGAGGCATAAAATAATGAGGGGCTCTGGTGAAGTAAATAGGAAGTGTTTTTGTCTCTTCCAAAGGGAATCAGAAATCCAGGGGGGCATATATATATTAAATAATTGCTAGAGGTCTAGTCTGGTGTTGTCTGGTGTAGTGTGATGTGCTGTGGTGTGGTGTAGTGTAGTCTGATGTAGTCTGGTGTGTTGTGTTGTGTTGTGTTGTGGTGTGGTGTGGTGTGTTGTGGTGTGATGTGATGTGGTGTGTTGTGTTGTGGTGTGCATTGGTGTGTTGTGTTGTGGTGTGTTGTGTTGTGTTGTGTTGTGTTGTGTTGTGTTGTGTTGTGTTGTGTTGTGTTGTGTTGTGTTGTGTTGTGTTGTGGTGTGTTGTGTTGTGGTGTGTTGTGGTGTGGTGTGGTGTGGTGTGTTGTGGTGTGGTGTGTTGTGGTGTGTTGTGTTGTGTTGTGTTGTGGTGTGGTGTGGTATGTTGTGTTGTGGTGTGTTGTGTTGTGTTGTGTTGTGTTGTGGTGTGTTGTGTTGTGGTGTGTTGTGTTGTGTTGTGTTGTGGTGTGCATTGGTGTGTTGTGTTGTGGTGTGTTGTGTTGTGTTGTGTTGTGTTGTGTTGTGTTGTGTTGTGTTGTGTTGTGGTGTGGTGTGGTGTGTTGTGGTGTGGTGTGTTGTGTTGTGTTGTGTTGTGTTGTGTTGTGTTGTGTTGTGGTGTGTTGTGTTGTGTTGTGGTGTGTTGTGCTGTGGTGTGTTGTGTTGTGGTGTGGTGTGTTGTGTTGTGTTGTGTTGTGTTGTGTTGTGTTGTGTTGTGTGGTGTTGTGGTGTGGTGTGTTGTGGTGTGTTGTGTTGTGTTGTGTTGTGGTGTGTTGTGTTGTGGTGTGTTGTGTTGTGTTGTGTTGTGGTGTGCTGTGTTGTGGTGTGTTGTGGTGTGGTGTGTTGTGGTGTGTTGTGGAGTGGTGTGTTGTGGTGTGGTGTGTTGTGCTGTGTTGTCTTGTGCTGTGGAGTGTTGTGTTGTGGTGTGTTGTGGTGTGTTGTGGTGTGTTGTGGTGTATTGTGGTGTATTGTGGTGTGTTGTGGTGTGTTGTGGTGTGATGTGCTGTGGTGTGGTGTAGTCTGGTGTGTTGTGTTGTGGTGTGTTGTGGTGTGGTGTGTTGTGGTGTGGTGTGTTGTGCTGTGTTGTCTTGTGGTGTGCTGTGGTGTGTTGTGGTGTGTTGTGGTGTGTTGTGGTGTGTTGTGATGTGCTGTGGAGTGTTGTGTTGTGGTGTGTTGTGGTGTGTTGTGGTGTGTTGTGGTGTATTGTGGTGTGTTGTGGTGTGTTGTGGTGTGTTGTGGTGTGATGTGCTGTGGTGTGGTGTAGTCTGGTGTGTTGTGTTGTGGTGTGTTGTGTTGTGTTGTGTTGTGTTGTGGTGTGGTGTGGTGTGGTGTGGTGTGGTGTGGTGTGGTGTGGTGTGGTGTGATGTGGTGTGGTGTGGTGTGGTGTGGTGTGGTGTGGTGTGGTGTGGTGTGGTGTGGTGTGGTGTGTTGTGGTGTGTTGTGGTGTGGTGTGATGTGGTGTGATGTGGTGTGGTGTGGTGTGTTGTGGTGTGGTGTGTTGTGGTGTGATGTGCTGTGGTGTGGTGTAGTCTGGTGTGTTGTGTTGTGGTGTGTTGTGTTGTGTTGTGTTGTGGTGTGGTGTGGTGTGGTGTGGTGTGGTGTGGTGTGGTGTGGTGTGGTGTGGTGTGGTGTGATGTGGTGTGGTGTGGTGTGGTGTGGTGTGGTGTGGTGTGGTGTGGTGTGGTGTGGTGTGGTGTGGTGTGGTGTGGTGTGGTGTGGTGTGGTGTGGTGTGTTGTGGTGTGTTGTGGTGTGTTGTGGTGTGGTGTGATGTGGTGTGATGTGGTGTGGTGTGGTGTGGTGTGGTGTGGTGTGGTGTGTTATGGTGTGGTGTGTTGTGTTGTGTTGTGGTGTGGTGTGGTGTGATGTAGTCTGGTGAGGTCTGGTGTGGTGTGGTCTGGTGTGATGTGGTGTGGTCTGGTCTGATGTGGTGTGTTCTGGTGTGGTGTGGTGTGGCCTGGTGTGGTGTGGTGTGGTCTAGTCTGGTCTCATCTGGTGAGGTCTGGTCTGGTGTGGTGTGGTCTGGTCTGGTGAGGTCTGGTGTGGTGTGGTGTGGTTTGGTGTGGTGTGTTCTGGTGTGGTGTGGTGTGGTGTGGCCTGATGTGGCCTGGCCTGGCCTGGCCTATACCAAGGTACAGTGAAAAGTTCTGTTGCATGGCAACCCATCAGCAGATAGACAATACATGATTACAATGCAGCCATCCACAATATACAGATGCCTGATAAAGGGAATAATATTTAGTGGAAGAAAGGAATAAAAGATGTGTCAAACCAGAGAGTGAGAGAGCTTGGAACTCAATGTGTAAAAGTGTATTTGAGACATTCTCGCATCTCAAAGTACTTGGATTTGTTTTGCCAAATAACTATGACCTGCGGGATTACAAACCAAGTGCTGAAAGATGAAATTAGCTCTTTGAGAACCAACCTAGATACAATTGAACAAATGGCCTCCTTCTGCAGGGCAAATTTTCCGTGCTTCTATGATGCATGGACCAATGTTGAAATTTCAAGGCAGTATGACAACCTCAGGCTGCATTCGCTTGAATTTAGAATTGTAAAAGAAAGAACTGATCAGGAAGGGAAAGGCACAAAAAGCTGGAGTAACTCAACGGGTCAGATAGCATCTCTGGAGAAAAGGAACGGGTGACGTTTCGGTTCGAGACGCTTCTTCAGACTTGACGGTTGACAGTGTTGACTCTGATTGGTTGACGACGAGCAGGTACACAAAATGTGAGCCTGACCTTTCAAGAATGAAATTAGGAAACCATTTTAAACACTAAGTGAGGTGGAAAATTGAAAATGGTGTCAATTAATAATATTAAATATCAGTTTGTTAGATTTCTATTACACAACTGTATTGATAAGTATAGACACAAAATGCTGGAGTAATTCAGCGGGACAGGCAGCATCTCTGGAGGGAACAAAAGGGTGATGTTTCGGATCGAGACCCTTCTCGACCTGAAACTATGAGGATGCAGGGTGACTTGGACAGGCTGGGTGAGTGGGCAGATGCATGGAAGATGCAGTATAATGTGGATAAATGTGAGGTTTTCCACTTATCTAAATGGTAGACAAAAGTGCTGGAGAAACTCAGCGGGTGCAGCAGCATATATGGAGCGAAGGAAATAGGCAAAGTTTCGGGCCGAAACCCTTCTTCAGACTGAAGGGGTGTCAAGTTGGGAAAAGGGGAAGTACAATGGGATCTGGGAGTCCTTGTTCATCAGTCACAGAAAGTAAGCATGCAGGTACAGCAGGGAGTGAAGATAGCGAATGGTATGTTGGCCTTCATAACAAGAGGAGTTGAGTATAGGAGCAAAGAGGTCCTTCTGCAGTTGTATAGGGCCCTAGTGAGACCACACCTGGAGTATTGTGTGCAGTTTTGGTCTCCAAATTCGAGGAAGGACATTCTTGCTATTGAGGGAGTGCAGCGTAAGTTCACAAGGTTAATTCCCGGGATGGTGGAACTGTCATATGTTGATAGAATGGAGCGGCTGGGCTTGTATACTCTGGAATTTAGAAGGATGAGAGGGAATCTTATTGAAACATATAAGATTATTCAGGGTTTGGACACGCTAGAGGCAGGTAACTCTGGATGCTTTCAAGAGAGAGTTAGATAGAGCTCTTAAAGATAGCGGAGTCAAGGGATATGGGGAGAAGGCAGGAACGGGGTACTGATTGGGGATGATCAGCCATGATGATATTGGCTGGCTCGAAGGGCCAAATGGCCTATTCCTGCACCTATTGTCTATTGTCTATTGAAACGTCACCCATTCCTTCTCTCCAGAGATGCTTCCTGTCCCGCAGACTTACTCCAGCATTTTGTGTCTATTAAGGGAAACCTGTCTTTCTCCCTTGCCAAATTCCATACAGACAGCATCCGTAGCCAGGGTCGAACCCGGGTCTCTTGGCACTGTAAGGCAGCAACTTTACCATTATGCCACTGTACCGCCAGCTACTCTCAATATATAAGACTATCACACAGATACGTAGAGTCATAGAGTCAAACAGCAAAGAAATACACCCTTTGTCCATGACATCAAGAATGCCATCTCCAAGCTATTTCCCTTTTGACAGCATTTGGCCCTTATCCTTCTAAACTTTTCTTATCCAAAGTACCTGTCCAAATTACATGACAAAAGAAATAATAAACCAAGAGGCTACATCTAAATAATGATAATAAAACTCCCAATCTTTTGTTTTTAATATGGCATCCATCATATAATTTAATTTAATATGTACATCTGCAAATACTTTATTTTTTATGTTCATTACTAATGTCTTCTTTAAAGGAAAATGGATCATACGTACAATCCGTTATAGCTGTAATTAGGTGGTCCTCTCCTCTCAAGTTATGGGCTCAGACTTCCTCTTTGTAGATGTATTGTGATTCTGAAATGCACAAGGGGCTCGTAGGATATCATTACCGGGCTGAATTTGTGAGATTTGTGAACGACCGACCGTGGCATATTTCCTGTGGTGCTCAATTTTAAGACGACAGCATAACTGGCATGCATGGGTCTCACGGAAATGAAATATGCGTTGGCCTAGAAATTAGAATTTTTGCACATTTAGACCTGAATCCTATCCCTAATGCATGGATAAATTTAGCATTCGTTGACAATAGGGTATCTCGTATGAAAGGTGCGATAGGTATTAAAAAATGTCAGGATGATTCACACCCAGAAGTGTGTTGAGCAGAATGTCTATGCTTCCTAAAGATTTCACCTAGTTTAAAACATCCACTCACACTTCACTGTGCAGCTACCAGAGAAATGTTTCACTCCTTCACGATACATTCCCCATGATAGCTGGACAAAATCAACAATGGCAGGCAGTAGATAAGACTGCTCGGTGAACTTTTGTAACTTTGACAGTGCCACAAACGTGGCAACTCTTGTGTACTGCCTGTGCTGTAGGGTTTTACCGGGTTGTATGCAACACAAAGCATTTCACTGTACTTAGGTACATTTGACAATAAAATGTCATGATCATCATTGTCATCATCACAATCTGTCACACAGGAGGCAGAAGAACCTGGGATAGAGAGTTAGAGAGAGCGAGTGAGAGGGAGGGGGGGGGTGGGAGAGAGGCGTTAGAGAGGGAGGGAGGGGGAGGAGTTAGAGGGAGAGGGAGAGATAGAGAGGGAGGGAGAGGGAGAGATGGAAAGAGAGAGGGGGAGAGGGAGGGAGAGAGGGAGGGAGAGCGAAAGGGGGGGGGAGAGAGATGAGAGAGAAGGAGGGAAAGTGAGCGAGGGGGAGGGGGAGGAGGAGGGGGAGGGAGAGGGGAAGGGAGAGGGGGAGGGAGAGGGGGAGGGAGAGGGGGAGGGAGAGAAAGACGGGGAGGGGGAGAGGGAGAGGGAGAGGGAGAAGGAAATGGGTGAAGGATGAAACAGCTTCAACAGCCACTCAAAGATGTCTTCCAGGATTAAGGCCTAAATGGGGTCTGAAACGAAGAAACCTGGCATTATGCCTGAACGTACACAAAGGCCAATGTCCAATGTAATCTCAGGTGCACACAAGATGTGTCAGGGTGATTTGCAAATCACTGCTTGCATCTGCAGAGTGAAGATCCTTACAGAAAACGTTGTTTTTTAAAAATGCAGTTTTCTGAGTTATTTAAGCAAGGTGGAAACAACCAGGAACTGGTGAGCTATTAAGTGATTAGAACAAAGATTAATTCATTCATGTGTTACAATCAGTGCATGTGCAGTAATGTGTCATCTGAGCTCCCCTTGCTTATTGATGTATCATTTTGGACTGAGGAGAGGGGGCATGCACACAGAACAATGGGTTTGCAATCTACTTAGGGGAAGTGTTTCTCTGTCAGACATCCACAATATCATCAACGTTTTGCTTATGCAAAGAGCTGGGAGATGAGATTATTTGTAGCTTTATATATACATTTTAAAAAGTAACCAGTTTCAATAAATTCAGACGGAGAATTTATGTGATGCTTTTATAAAGTGTTGGAGCTGAGGGAACCCTCAGTGATTCATGGTGACCATATCTATTGTAAGAGTCTAAAACTTTAGACACTTTAGCTCAAGACTAAATGAGTTGGTGTCCGAGGGTCTGGTACTGCAACGCATCAGGTAAGAGGAAATTTCAAGGGTAGAATTGATCGATCATGAAGAACATTCTGTGGAATTCTCTGCCTCAGAGGGTGGTGGAGGCCGGTTCTCTGGATACTTTCAAGACAGAGCTAGATAGGGCACTTAAAGACAGCGGAGTCGGGGGATATGGGGAGAAGGCAGGAACGGGGTACTGATTGGGGATGATCAGCCATGATGACATTGAATGGCGGTGCTGGCTTGAGGGCCGAATGGCCTACTCCTGCACCTATTGTCTTTTGTCTAACAGAAGGATTTAACTACAAGTAGAGTCTGGGGCTCATGTAACACATTGTCGCATAAGGTCCCCATCTCACATCACGTGATCTCCAAATGTTTCCACCTGTGGGAGAGTCTAGGACTAGAGGTCATATCCTCAGAATTAAAGGACGTTCCTTTCGGAAGGAGATGAGAAGGAATTTCTTTAGTCCGAGGGTGGTGAAAGCAAGAATTGCATTGTCCTATCTGGGACATATGACAATAAACTCTCTTGACTTAACTTGACTTGAATCTGTGGAATTCTTTGCCACAGAAGTCTGTGGAGACCAAATCAATGGATATTTTTAAAGCAGAAAGAGATAGATTCCTGATTAGTACGGGTATCGTGGGTTCCGGGAAGAAGGCAGGAGAATGGGGTTAGGAGGGAGATATAGATCAGCCATGATTGAAGGCAGAGTAGACAGAGTCATAGAGGGATAGAGTGTGGAAACACGCCCTTCGGCCCAACTTGCCCACACCGGCCAACACTAGTCCATTACAGTCTATTACAAACCTCACCTCCTTATCAACTGACGTTTATTACAAACCCACTGACTCCTATCGCCTGACGTCTATTACAAACCCACTGACTCCCACATCTATCTCGAATACACTTCTTCCCACCCTTATTCCTGCAAAGACTCTATCCCCTACTCCCAATTACTTGGACGGAGATGCTTCTTTTCTCCGAGTCGCATCTTCCACCCCCACCCCTCGCGGCCTACCAACCGGATTGGCGCGACCTTTCCTACCAGAGACCAGCCAGATCTTCTGCAGAGCTGAATTCCATCGTGAAGCGGGACGATTCCTTGCCGGGGATCGCCTGTGTTGGAGCTCCAGAGTGTTGGGCCTGCTCACTTTAACAACGTGGAGCCGTGGTCTGCGGGGCTTCTAGCCGCGGGCGGCGGTAACTTCAACATCACGTAGTCCTGGGATCCCTTACCAGGGGTCGCCAGTGTTGGAGCTCCGCCCAGCTCGGCCTGTGGACTTCGGAAGCCGCGGTCGATGCGGCCGATTCGGAAACTCCAAGCCGCTGAGTGTGTTCTTCCATTCCGACGTCAGAGTTCCAATCATCCCGGCGAGAGGGCCTGTACATCGGGCCGTCTGTAGCGGCGACTGAGGAGGGTTCTCGGCCCCGACCATGGGTGAACAAAGAGGAAGATGACTGAACTTTATTGCCTTCCCTCACATTGGGAAACGTTGATTCCACTGTTGGGGATGTTCATGTTAAATTCTATCGTGTATTGTGTTCTTTTTATTTGTATGGCTGTATGGTAACTCAAATCTCACAGTAACAATTGGTGCATGTGACATTAAACGTAACTTGAACTTGAATTTGCACTTGAACGACAAATTCCTCCATCTACGCCGCGTCTGCGCCCAAGATGAGGTGTTATTCCCTATAATCCTATAATAATTCCCTATTATAGGGTTAACGAGAAGCTGGTGTGACTTGGGTGGGGGAGGGATAGAGAGAGGGGAATGCTGGGGTTACTTGAAGTTAGAAAAATCAATATTTATACCACTGGGCTGGAAACTGCCCAAGTGAAATATGTTCCTCCAATTTAAATTTAGCCTTAAGCCCCTGTCCCACTTACGTGTCCTTGGCATGCTAATTACGCGACCTCATCTTCGCGTTGAGGTGCGACGGTCGCGCGAAGGTCGCGCGCGTCTTCATACGCCCGCATAGCCGTCTGGAGCGCGTGACATCATTTGAAGATGGACACAAAATGCAGAATTAACTCAGCGGGACCGGCAGCATCTCTGGAGAGAAGCAATGGATGATGTTTCGGGTCGAGACACTTCTTTAGTCTGAAAGAAGGGTCTTGACCAGAAACGTCATCCATTCCTTCTCTCCAGAGATGCTGCCGGTCCCGCTGAGTTACTCCTGCATTTTGTGTCTATCTTCAATTTTCTTGGCCCCGCTCTGGGAGTAGAAGTGGGGCCGGATCGGGATCCGCAACAGCCGTGAGCCCCAGGCCGAGTTAGACGATTGTTTGCCTGCTTCTGCTGCTGTTGGAGGTGAGACGTTGCGTCACGCCAGGGTCTTGGGCCTGTCCCACTTTGGCCGTCAGTTAAGTGACAGGCCGGTGGCGCGTGAAGATTTCGTTCAGTACAAAATTTCGGAACCCCCGTGCGATACCGCGCACAACTCCATACCCCTCCGCACTTCTCAGTGGGACCGGCCCCGCGCGGCCACACGATGCTCGTGTGCCTCAACGCGACGACAAGGTCGCGTAATTTGTGTGCCAAGGACACCTAAGTGGGACAGGGCCTTTACTCTGACAATAGAGGAGACCTAGGACAGAAAGATCTGTGTGGGAATGGGGAGGAGAATTAAAGTGTTTGGCAACTGGGAGATTAGCTAGGTTCAGGCGGACTGAGTGAAGGTGTTCAGCAAAATGATCGCCCAGTCTATGTTTAGTCTCGCCGATGTATGAGAGTCCACATCTTGAACAACGGATACAGTAGATGAGGTTGGAGGAGGTGCAAGTGAACCTCTGCCTAATCTGAAAGGACTGTTGGGGTCCCTGGACAGCTAACAATGGCCTGTTTCCTTTATCATCATTACTTTTTTGCATATCTTTCATTCATTGTTCTTTATCTCTCTACATCATCGTCTATATCTCTCGTTTCCCTTTCTCCTGACTAGTCTGATGAAGGGTCTCGACCCGAAATGTTACCCATTCCTTCTCTCCAGAGTTACTCCAGCTTTTTGTGTCTATCTTCCGTTTAAACCAGCATCTGCCGTTCCTTCCTACACATTGAGTATAGAAGGCTGCAGCATAACTAGATGGAAGTTGGGCCGCACTGTGGCATGGCGGTAGAACTGCTGCCTTACTCTGCCAGAGACCCGGGTTCGATCCTGATTACGGGGGGGATTCTGTACGGAGTTTGTACGTTCTCCCTGTGACTGCGTGGGTTTTCTCCGGGTGCTCCAGTTTCCTCCCACACTCCAAAGGCGTATAGGTTAATTGTCATCTGTAAATGAATGTCCGTAGTGTGTAGGATAAAGCTAGTGTACGGGGTGATCGCTGGTCGGCGCAGACTCGATGGGCCGAAGGATCTGTTTCCGCACTGTTAGTCTAAAGTCTAAAGTCTAAAATATTGTGGAAGAAAGATTGCAGTGGCTGAAAAGCTATTCAAAGCTATTGATGCAATAAGCCTTTCAGTACAAACAAGTAACTGCAAAATCAAGTGCAAGCATTTCCCGAAATCAATTTGATTAAGTTTTATACTTTAGATAAATTGATAATACATGACAGATGATTTGGGATGGCATGGCCAGGTAGCCATTAAGGACCTTCCGTGCGCCTGTGTATACGTCTGAGTCAGAGGCCATTGAGCTTCAATGGTGACAAATGACTATATTCTAAATTTAATTTAGTTTAGTTTATTTTATTTTAGTTTAGTTTAGTGATATAGCATGGAAACAGGTCCTTTGGCTCACCGATTCCGCGCTGACCAGCAATCCCACACACTAACGCTATCTATCCTACACTCACTAGAGACAATTACCAAGCCAATTAACCTACAAAACTCTACGTCTTTGGAGTGTGGGAGGAAACTGGAGATCCCAGCGAAAACCCACGCAGGTCACGGGGAGAACGTACAAACTCCATACAGCCAAGCACCCGTAGTCAGGATCGAACCTGGGTCTCTGGTACTGTAAGGCACCAACTATACAGCTGCGCCACCATGCCGCGCAACAAAACGTTGAGTACTTTTAATGCCTGGCACATTCATTCATTGTTTCCCTGCATCAATAGCTATTGTCAGTATCCTGGTACATTTCATACCTCTCAATAGTTCATTGATCTCTTCTGATCTCAACTTGGCTTGGAGTTTCAATACAGCTTTCAAGAGAACTGATTGTTTTCCACTGAACATACCTCATTGTCATGACTGCCTCAAGGTGAACAGATATATCTACGTGCATGCACACATTGCTAGTTAGTTTTGTTTATTGTCAAATGTACCGAGGTACAGTGAAAGGCTTTTTTGTTGCGTGCTATCCAGTCCGCAGAAAGACTATGCATGATTACAATCAGCCGTCCATTGTGTACAGGTACAAGATAAAGGGAATAACGTTTAGTGCAGGATAAAGTTCAGTAAAGTCCCATTAAGATCTGAGGGTCTCCAATGAGGATTAAAGATAGTGTGAGGGTCTTCAATGTGGAACCAGTCAGTGATTTGTATAAATAAGGTATAAATAAGGTTGATCAGTTTCCAAAACACGTCCAAACAGGCTGTGTGTGATCTCTGCTATGCCATGCTCTTTATCTGCCCAGCTGTACTTTGTGATCCTAGAACTGGTGACTGCTTGCATCAATGCATTCAACAGGATTAGTTTAAAGGCTGGTTCTTACTTATATCATTGACTCCTACGCTAATTGCTTCTGTGCTGTATGATTCCTTGAATCTACAACTGTATATCGTTTGCCCATGGCTGTCTTTTCCCCAAGAAACACCAGGCTCTCAATTTATTTGAGTGGGCTTCTTAAAGGGAAATGACTTTTATTTGTTTCTGGTTTAAATAAAAAAAAACATTTTACAATCTCCAGGTCCGAATGTTTGACATTATTTTGTTCTCGTCAGTTTTTAATCTCACTATTCCTGGCAGGAAAGAATAAACAATTTGCACTCTCTTTGCAGCTTGGAGAATCAGGGAAAGGAAGAGGATTTACTGAGGGGTAAACAAATGATTTACTGCACTGAAGCTTGCCTGTGTAGACTCACCTCAACGTCCCCTTAAAAACCTGTAGCTCAGTTCCACATGAAGGGATATCAGAAAGTTGGGCAGAGTGGCCTGAGGAGTGATTAATGGAGTTTAATTTAGATAAGTGCAAGGTGTTGCATTTTTTGAAGTCAAACCAAGGCAGGATAAATACAGTGAATGGCACGGCCCTGGGGAGTGTTGTAGAGCAGAAGTATCTGGGAGTGCAGGCACATACTTCCTTGAGAGTGTGTAACATGTAGATAGGGTCGTCAAGAAGGCTTTTGGTACCTTGGTCTTCATCAGTAAGGTACTGGCGAGAGAAGTTGGGATGTTATGTTACAGTTGTGCAAGGCATTGGAGTGTTGTGTTCTGTTTAGGTCACCCTGCCATAGGAAGGATGTAATTAAGCTGGAAAGAAGATTCGTGAGGATGTTGCCAGGATTTGAGGGCCTAAGCTATAGAGAGAGGTTGGGTAGGGTCGGACTTTATTCATTGGAGTGCAGGAGAATGAGGGGTGAACTTGTAGAGGTGTATAAGCTCATGCTGAGAATGGATAGGTTAAATGCAGTATTTTATCCAGTGTAGGGGAATCAAAAATCAGGAGATACGGTGAGAAGGGAAAGATTCTTGAACCCGAGGGGCAACTTTTTCACACAGAGGGTGGTGGGTATATGGAACAAGCTGGCAGAAGTGGTAGTTAACAACATCTAAAATACATTTGGACAGGTACATGGGTAGGAAAGGTTTAGAGGGAATTCACTGTATTAAAGGTGTTATGAAAATGACCAAACTCTGTTACATAACAGAGTTTATACATAATTGAAAAACATTCTATATCACAAGAAAATTCCAAGGCTCCCCTAAAGTCAAGCATATTTTTGACTATTGGTTTTAATGTGTTAGAGCTATGCAAGACCAAATGAGCTGTACTTATTGTCTTCCAAACCGGCGTAACCTTTTCATTGCTAAATATGAGAGATCGCAAAAAGCTTCATCGCAGAGGGTTACTGTCCAATGATCACCTTTTTACTTCATGAAAAGCAATTCTCTGTCAAAGCTGGATTAATGAAAAACGTGCCACCACTACCAGCAATGAGCCTAGTTAGTGCACTTGCTAATGAATCATCAGTATGTCTTCTGATTGCCTTACCCTATCTGCACTTATTGGATTAGTGCCTTCTTGCATATAAAACACAGTAGTGAAAATATTATTATTGACAATTCATGACAAAATTTAGTACAGAAAATGAATACTGAATTAAGATTTTCCCTGCAACAGAAATATTTTAGGTAAAGCATTTCAAATGTTGATTTAATTGGGAACTTTGGGGTGAGGATTATGAAATCCTGAGACTTAGACTTAGTTCCTACCACACTGTTGAGTGCATTGGGCAGCAAGCTTTCGCCATTCTGTTCTGTTATGTGCAACATCTTCCACCCTCATTAGGCTTGCTTCCAAATCCTTCTGGGATGTACGCCTCCATGTGAGTTTTGGTCGGCCTCTTTTCCTTCTTCCATCAGGTTGCCATGTCGTTGCTATCTTAGGTGCACATTCTGGTGACATTATGAGTACATGTCCTGCAAATTTTATCCTGCGTACCTCTATGTCCTGGCTGAGAAGCTTTGTTGCTGTTTCAGGGTAGATCTCCTCGTTTGTGATGTGGTCTCTGCAGCTGGTCTTCAGGATTTTCCTCAAGCAGCGTTGTTGGAATGCATCCAATTTATTTTTCATCTTCACATTGATTTTCCATGTCTGACTGGCATAGAGGGCTGTAGGGAGGACTACGGACTGGAAGAGCTTGACTTTTAGCATCTTGGATATCCCGCCACTAGACGATATTGGCTGCATTTGTCTGAAGACTGATGTAGCTTTACCAATTCGGGAATTGATGTTGACCTCTACATCTCCATCTACTGCGAACATGCTGCCAAGATAGGTAAATCTTGTGGCGTTTCCACAGGTTCCCCATTGATTATCAGTTGGTCTATTGGCTGCTGGTCTCCAGTCTGCATGGTCATAGTCTTCTGGCACCTGATCTTTAATCCAACATTTGATGCATTCTCCTCCAGAGCAGTTGTCATCTTTTGAAGGGTGTGTCTCGACTCTGAAGGAGTCATTAGGCAGGAAATTGTGTTGGGTAGACTGATGGGACTGAAGGCTGATAAATCCCTTGGGCCTGATGGTCTGCATCTCAGGGTACTTAAGGAAGTGGCTCTAGAAATCGTGGATGCATTGGTGGTAATTTTCCAATGTTCTATAGATTCAGGATCAGTTCCTGTGGATTGGAGGGTAGCTAATGTTATCCCACTTTTTAAGAAAGGCGGGAGAGAGAAAACAGGGAATTATAGAGCAGTTAGCCTGACGTCGGTGTGGGGAAGATGCTGGAGTCAATCATAAATGATGAAATTGCGGCACATTTGAATAGCAGTAACAGGTTCGGTCCTTGTCAGCATGGATTTACGAAGGGGAAATCATGCTTGACTAATCCTCTGGAATTTTTTGAGGATGTAACTAGGAAAATGGACAAGGGAGAGCCAGTGGATGTAGTGCACCTGGACTTTCAGAAAGCATTTGATAAGGTCCCACATAAGAGATTAGTGGACAAGAGTAGGGATTAACGGGTCCCTTTCAGAATGGCAGGCAGTGACTAGTGGGGTACCACAAGGCTCGGTGCTGGGACCGCAGCTATTTACAATATACATCAATGATTTAGATGAAAGAATTCAAAGTAACATTATCAAATTTGTAGATGACACAAAGCTGGGTGGCAGTGTGAACTGTGAGGAGGATGCTATGAGAATGCAGGGTAACTTGGACAGGTTGCGTGAGTGGGCAGATGCATGGCAGATGCAGTTTAATGTGGATAAATGTGAGGTTATCCACTTTGGTAGCAAAGGCAGATTATTATCTAAATTGTGTCAAGTTGGGAAAAGGGGAGGTACAACAGGATCTGGGTGTCCTTGTTCATCAGTCAATGAAAGTAAGCATGCAGGTACAGCAGACAGTGAAGAAAGCGAATGGCATGTTGGCCTTCATAACAAGAGGAGTTGAGTATAGGAGCAAAGAGGTCCTTCTGCAGTTGTACAGGGCCTTAGTGAGACCACACCTGGAGGATTGTGTGTAGTTTTGGTCCCCTAATTTGAGGAAGGACATTATTGCTATTGAGGGAGTGCAGCGTAGGTATTCTCGGAATGGCAGGACTGTCATATGCTGAGAGAATGGAGCGGCTGGGCTTGTATATTCCGGAGTTTAGAAGGATGAGAGGGGAACTTATTGAAACATATAAGATTATTAAGGGCTTGGACACGTTAGAGGCAGGAAACATGTTCCCGATGTAGGGGGAGTCCAGAACCAGGGGCCACTGTTTAAAAATGTGGTAAGCCATTTAGAACGGAGATGAGGAAACACTTTTTCATACAGAGAGTTGGGAGTGTGTAATTCTCTGCCTCAGAGGACGGTGGAGGCCAGTTCTCTGGATACTTTCAAGGGAGAGCTAGATAGGGCTCTTAAAGATAGCGGAGTCAGGGGATATGGGGCGCAGGCAGGAACTGGGTACTGATTGGGGATCATCAGCCATGTTCACATTGAATGGCAGTGCTGGCTCGAAGGGCCGAATGGCCTACTCCTGCACCTATTGTCTTTTGACTCTGCAAGTAGTGCAATGTCATCGGCAAATTTAGGTCTGTGAGGCATCTTCCTGTTCTCCACAGTATTCCAAAGTCAGGTTTGTTCATTGTCTTCCGCATGACATAGTCAATCGTGACAATAAACAGTAAGGGGGATAGAAGGCAACCTTGTCTTGACAATGTCAAAGAATTCTGTGTTCCCTGAATCAACCATGATTCAGCAACTGGATCTCTTGTAAAGGTTCTTGAAGATGTTTACGAAAGCCTCTGGGATGCCATACACTTTAAGAATATGCCACAGGGTGTCTCTATGTACACTATCAAATACCTTTTTGAAATCAACAAAGTTTATCGGTATTGGCTTCTGAATTTCCAGGCATTGTTCTACCACATTTCGTAACACAAAGATTTGTTCACTGCAGGATCTTCCCATGCGGAATCGCGCAAAATTCCAAGGTCCTCTTTAGCACCATCACCTCCATCATCTGTCCTGCCACCAGCACCAGCCTAACTGGGTCCCCTGCTAAGTGCGAGGAATTTACCACATTTTTCACCAGCAAGGTAAAGAATATAAGAACGAATATTTCCCCTCCCACCCGTGACCTGGCTGTCTCATTGGTCTTCAAAATTAGACAGTTTCCAACCCGTTACTCTACCCTCCCTTGTAAAACTGATCACCACCATGAAATCTACTACCTGCCCCCTCGACACTGTCCCCTCTGCGATCCTAAAGGACGTAATTACAACAGCTGGTCCCAGCATCCTCGCCATCTTCAACAGCTCTCTGGCCACTGGCACTGTATCTACCTGCTTCAAGCATGCGGTGGTCCAACCACTCCTGAAAAAACCTAACCTCGCCCCACCTTGCCAAGCAACTACAGACCAATTTCTAAACTGCCTTTCCTCTCAAAAGCCCTTGAAAAGGTAATTTTAAGTCAACTTATACCTTACCTTCACCAAAACACTATCTTGGAAACTTTCCAATCAGGTTTCAGGGCTCACCATAGCACAGAGTCTGCCTTGTTGAAGGTACACAATGACCTACTCCTCACCGTTGACTCCGGCGACTGTGCAATTCTGCTCCTTCTTGACCTCAGCTCAGCATTTGATACTGTTGACCACACCATCCTAATTGACCGTGTCCTGTATGGGGTTGGTATTGATGGCACTGCCCTGAGCTGGTTCATCTCCTACCTCACAGGTAGGAGTTTCTCGACTAACATAGGCAACTCATTCTCCTCCCCAGCTAATCTCTGCTGTGGGGTTCCACAAGGTTCCATCCTTGGCCCCATTCTCTTCTCCCTGTATATGCTCCCCTTATGCCAAGTCATTGAAAGGCACGGCATTTCCTTCCATTGCTACGCAGACGATACACAACTCTATCTCCCCCTGAAGCCCAAAAACCAATCAAATCTGTTTAACCTTAACCACTGCCTCGAGGATATAAAGTGTTGGATGGCCCAGAACTTCCTCCAACTAAACGAGAGTAAGTCTGAGGTCATCCTTCTCGGCCCCTCGGACTCAATCAAAATGATAGCAGGCAGCCTTGGAAGCCTTACCCCACTACTCAAACCTCACGTCAAAAACCTTGGCGTGATATTTGACTCAGCACTGAAATTTGACAAACAAGTCAATGCCGTGGTAAAAGCTAGCTTCTTTCAGCTTCGGACGATAGCTAAAATAAAACAATTCCTCCAGTTTGATAACCTGGAAAAGATCATCCACACATTCATCTCCTCCCGCCTAGATTACTGCAACTCCCTTTACACTGGCATCAGCCAATCTTCCCTGTCCCGCCTGCAACTGGTCCAAAACGCCGCAGCGAGACTCCTGACGGGCACCTGAAAAAGGGACCACATCACCCCGATCCTGGCCCCTCTCCACTGGCTCCCTGTGCGGTTCCGTATAAACTTCAAGATCCTCCCCCATGTCTACATAAAAAGTCTTCTCACCCACCACTCCACCTCCAGGACCCTCAGATCGGCCGACTTGGGGTTGCTGAATATCCCACGGTCTAGGCATAAGCTCAGGGGCGACCGCGCCTTTGCGGTTGCAGCCCCTAGACTGTGGAACAGCATCCCCTTTCCCATCAGAACTGCCCCCTCCATCGACTCTTTTAAGTCAAGACTAAAGACTTATCTATACTCCCAAGCCTTTCCTAACGTCCTCTGAATGAGGGCTACATGTATATATGTAGTTTGTTTTGTTGTGCTATTCTTATAACAAATGTAAAGCACTTTGGCCAACGAGAGTTGTTTTTTAAATGTGCTATATAAAT
>CM075978.1:13257734-13310234 GCA_038087875.1 Malacoraja senta | reverse complement strand
AGGGGCATTACTTCATCATGGTGATTCACAGGCGAGAGGACCAAACAGCTGATCTCAAGATTTTTTAAACATTCATAATTTTTTATTTTTTAGCGATCGGAAAAATCCTTGGGGCTGCTGCAGCGGAGGAGGACTGTGAGTAAGATGGCGAAAAAGTCATAGCGATATAGGGTTGCGTTTTTTCTAAAATCAATTAACAATGTAGACAGGAAGTGGTCAAGATGAGACTTTTAGTATAATAATAGATGTGTGTGTACTTGTGAGTATGTACATATATACACACTGAACTTTTTTGTTCTCTCTTGTTTATTACTGTATATTGTTTACAGTGTACTATGTTTACATATTCTGTTGTGCTGCAGCAAGTAAGAATTTCATTGTTCTATATGGTACACATGACAATAAAGCACTTTTGACTCTAATTTTACTTCGGAGTCACGTTTGTGACTACGTGAAGAAGACCCGTCAGGGCGCATGCGCGTCATTACGTCGGTTGCATTGGCGCACAGACAGCGGGAGGACAGAGCTCCTCTCGATGTAAGTACTTTTAGGGTATTTTTAAAGAGTTTTAAAGCTCCAGCTAAGTCTGAAACTTGTCAGAAACTTAACTGGAGTAAAATAAGTTCCTTGACTGTGGTGCTGTGCTCTGTGTTTTGTCATAGGCAGCACCACGGTGAAGACGAGCAGGGGAGGATAGAGCTCCTCCTGTAGCAGGTACTTTTAAAGTACTTTTATAGTTTTAAAGCTCCAGCTAAGTGGGAAGCTTAGCTGGAGGGAAACGTTTATTTTGTGGTGCTCTGTGTTTTTTATTACAGGCAGCACCATGATGAAGACGACCAGGGGAAGGGCAGCCACAGGTAAAGCATAGGAGAGCCGCGGGAATGCGGTCTGTCGCTGACTGGGAGCGGGGCGACTTCAGACTGAGTGCTAAAAAGCACCAAAGCCAACGCCTGTTGGGCGTAAGGCACAGGGAAGTCTGGGAGGCCCTCGGACTCAACTGAGTCGGGCCAAAACGAGCCTGTACGGGGCTGGAGACGTTTTTTAAACGGTTCTCCCAAATGGAGCACCTCATCCAGAGGTTGCTCCAGAAACGCACACTCCGGGGAGGAGTTGTGTGGGCGGTAGGCTGCAGAAAGGCCACGCCGGCAGCACCTGGTAGAGGGCTGCTTAAAGCACCCTCATGCATGAGGTGAGTGCAGGGGGTCAGCTAAGGTCTGACCCCGACTCTGACTGAGACTTGGAAATAGCGAAGAACGGCCGTTGTCAGAGATCCATTCTCTGGCAGCACGATTCGCTGTCCAGTCAGAGTATGGAGTGCCACTGGGAGAAGAGCTGGCCTCCACGATAGGGTCAGCTCAGTTCTGACCCGATTCTGACGGAGACTTTGTTGAATAGCGAAGAAAGGCCGTTGTCAGAGTTCCCATCTCTGGCAGTACAATTCGCTGTCCAGTCAGAGTCTGGAATCACCAAGAGACGGGGTAACTGCGAGTTGCTGAAGGTGCCAGCAGTGAACCGGGTGATATGGAGCCAGATGGGCATGGGCGTGCAGTGCCCAGGAGATGAAGCTGCAGAGAATCCGGAAATTGCTTGGCTCAGGAATCATGGCGTTCGCGAGAACGGTGGATGGAGGGCATGTGTCGGAGACGCAACAAGAGGTACTAGGGTTGCTTTGTAGCACCCATTTTTTAGATAAATTGTCTCAGGGAAAGTGCCATTCGGCCCACCATTAATTCCAAGATTGCAGTATTTTTCCAGCCTAGCAACATACAGCCGGCAAACCTACTCTTTGGAGAGGACCTCGCCAAGAGTGTCAAGGACATGGATGACGAGGCAAAGACGTTGGGCTTGATCAAGCCACCGGCAGTCGGCAAGGTTCCAAAAAAGAAAGTACCCCTACAAACGAAGCGGGAACATGGTCAAACATCCACCAGGTACCAAGGAGGTAGGTGGGCCTGGTTCTCAGGTGCACATATCAAATGTGACACAACTTAAACTGGGGTACATTACATCTGTTTGTGGGATGAATGGAAGCAAATTACCTTAGCTCTGTTAATACAGAGTGTTATTCAAAGGTTTTGAATGGATTTCAATCCAGATTGTGATTTGCACATTCAGCATGTTCTTGGTAGAACTATTCAGTTTTCATTAACAGAACAGATGGATATTCAGACTGCGCTTGCAAGCTTATGTGATAAAGGTGTAATTATAAGTTTGTTCACCAACCCATCAATTTGTGTCTAATATTTTCCCAGGCCAAAAAAGGATGGGGGATGTAGTATAGACATTGTAAGATGGAATTGTCACTGCCAAGCAACTGGGCAAGAGGATGCTATATGGCGACTCTAGATGCACATTACTCAATGTCTGTTTATTTGCAGGATATTTGAAATTCACCTGGATGGATCAACTATGGCAACAAAATTGTTAAAACCTATAATAGGCATGCTGAAAGGCCTGGGTACAGGTGTTCATGGCTTATCTCGATGATATCTTGATTACAGGGGTATCCAAGAGAACAGCTGAAGTAACAGGTGATAGTTGTTAAATCCAATTTTCAAAGATTGGGCATTAGCTATCCAGAGGAATCCAAATTAACACCTGACTATTTGGGTCACAATTGATTCAATTAAGTGACTATGCCCAGGGAAAAAAGGGTAGAGCTAATTGACAGGTGTATCAATCTAATTGAGGCATTAAGGATATATTCAGGTCATTATAATAAACCTATGCAGTAAAGGCTATTTCTGATTTGCAATGGGATTCACCATGTGTCCAGAAGTTATAGCAAGGTAATGCTTGACCAGCCTTCCATGATTTTGCAGATGAATGTCAGTGCACTCGGGTGAGGTGTCACGGATACGAGTTTCAGCTGTGGAGGCAGATGGACTGAGCAAGAGGCATCATTTCTGCAGACATGGGCAATTAACTATAAAGAGGCTTATTGCTCTAACAAATGTAATCTGCATGTTCAGTTTCAGATTGACAATAATACGCAAGTGGCCTATACATTAATGTGACAGATTGGCTAATCACATTTGGGCTTGGTGCATGGAAAAATATATTTCAGCTATTTATCTACCAGGCAGATTCTACACAGTGGCAGACGCCAAGTCACGAAAGTTCCATGAAAACATAGATTGGATGTTAAACCAGGAGGTGTTCAATAATATAGTACTTGTATATGAATGCCAGATATCGATTTGTTTGCATCAAGGTTCAACCATCAGCAGCCTAAATAGGTTTCATGGAAACCAGACCAGGTGGCAGTTGCAATTGATACTTTGACGTTACATTGGGGTGGTATGTTTTATATATTTTCCTACCATTATGCCTAATAGGTCGGAGTCTGCACGAAATCAAGCAGGATGCCGCTTTGGGGGTGCTTGTAATATCTAATTGGCCGAATCAAGCATGGTTCCCTTTGATGTTACAGTTAGGGATCAAACCTCTTTTTGGTGGTTCCCAAGCGTAGGAATTGACTGAGCATCCGCTAACACAGGAAAGTCATCTGTTATGTGATTGTATTGACTTGTTAATTTGCAGGTTTTAAGAAGGCCATACCTGAAGCACGGACTGTCTGGGTGAACGATGGACATGCTCACTGTAGCCTGGAGAAAGAGTACTCAAAAGGGGTATGTTACTTATGTAAACAATGGGAGCAATATTGTGTACAAAATAATATTGACTATAGTACTACAGGTATTGTGGATATTTTAGAGTTCCTGTTGACACTCTACGACGATGAGGGGCTCAGTTATAGCACCATTAATACAGCTTTAAGTGCTTTGTCATCGTATGGTTTGGATGGGGTCAGGAAAGATCCTATTGAGTTTCATCATATTATAGCTGGATTGATGAAAGGAATTTCAACTCAAAAGCTCCTAAACCCAGGTATATGGCGATCTGGGATGTAAGTGTGTTCCTCAAGATGCTTCGACAGTAGGTTCCTGTCATGTCTCTGAATTTGCCAAACTAATCATGAAAGTGGTTATGCTCTTGGCATAGGTTCAGCATAGCAAGTGCAGAGTTTGCAAAAGCTTCTGCTAGACAGGATGGAAGTTGCTGAAGAGAATGTTATGTTATATAATTGCGTCCTGTTTAAGCAGAGCAGGCCAGGTGTCACAGGGTTGTTAATATTGTGTTTCAGCATAACTAACTGATCCATGTTTATGTGTAATGGCACATTTATTTTCATTATATTGAAGCTATAAAGACCTTAAGAAATGTGGAAACAGCATTGTTTATCAGTTACATGAAGCCACACAGGAGAGTGTTAGTGCAGACTATCTCAAGGTGGTTTAAAGCAAATGTTGATTAAGGCAGGTATTAACACTGAAGTGTATATATCCTTTTTTCCACTAGTGCAGCAGTAACGTCGTCGGCTAAGGCGATGGATGTTCACAGCGGCCATATTTTTATAGGTGCCGGGTGGTCGAATGAATTTTTTTTTTTTAAATTTGACCATCGGCCGATCGCTGATCGGAGAGAGGCTGTTTGCAAATTCAGGATTAAGTCCTGTTTAGTTTCCCCTGGGATAGAGGGGTTACTGCTTGTTTTGATTATTCAAATCAATTGTTACTGCATGATATTCACATTTCATGTTTAACACATTATTGATTGTTTCTCATCGAAAGTCAATCAATGCAGTGAGAAGCCGGGATTTGGATCTGCGGCATAAAATCACAGAGCTTTGAACCCTTCACGTAGTCACAAACGTGACTCTGAAGTAAAATAGTAAGATTAAACGAGAACTTACCAAGTTTGAAGTTTGATCTTTATTTTATGAGGAGTTACGTTGGTGATTACGTGCCCGCCACGCCCAACCCTCTCTCATAAAAAAGGTCATATGGTAGTTCTCATGTTGCTCATCTTAATATGTTACTTCAAACATTGTGTTATCTGTGATTTCATACCGCTGCTTTGAATATTGACGCGCATGCGCCCTGACGGGTCTTCTTCACGTAATCACCAACGTAACTCCTCATAAAATAAAGATCAAACTTGGTAAGTTCTCGTTTAATCTTACTATTCATGTGAACTCACTCATTATGATAGTGTATGCTGAATTGATATATTTTCCCAAAGACTAGCACATTTTGTTGGGGTAGGGAGGGGGAGATAGGTCAGTCTTATTAATCATTTTCAGATTTTATTATTAATGCTCTCCGTACGGAGTTTGTACGTTCTCCCCATGACCGCATGGGTATTTTCCGGATTCTCCAGTTTCCTCCCACACTCCAAAGACGTACAGGTTTGTAGGTTTATTGGCTTGGTATAATTGTAAATTGCCCCCAGTGTATATAGGATCGGTGCGGACTCGGTGAGCTAAATGGCCTGTTTCCGCGCTGTGTCTCTAAACTAAACTGAACTAGGCCTTTCCAGGTGGGAGGAATGTAGTAAAGATGATGGAGCAATTGAGAGTAATGGTTGGTGGAAAAATTGAAAAAATCTTGTATGTTTTCGCAGAAATATTGTATTCAGTTATTCTCCCTATGATCCATAAAGACTTGCACGAAGTGGGGATTTATCCTCGATGAAAAGGTGCAGGTTATTAATTTGACCGCTTTCCCTAGCGATGTTACAAAATTTCCTTTAGCGGCGCTGCAGTTCTGCCACTGGCCGCGTGCACGACTTTGGCACCTTTGAGGGGGGGGGGGCGGGATTAAAATGCCGTTTTCTCCTGCCTGCCGGAGGCGGATTTCCTCGGGCTGCTAGCTGCTGATGAAAAATTGACCGGACTTCCGTTCTTGTTATGTTTTTTTTTTAAATCGCTGGACAATTTAATAGCTGGATTAAAATAAAAAAGCTACTTCTAATGCCCTCAACGCCTACAACGTGACAGATCTCAAGAACGGGACAAAACACGGGGGTTTACAAATAAACTTGCTTCTTGGGATGGCTTTAATCAAATTTTACATTGCGAAAATGTGATTTGGGCCGCATACGAACCGGCAGTGTTTTTCCTGCCGATATGGGGTTCAAATTCACCGCAAATGCAACGTTCCAATCGATCGCGTTCCAAGAAAACCCACTCGCAAGATAATAATAATAATAATAAATTTTATTTATGGGCGCCTTTCAAATCTCAAGGACACCTTACAGATTTTACAGAATGAAATAAATAGTAAAGACATCACAAGTACACAAATTAAAAACAGAATTCAATCCGAACACAAAAATCAAAAACACAGTATGGAAGAGAGAGCAGCGGCTGCTAATACGCGCCAGCGTCCACTCCCCCTTCCGTCAGCCATCTTGGACACAAAGTAAAACAATCAATTAACATTTACATTTACACACAAAAATCATCCCCCCACAATGATTACCACTGTGGGGGAAGGCACAATATCCAGTCCCCAACCCCAGTTCTCCCAAAGACGGCATATTGAGGCCTCCACAGTTGCCTCTACGGAGGCCCGATGTTCCTGGCCATTCTCGCCGGGTGCAGTTGTCCCGGCGTCGGGAGAGTCCTCGCAGCGGCTGGGACGGCTGGAACGGCCGATCTCCTATTGGAGTCCGTGGCACCTGAAGCTAACAAGGCCGCGCCGATTTGGAGCTCAGAGGCTCCCAATGTTGGAGTCGACGCCGCCGCCCGCGGCTTGTCGCTCCGCAGTCCCGCAGCCCGGAGGTGTTGAGCTCGGCGGTCGCAGCTCACCGGAGCTCCAGCGTGTCGATCCAGCGCGGCGACCCAGGCAAGGCATCGCCCGCTCCGCTCCGCTCCGCGATAGCGCTCCAGCGCTGTGCCGCCACCAAAGCTGAAGGTGCGAGGCGGTCCCCGCCAGGAAACGCCGCTCCAGGCCCGCTGGTAGGCCGCAAGGACGGGTCGACGGGGCAGCCCGGAGAAAAAAGCCGCCTCACCGACCAGGTAGGGACCTAAAAATAGTTTCCCCCATTGCCCCCCCACAAGAAAAGTCAAATTCCCCAGGAAAGACAGACATAGTTAACTAAAAACTAAAGAAAAAAGTGAAATTAACGGACGGCTGCTGGTTAGCAGCTGTTCCCCAAGATGGCTCCTCCTCCTATGATCATATAAATGCTCTTTTTTTTGGACAATCATGTCACAAGAGCATCTAAATCGTCTATATTTTGTGTTATTGTCTATCCATAGTCAATATTGTTATACTAAATATCAGTTTTAGTCCCATGTATTGTGCAAAAAAAAACCATTTAAATTATATTGAGTGGATGTTTCTAGATTCATTTATGGGAATTAAACATCAAATACCTTCCATCTGGCATATGAATTCATGACAGTGAGATTTAAAAATCATGTTATATTGTGAATTCTTGTGTGAATGGGATTAGTTTGTTATTTGGATAATTAGGCTATTTAAAAAATATATCCTTTTCTTAAGAAATGGAATCGAGAGGACATTCTTAATGGGGAAAGTAGTGGGCAGAAAGACATGTCATGCGTGGTTTGAAGAGCAAAAACTTGTAGTTTACAATGCTAAAATTGAGCAGTTGAGGAAAAACAAGGTGTGCAGTTGCTTATTGGTTACAATCTGAGGAGTATGATGATGCTACTGATTATGATATGCCAATGTACCAGCTAGCAACTGATCTTCTCCATAAAGACTTGGTCTATTGCTAGAAATTGTGATTTATTTACCTATCTGTTACGGACTTACAGCAGATAATACAATAATATTAAAGTTCTGATCTTGAGAATATCACATTTTTGAATTTTCAAGGCAGTCTGGGTATTACTTTTTCCATCACAACGGTCAATTTTGTAATTAACTACAATTAGGTAATTAACTAATTATATGCTTTAATTTCAGGTCATGTAAGTAAGATATTTTATATTTGTTTCAGAATCCTTCAATCTATAATAACTAAAAATTTCATTCAGTTCTCTTACTTTTTAAGAAAGTTATGGGCTTTTGACTGTCCTCTCACAGCTTTTGTGTTAACTCAATGCAAAAGCAATAGGGAACAAGATGCTAATTTCCGAGTATGAAAATGGCCATAACCTTTTTAATACTGAAGATATGAAAGTGAATTAGGTGTCAAATTAAACTTATGTTTATGCTTGATCTGATGGGATAAATTGCAGACTTGATTTTTAAAATCTCAAAATTTTGTAACATTGCTACTTTCCCCTGTCAGAAAGGTTAAACACAGGATATACAGTGACATGTTGTACCTTGAATCTGAGTCAATAGAATGGATTTCAGAATCAGAATAATGCATGCTGTATCTAGTGTACAGCACATATATTGCACCAACTGCGGAAGGTTTTAATGCTTAATTAAACTTTATGTGAAGTGCAGTTACTTAAGCCAATCTGTCCTCCATCAGTAACAATGAGTAGCAATGGGACATTGATGGATTGTTCGTCTTAATGATACTTCCCGTGAAGTGATTATCAGCCATGGGACTACAGTGAGACTCTGTGGCCTTCTTTAAAATCGTACCATGGTGTCTTTTTCATCCACCAAGAAGACCAAATTTTGAGATATGAGGAACTGCAGGTGTTGGTTTACAAAAAAGATCACAACGTGGTGGCGTAACTCAGTGGGTCAGGTACCATCACTGGAAAACATTGATTGGTGACATTTTGGGTCAGGTCCTTATTCAGATTGATTGTGGTGGTGGGGGAGATGGAAGAGAGGAGGGGCAGGTCAAAGTCTGTCAAGTGTTAGGTGGATACAGGTGAGGGGGCAGGGGGGGGGGGGGGGTGGGGAGATTGATAGGCATATGGTTGGATGAAGTCCAGAGATGAAAAGACAAAAGGTGTGAGATAAGGATAGAAGAGGTGCCAAATTCTGGGTCACTGAATAAAGTAAATAACAATCATTATTTCACTCTTTGGAATACAAAATGCTGGAGTAACTCAATGGGTCGGGTAGCGTCTCTGGAGGACATGGATAGGCGACATTTTCGGTTGGGACTATTTTCAGACTGCTTTTGTGGTCCACGCAAGATTCCATTACCTGCACTTTGTCGTATCTCCACCATGTCACTCCACTTAAGTTAATAAAAACTATTATGGTAAAAAAAAGTGCAGTTATAAAATGCATTTTATTACTTCAGCAGAATTCCAATGAATTCTAAGCAAGTAAGCCAGGTTTTGACTTTCCTAGCTACTTCAGGACAGCATGGTGGTGCAGAGCTAGAGTTGCTGCCTTACAGCGCCAGCGACCCAGGTTCAATCCAGACTACGGGAGCGTCTGTACGGAGTTTGTATGCTCTCCCCGTGACCGCGTGGGTTTTCTCCAGGTGCTGCAGTTTCCTTCCACACTCCAAAGACATACAAGTTTGTAGGTTAATTGGCTTTGGTAAAAATTGTAACTTGTCCCTAGCGTGTAGGATAGTGCTAGTGCATGGGGTGATCGCTGGTCGGCGCGGAACCGTTGGGCTGAAGGGCCTGTTTCGGCACTGTATCTCTAAACTAAACTCAACTTAATGTGGAAACTAAACTAAACTTCAAACAAATTCTGGTAACGTAACTGTACCTCCACTCAGTTGCACATCTTAATTAACAAACAAGACATTTTGAGTCTGGCAAATACAGGACTGCTTTCTTCCAACCACCAACAAGTTTCACTTTTGAGATTAAACAAAAGACCAACTCATGCTCACATGAATTTTAAAAGCATTGCGAGAGTGCCAATTTAACTTCAAAAAAATCTGCAGGAGAATTTTAGTGGTGTAGGATCACACAAAGACGATAATTAAGCAAGGAGATTGTACTCATTCAGATCACACCTTCAAGCCCACATAGTGATGAAAGAAAGAGTGCTATTCTTTTGAGTATAGTGGAAATGCTGCTGTGTTTAAGATTTAGATTTCCCTTAAAAAGAACAAAAAATAATTCTCTGCTTGTTTCTGCAGTGGACAGAAATGAAAATAATATCTAGCAGCACAATGAAGCAGCCGGTAGAGCTGTTGCCTCACAGTTCCAGTTATTTTTAGTGTGTTTTGGAAGTTTGTGTTAATGTTCTCTGGTTTGTTTTATGTAGGGGGTGGGGGAGGAGGTCGGGGGAAACTTTTTCTCAATTTCTTACCTTGCCGGAGATTGTTTTCCGGATCGTATCTCCAGTCGCTCAGTGGCCTAACATCATGGAGCTGGCGGCCTTGCTCGGGACTGACTTTGAGCCCCACCGTGGGGCCGTGGACTTACCATCGGAGCAAATCCCTTGCCTGGGATCGACGATCCAACTGCGGCCTGCGGATTTCACCATCGAGGAGCTCACAGTCTCGGGTAGAGGCTGATGTCGGGAAGCTCCAAACGATGCGGAAGGTTTTGACCATCCACGACCCGGGGTCCGATTGCCCGGTGCAGGGGAGCTGAGATCCCCCTGATGCGGGAGCTTGATCGCCCCGACACGGAGGGCTCAACCACTGGCTGGGGGAGCCAAGATCGCCACGTCAATGGAAGGCTCGAGGCCCCCGACCGCGGGAGAAAAAAGAAGGGAAGAGATTGAACTTTTTTCCGCCTTCCATCACAGTGAGGAATGTGGAGGAGTCACTGTGGCGGATGTTTATGTTAAAATGTATTTTCTGTGTTCTGTTGCTTTTTATTGGAATGACTGTAAGGCAAATTAAATTGCTCATATGTTTCAAAACATACTTGGCTAATAAAGTATTATTATGATCATGATTATGATTATGATCTTGATAGAAACATAGAAAAATAGGTGCAGGAATAGGCCATCCGGCCCTTCGAGCCAGCACTGCCATTCAATATGATCATGGCTGATCATCTAAAATTAGTACCCAGTTCCTGCTTTTTCCTCATATCGTTTGATTCCTTTAGTCCTAAGTGCTAAATTTAACTCTCTCTTGAAAAGATTCCGTGAATTGGCCTCCACTGCCATCTGTGGCAGATATTTCCACAGATTCACAACTCTCTGGATGAAGAAGTCTTTCCTCATCTCAGTCCTAAATGGCCTACTCCTTATCCTTAAACTGTGACCCCTGGTTCTGGACTCCCCCAACATCGGGAACATTTTTCCTGCATCTAGCCTGTCCAATCCTTTAAGAATTTTATACGTCTCTATAAGATCTGTTGGACTGTCTCTATTGAGTTTGCATGTTCCCCTTGTGCTCTGCTCCCTCATCCCAAAAGGCTTTTGCTTTGTTAAGCTAATTAGCCATGTTAATTTCCACCTATGCGTAGCTGAGTGGTGAAATATGAAGCGAGAATGTGGGAGAATAAATTAGATCAGTGTAAATGGGTGCTTGATGAACAGAGTGGTCTCAATGGGCCAAAGGCCCTGCCTGCCATCACTTCCAGGCAAATGGAGACCCTAATTCCACTCAGTTGCTTCATGTCTTTTGCATGGCTGATACAGATTCCCATAACACACTCTATGCTCATCCCTGTCACGTTAATAGGTTATTAGAAGAGCAAAGGAAAAGATTGAAGGATGTTATCAAAGCCTCCCTGAAATTATTCCATATCCCGACTAACCCTTGGAATTCTTTGTCAGTCGGCATGACAACTCAACGTAGTCAAGTAGCATTCAGAATAGCACTGAAATCCTTGAGTTCCTGTGTCAGGATCACACGGAGCTCAATCTAATAACGTAGAAGGAGGACATCACCTCATGAACTAACAACACACTAATCCCATCAGGCACCTTCTGCCCCAACTGTGGTCGAATCCTCTGGACCTACATCAGGCCTCATCTGTCGTCTCAGAACCCACAAAATGTAGTGGAATCAATTGCATGGGACCACCTAAGATTAAGGTAATTCGATTGCTTCAGAGCCTTGATTGGGTGGGGTGGGTCGAAACAATTATTTTTTGGTCACCAGAATTTGCCGCCAGTTGTACTCAGTTAAAATGGGGTGAAATGGGGCCAAAGTAGTTGTAATGTGCTCACTGGCAGGAATAAGTTTAGTTTAGAGATACAGCACGAAAACAGGTCCTTCGGCCCCCAAGTCCACACCGACCAGTTATTCTCGCATATTAACACTATCCACCACACACTAGGGACAATTTACATTTTGCTAAGCCAATTAACCTTCAAATCTGTACCTCACGAACTGGGGGAGGCAACTGGAGCTCCCGAAGATAACCCACGCAGGTCACGCGGTGAACGTGCAAACTCCGTTCAGACAGCACTCGTAGACAGGATCAAACCTGTGTCTCTGGCGCTGTAAGGTAGCAAACTCTACCGCTGCACCACCTTTGATGTGTGAGGATGTCAGCTCATGTTTGAAATCATCTCTATATTAGTTCAACTGAAATCATTGGTACTGAATGTGCAGAAGTGAATGCTGCAAACAATGAAGACGGTAATCTTTACAAATACCCATTGTTTAATCCAATATAACTCACCCAAGAAGGAACACCAACCAACCTCACAAGGATACTCTGAGTTTACAATCCTTTTCCACATATCTCTGACCAAAAGTGGCAGAGGTCAGTTCTACCAATAAAAAAATTAATTCACAACATCTTCAATGCTTTGGTCTTATGCTGGAGTGTATATTGGGAATTAAGTAATACTAGACTAACTGGGACCCATTGGGTCCCAGCTTCACACGGGAGGGCTGGTCCCCCAATGCAATATTCCACCTCTCCACCAATTCCAATATTGGTTGGCAGTGGGTGGGGGGGGGGGGGGGGGCTTTCTGGAGCCCACTGGGTGTTGTGGTCTGAAGGGAATGGTTTCCAGAGGGCTAGTATGAACATTGTGGGCCGAAAGGATTCTTGGGCTGGCGGCTCAGTCACTCAAGCCTGGTGTGCTGGCAGCTCTCTCACTTACGGCTGGTGGGCTGGCAGTTGACTCGCGGCTATTCCTTGAAATTCCATTTCAAGCAGGGTGCAACGTCAGCAAATTCAAGTGCAGTTTCTTACCACTTCAAGCAGGGTGCAAGGCCACCAAATTCAAGTGCAGTTTCATACCACTTGAAGCAAGGTGCAAGGCCACCAAATTCAAGTGCAGTTTCCTACCATTTCAAGCAGGGTGCAAGGCCACCAAATTCAAGTGCAGTTTCATACCATTTCAAGCAGGGTGCAAGGCCACCAAATTCAAGTGCAGTTTCACACCACTTCAAGCAGGGTGCAAGGCCACCAAATTCAAGTGCAGTTACATACCACTTCAAGCAGGGTGCAAGGCCACCAAACTCAAATGCAGTTTCATACCATTTCAAGCAGGGTGCAAGGCCACCAAATTCAAGTGCAGTTTCATGGCACTTCAAGCAGGGTGCAAGGCCACCAAATTCAAGTACAGTTTCATGCCACTTCAAGCAGGGTGCAAGGCCACCAAATTCAAGTGCAGTTTCATGCCTCTCCAAGCAGGGTGCAAGGCCACCAAATTCAAGTGCAGTTTCATACCATTTCAAGCAGAGTGCAAGGCCACCAAATTCAAGTGCCATTTCATACCATTTCAAGCTGTGTGCAAGGCCACCAAATTCAAGTGCAGTTTCATACCATTTCAAGCAGGGTGCAAGGCCACCAAATTCAAGTGCAGTTTCATACCACTTCAAGCAGGGTGCAAGGCCACCAAATTCAAGTGCCATTTCATACCATTTCAAGCTGTGTGCAAGGCCACCAAATTCAAGTGCAGTTTCATACCATTTCAAGCAGGGTGCAAGGCCACCAAATTCAAGTGCCATTTCATACCATTTCAAGCTGTGTGCAAGGCCACCAAATTCAAGTGGAGTTTCATACCATTTCAAGCAGGGTGCAAGGCCACCAAATTCAAGTGCAGTTTCATACCACTTCAAGCAGGGTGCAAGGCCACCAACCTCAAGTGCAGTTTCATACCATTTCAAGCAGGGTGCAAGGCCACCAAAGACAGAGAGTCGTGACCTCTCCCTCCCCCATCTTGCAGAGACTGAGCCATGCCCACACTTCCAGGTTTTATAGACCCTCCCCCCTTCTCACCAGAAGGGGCGTGGCCTTCAAGGCGTTATTGACAGGAGAGAGAATCCCAACATTTTTTAAACACTAATAACTCTTTTATTTTTCATCGATGGGAAAAATCCTCAGAACCTGATGAACGGAGGGGGACTTTGAGTAAGATGGCCAAAGACCACAGCAGTACGTGGTAGCGTTTTTTCTAAAATCAATATACATCGCAAACACGAAGTGGTCAAGATTAGAATTTTAATTATATAGTTGGCACACCACTTTTCAATAAGGCACACCACTTTTCAATAAGGCAACACCACTTTTCAATAAGGCAACACCACCTTTCAATAAGGCAACACCACCTTTCAATAAGGCAACACCACTTTTCAATAAGGCAACACCACTTTTCCACTTTTCAATAAGGCAACACCACTTTTCAATAAGGCAGAACCAATACCACTTTTCAATAAGGCAACACCACTTTTCAATAAGGCAACACCAACACCACATTTCATTAAGGCAAAACCAACACCACTTTTCAATAAGGCAAAACCAACACCACTTTTCAATAAAGGCAAAACCAACACCACTTTTTAATAAGGCAAAACCAACACCACTTTTCAATAAGGCAAAACCAACACCACTTTTCAATAAGGCAAAACAACAACACTTTTCAATAAGGCAAAACCAACCACTTTTCAATAAGGCAAAATCAACACCACTTTTGCATTTTCAAACCAACACCACTTTTGCATTTTCAAACCAAAACCACTTTTGCATTTTCAAACTACATTTTCAAACCACATTAAGGGCTCTCACAGGTCAGTAAAACCACACTCAGTTTAGTAGACATGTGTTCAGTGTTATTCACAGCTCTGAGGCACGCCCACACTTCCGGGTTTTATCGTCCCTCCCCCTCCCACCGGAAGGGGCGTGGCCTTCATGGTGTGATTGACAGGAGTGAGAATCGCAGCATTTTTAAAACATTAATAAGTCTTTTATTTTTCATCGATGGGAAAAATCCTCCTCTCCTGCGCAGCAGAGGGGACTCTGAGTAAGATGGCCAAAAATCACAGCCGTAAGTGGTAGCCTTTTTTCTAAAATCAATATGCAGTGCAAACAGGAAGTGGTCAAGATTTGAGTTTTAATTATATAGATTTCTGATAAAAGTCGGGCAGGAAGCCATGGGGTCACATGCCCAAATTCAAAACATGAAGTCATGGGGTTACATACCCAAATTCACAATATTCCCTCCTAGCTCCTGAACCTGTGCATTAAAGATGAAATCCTATCTCTCAATATTTGCCACACAGCACCCTTTTTTGATTTTTGATTAAGATAACACTGTTTCAGGTGGAATTGAATCACTGACATTTTTTTACTTTCTGCAGGTTTGCTGAGAATACGAATGTCATTATGAGTGATTTTTTCCTTCGAAGATGATCTCTCCCACAGTTCACCAACTGATCCTGAGGTAATCCTAGACAAATAGATTTATTGTGGCCTCACTGTCCACTGTTTACTGAGTGGAGTAATAAATGGCCAATGTTGGAGGCACTTAAATGGTCAGGCAGCATCTGTGGAAAAAGGAACAGAGTTAATGTTTTAAGTTGAGTAATCTTCTTCCTCCTGTTCTCCCGCGGTCTGGGCGGTCAAACCATCCGCAATCCGGGTGATCAAAGCCCCCGCAGCCTACAATCGAAGCCCCCCTCAGGGTAATCGAAATTCCCGCATTGGTGCGGTTGAAACTCTCTCCGCGGCATGAAGCTCCCGAGTCGGCTTCTTCTTACCAGAGACCGCGGGCATCACAATGTTAAAGTCCACAGGCCCCACAGTTGGAGCTTCGATCCCCGCCAAAGGGATTGCAAGCTCCGCGATGTTAAAGTCCTGCAGACTCTCGCAGCTTGGAGCGCCCGTCGGTCTGCAGGAAAGGCCGCCAACTCCACGATGTTAGGCCGCAGTGCAGACAGTTCTGATGTGGGGTCTTCAGCCTGAAACATGAACAGTGTTTCTCTTTCCACAGATGCTCCCTGACCAGCTGAATATTCCCAGTGTGACCTGATTTAAAAAAAAAATCAGGCTTCCAGCATCTGCAGTAGATGGAGACTGAGACAAGATTGACATTGACATTGTTAAAAAGAGGCAATGTGTATATGATGAGAATGGCTAGACTGGTGGGAAGCAATGGTAGGATTGCCCCTCCTCTTGCATTAGATTACTAATGGTATATAAATACTTAAATCTGTGTGCCGAGTTTGATTAGGGCCAACTTGTTTGGCTATTTCCTACATGCCTCAGAGAGAAAAAAATAAATTAAATATGGCATCAGTAATTATTGCCCTCGGATGCCTCCGCACAATGTTTCCTTTATTCTGCTTTGACACAAAATGCTGCCTGGCTGCTTATTTAATGTGACAGTCCATCTTCAAATGTGCTCCTGGCGCTATTGACAATAAATCGCAAATAAGGGCAAATTTATTTCCTAAATTGTACGTGGCCTCTGGCAAGAATAAGATTCAGTGGCTTAATGACATTATGACAGAAACGGAGCTGACTACAATTTCGGTCATTAGCACCTCACTTGTTCCTTTAAATTTTACATTGTTGATGACAGTCACCGTTAGAATACCATCAGCTAATCATATGCCTAAAATGAACAATTTATTTCTTCAATGCTATCTTAATTGAATCCTCCCTTGTGAATGCATTCTGATTATTTAATTATGTTTGTTCTTATGTTTTAAACGGGAGAGTGCATGGGCTGCTCGGAAGGTATTTCCCCCACTTTCATTGACTAGCAATGGTTAGAAAATCTATTCCATGGTCCTGAGAAAATTCTTAAGTTTATTCAGATCTGAATCTTCTCAGGTATTAAAGGTTAAATCCTCTTTCTTTTACAACAAAATTTTATGTTCTCTATGGAGCATATTCAAAGTATTCACCAAGTATTAAGTTATTGTGAAGATAGACACAAAAAGTTGGAGTAACTCAATGGGGCAGGCAGCATCTCTGGAGAGAAGGAATGGGTGACGTTTCGGGTCGAGACCCTTCTTCAGACCAGAAATGTCACCCATTCCTTCTCTCCAGAAATGCTGCATGTCACGCTTAGTTACTCAGCTTTTTGTGTCTATCTTTGGTTTAAACCAGCATCTGCAGTTCCTTCCTACATATTAAGTTATTGTGATGTTGAACATAGTTTAGAGGGATATATCCAAATGCAGGCACATGAAACCAGCTCAGATGCCTACATGTGGACAAGTTGGGCTGAAGGGCATATTTAAATAGTTTCTACCTCTACGAGTCTATGATCTCCAATTTAAAACATCTTGGATCTCTGACTTTTTCCAAGTTGTATTGAAGGTCATTGAAACATTAACACTGCTTCACTCTTCACAGGTGCTGCATGACCTACCGAGTATTTTTTGTATCAAATTCCAACATCTACTTTTTTTTAGTTTGATTGAGAGATACAGTGTTGAAACAGACCCTTCGGCCCACTGAGTCCATTCCAACCAGCGATCACTGTGCACTAGAACTATCCTACACACTAGGGACAATTTACAATTCTTACTAAAGCCAATTAACCTACAAACCTGTACGTCTTTGGAGTGTGGGAGGAAACTGAAGATCTCGGAGACAACCCACGCAGGACACGGGGAGAACATACAAACTCCGTACAGATAAGCACCCATAGTCAGGATCGAACCCGGGTCTCTGGTGCTGCACGGCAACAACTCTACCGTGCCACCCCAATGTTACGTTTTTGTGATGTTTGAACAGAGTTTCGAGAGATATATCCAAATGCGGGCAAATGAGACCAGCCCAGGATGCCTATATGGTAGAGGGGGGACCTCATTGAAACTTACCGAATAGTGAAAGGCCTAGGCAGAGTGGATGTGGCGAGGATGTTTCCACTATTGGGAGCGTCTTTGACCAGAGGCCATGGCCTCAGAATAAAAAAACGTACCTTTAGAAAGGAGATGTAGAGGAATTTCTTTAGTCAGCGGGTGGTGAATCTGTAGAATTCATTGCTACAGAAGGCTGTAGAGGCCAAGCCAGTGGATATTTTTAAGGTGTAGATTGAAAGATTCTTGATTAGTATGGGTGTCAGGGGTTATGGGGAGAAGGCAGGAGACTGGGGTTGAGAGGGAAAGATTGAAGAGCCATGATTGAATGGCGGAGTCGACTTGATGGGTAAAAGGGCCTAATTCTGCTCTTCAAATTTATGAACTTATGAACATGGTCAGTGTGGGCAAGTTGGGTTGAAGGGCCTGTTTCCATGGTATATGCAGTGTACCTCTACAAGTCTATGAACCCCAATTTAAAACTTGTATCTTTGACTTTTTTCCAAGTTGGATTGGAGGTCATTGAAACATTAATAGGAAAATTAAACGAGAACTTACTGTTTGAAGTTTGATTTTTATTTTATGAGAAGTTGAAGTGAGGGATTAAGTGAAGAGCCCACCAGCCCGCATGCACGTCAAACATTAGAGCAGCTGTATGAAACCACAGAATAGTTGCTGACCTAAGCTATAGGAAGATTGACGAGCTAGAACTACCAAAATGATCTTTATGAGAAGTAGGGTTGGGAGTGGAGGGCATGTAATCCCTCACTTCAACTTCTCACAAAATAAAGATCAAACTTCAAACGGTAAGTTCTCGTTTAATCTTCCTATTTTATATCGAAGTCACGTGAGTGACTACGTGAAGATTTCGAAGCTCTGTGGTTTCATGCAGTGAACAAGATTCCATGCAGACATACTTCCCCAGTTGACCAGACATGGCTGAAGAAACATACTTCATTGAAACGTGAAGTTAACTTAAACATGTCCATGCTTTTAATGGAAATAATAATAATGGTCCCTTCACATCAGGAATAAATAATTGATTTAATTAACAGAACTTAAATTTTTCTAGCAAATAAACCAGGCCTTGTAATTGGTTTATTATAAAATGTTTGAAAGGTTCACTCATTTGCCCATCCCGCTGTCGCTAGGATGTGATCCAGTGGAACTTCCATATTTCTTGCTGCCAACGTGGCTGCAGCCCTGGTAGAGTGAGATTTAAATACATCAGTGTCCACTCCTGTGAATGCTAATACACGTCTTAACCATCTAGAAATGGTCTGCACCGATACCCTTCTGTGTGTTTTTTTATGACCGACGAATACAGCCAGTTCGGTGCCTCGAAGGTCCTTAGTAACCTTTATATATTCTTTAATATATGTGATACCAATGGGTGAGAGCCGACAGAATGGTGTCCAGATCCCAGCAGCAAATATGATGACAAAGCACTACGAGCAGTGTTAATAGCGCTATAACTCAATTTTATGTCAAAATATAAGGTTGAAAAGAATTCCAACACATCGGCTATATCTGCCGTAACGTATCTCAGATTCTGCAAATTAACAGGTTGATTCTGTCATGTAGCGGATGAGGTTCCCGAGAGACGGGATGAATAAGCAAATATTTATGTTTATGAACAACCATGGGTGGTTCCGTTAGCGCTCCTAACAGTAAAGGGAACCATGGTTGTGTAGGCCAGTTAGGCACTACTAAAATACCCGAAGTGAAGTCTTGCATGATATTTTGCAAGCATCGTCCAATGAGGCAAAATGGAGGGAAAGCATAGAAGACCATTCCCCCCCCAGGCTAAAGAGAATGCATCTATATCCTCCGCCCCTGGGTCTGGCTCCCATACTATATATCTTGGTAATTGGTGATTAAGCCTGGAGGCAAACAAATCAATATCAGGTGTTCCATAACGAGCAATAATGTCATTAAATACTTTTTGATTTAACATCCACTCAGTATGATCATTGAATTTACAAGATCTAGTATCTGCCACCGTATTAAATCTACCCGGCAAATAAGCAGCTGAGATCCAAATCCTCCTGTCTATACACCAATTCCAAATGAGATTAGCTAAAGTATCACAGGATACTGATTTGTTTCCACCCATGTGATTAATATATGCCACTGCCGTAGTGTTATCGATTTCAAGTCTAACATGCACATCATGTAGCTTCCCACAGTAAGCCTTCAAAGCGTAAAATGCCCCCAGCATTTCCAGGTAATTGATACCATATTTATGGCTAAATGGTAACTCGTACATGTTCCATCTGCCGCCGCAACTAGAGATGGTGTTAGTAGCTCCCCATCCCAGTGCACTTGCATCAATCTGCAGTGTAATTAAAGGTTTACTAGACAAAACCCCACCGGAGCAATGTTGAATATTGGTCGTCCATCATTGTAACTCCGCTTTAGATTTAGGCAACAACTGCATAGGTCTGTCGAAATGACCTAAGTGGAATTTAAGTGCCTGATCCTTTGCACGCTGCAGATTTTGATAATGCAAAGGCCCATACCGAGTGGCTGGAAAGGCAGCCACTATTTTGCCAATTACTCTAGCCACGTGGTGAATAGATGGCTCTTCTGCAATCAGAAGGTTATCACAGGCTTCCATCAAATCTAGCCTTTTCCCCCTGGGCAGGTACACAGACATTTCCACTGAGTTAACAGTAAACCCTAAATAATCATTAGGCCTCGTTGGTATCAACCTGGATTTGGCTGGATGGTTGATAAACCCCAATTTCTCAAAAATGAGCTTCGCAGCTGAAACAGCTAGTTTTGCCAAATGCAGTGTTCTCCCGATGATCAGAATATAATTTATATAGCCCTTAATAATATGCCCTTTAGCTCTGAGCAGGCCGAGCACTGGCCTCAGCAGTTTGGTAAATAACCGAGGAGCTGAGCTTAATCCATTAGGTAACATTTTAAACTGCCACAGCTGCCCCATCCAGTTAAACTTCAGATATCTCCGGTGATCCTTGTGAATCGGAACCGAATAATATGCATCCTTGAGATAGATGCATGCCATAAAGCAGCCCTCAGAAATCAGTTGCTTAGCAGTAAAGAAATTCTCCATTTTTAAATGTCTATACTGCACGTATGAGTTAAATTTTGTCAAATCAAGGATGATACGGCATCCACCATCTTTCTTCTCCCTGGAGAATATATTAGAGATGTATTGAACTTCTTCATAAATTGATCTCTCAATTACTCCTTTTTTGTGCAATGCGTGTATTTCCACTTGCATATCCAAAGTCTCTTGTTTGGAGCAAGTATACGACTGACTCGGCGTATCTTGTGTGGGTGGAAATGAGTTAGGCAAAAACTCAATTTTGAAACCCTTTATACTGTGCAATATAAACGGATCTGAAATTATCTGCCGCCATTCATGCAAGAACAAACTTACCCTACCACCAACTTGAAATTCCTCCGCACACCCCGTGTGACTGATAGAACCAGACCCACCTACCTCAAAGGTTACAGGTGGTTCGATACCAGGCCCAGCGGACCCTAATTTTGGTTTTGTTTGTTCCCCTTCGCTCTGAAAGGTTGAGCTGCTGGGACGTGAGGCTGCCGCATCTTCCATGATCGGCGGGATGGGCCTTGGCCTAAAAAAAAACTGTGACCGGATAGGACAAATCTGGAGTTCCCACTGGCCTCAGAAAACCGCTCCTTGCTGGTAGAGGCGTAGGGGTGCTGACGTCGGAAGAGCGGAAACTTGCTCATAGGAGATGCTTTAATCATGCCCGCAGCTTTAGACTCCTTGTGTAAGTCCTTGACATGTTTGCTCAAGTCTTCTCCGAAGAGAAATTTTGGAAGCTGAATATTGCTGGCCTTGCACAGATGTGCAAACTTTGGGTTCAGTGCTGGCCTGATGGCGTTTTTCCGGAAACAGTTCATTTCAAAATGGGCATTGCACAGCAGTGCCATAGTATCCTGCTGAACTTCGGATAATTGAACGCCATCGATTGGCCTTGCAAAGGCCGTGATGCCTGCAGACAATAACCTCAGGATCTGTTGAAGCTTCATTTCTTTGGATTTGGTATTGGACCCAATATAACTCCAAATAGAGACGTTAACTAAGGGCACATTTAAAGTTGCACAATTTTCCGGACTGGGATATTTCGCAGTCGTTTCCACCATAATTTCCTCCTTTAGCTGGTGGGAAGTGAGGTAGCTGATGGTTCTGGCCAACTCCCCTTGAAGTGGCTTGCCTGTCCCCGAAGGGACAGCAAATTTGGAGGCAAGAGCAGGCAACTCTTCTTTATGCGAATCACGCATATCATGCATTACAGCATGAGCCTCCGGCACACATTCATATTCGGATTCAGCTGCATACTGATCTCCGAAACTCCCCTCGTCGGAGTGGGAGGAAATAAGAAACCCTGTACCAGGAGCTGCAGCAGGCGTTTGAATAGACCTGCCTGAGTATGCCTCCGTAGCATGGAGCATATTGTTTGCCAGTATCTTCTCCATAAGATGCTCCATCTGAGATAACCGGCCTAACACATCAGACATCGATGTGGGAGCAGTATCCTCCTGGCCTGAATCGTCTGCCAGGACTTGCCTCATTGTTTTCGCTTTGGCTTTACCCCCCTTCGGGGTTGCCAAGCTGCTTCCTAAAGGAACTAATTCCGAGGTAGCTGAGCAGACCGGAGCTGCCAGCGACTCTGAGGATGAAATAGACGGCTGCCGGCTTCCCGCACTACCGCGGTCGTCTGCAGCCGGTTTTACCGCGGCCTGTCTAGGATTGGTCCTAGGTTTCTCCATATTCAAACCTAGAGACTCTGTTGAAAATTAAAGTGCACCAAAACACACCAGAGCAAGTTTACACTTACCTGAGAGGTTTTTAAACTTACCTCTGGAGGAACCGACGTACCCCCCAGCCTGTCCGTGTGCCATGCGTTTGACGTATTGACGCGCATGCGGGCTGGCAGGCTCTTCACGTAGTCACTCACGTGACTTTGATATAAAATTTCGCTTCACTCTTCACAGCTGCTACATTTCGTGCTGAGCATTTCCCACGTTTTCTCTATCATATTTCCAATATCTACAATATTTTGCTTTTGAAAATAACCTGTCATATTGCAAGCGAAGCTATGGTTTTTTTCCCCCTCTGGGAGTAGCACAGCAATAAATAGTCATTATCTTTTCCCCTAAACAGCTTGACAAATAAGGAAGGAATAGATTGGAAACGTTTAATGGTAGTTCTTAGATTTAGTAGTTCTATTAAGTCTAGGTCTAATGGGCCTGTCCCATTTAGGCGACTTTTGAGGCGACTGCCAGCGATTGTCAAGTTGCCGGCAGTCGCCCGAAAAACCGGCAACTGGAACGGCGACTGTCAGAGTGGAACACATACACACACATTGCTTCCTTTACCAGCCCGTTATGCAGGCGGGGGACTGGGCAATTGGGGGGAGCGCTGTCTGAGTGAAATTCACATGGTGCAAAGCCAAGGTGATACAGACACACATCGCGATTAACAGGAAGGTTGGCGCTGTAATTAAGACGGCTAAAGCACAGTGTACGGTAAGTCCTTTAAAAGAGGGGTGGGGGGGAGGGAGATAGGGAAGAAGGAGGGAGAAGGAGTGGAGACAACTTTTAAGAAGCCAGAGGTACAGGGCTGTGAAGCTCGGCGGACATTTAACATTACTGGTCGGTTATCCTTGGTTCTGAAAACTACTGCTTATGTTTTTTTTCCCAATGGGCCAATGAAATTCACCAGTCAGTATCGGCTACAACCTATGAGAACCTACGAGAACCTTTGACCTCCAAACAACCCACTAGGACCTCCTGGCGACCCACCTACGGCACGAGAATTCTCGCTACTCTCCATGGCGGCTTCATTCTGGTCGCCGCTAATTTTTCAACATGTTGAAAAATTCACGGCGACCATAATGAGGCCGCGACCGGTTCCCAGAATGCGGGAACTCCTCACGACCATGAAGACGACTGCCCGGCAACCACCCGCGAACATGTGGCGACCATGTGATGACCGCATAGTCTCCTGCAGTCGTCTAAAAAGTTGCCTAAGTGGGACAGGCCCATAATCGAATATAGGAGCAAAGAGGTACTTCTGCAGTTGTACAGAGGCCTGGTGAGACCACACCTGGAGTATTGTGTGCAGTTTTGGTCCTCTAATTTAAGGAAGGACATTCTTGCTATTGAAGGAGTGCAGCGTAGGTTTACAAGGTTAATTCCCGGGATGGCGGGACTGTCATATGCTGAGAGAATGGAGCAGCTGGGCTTGTACACTCTGGAGTTGATGGATGAGAGGGGATCTCATTGAAACATATAAGATTGTTAAGGGCTTGGACACACTAGAGGCAGGAAACATGTTCCCGATGTTGGGGGAGTCCAGAACCAGGGGCCACAGTTTAAGAATAAGGAGTAAGCCATTTAGAACGGAGCCGAGGAACACTTTTTCTCACAGAGAGTGGTGAGTGTGGAATTCACTGCCTCAAAGGGCGGTGGAGGCAGATTCTCTGGATGGTTTCAAGAGAGAGCTAGATAGGGCTCTTAAAAATAGCAGAGTCAGGGGATATGGGGAGAAGGCAGGAACGGGGAACTGATTGGGATGATCAGCCATTATCACATTGAATGGTGGTGCTGGCTCGAAGGGCCAAATGGCCTACTCCTGCACCTATTGTCTATTGTCTATTGTCTATAAGACCTCCAAGTAAAATATAAGGCTTCAACAGACACTTTAAAGAAAAACCAAACGATTTTATTTTTAAAATATTTATAGGTAATTAAAATTCTCACTAATAAATGTACAGTTCTTGCTTTGTTTTTAAAGTGAACTTTTCTTAAATTTTAAAAGTATTAGTCACCAACCAAAAAATAGCAATATCCACTGATTAGGAATCTAATTGATTTGTTATCCCATAACCCTATCCTACAAGCTATTGTTTTTAATTGACAGATTCTATTTGTGGCAAGTACCTAAACTATTATCTCTATTTCTCTTTCCGCAGCCTCTACTTGATCTGCTGTACATTTCCAACATTTTCGGTTTGATATTCAAAGATAGAGCATGTGTGAGATTCATGTTGTGAGTCACAGACATGGAGGCAGCATGGAAACTGGCCCTTTGGCCTCTTGTAACTTTGAATGAGGTATGCAGAGACGGGAGCTGTAAATGTAAAAGATCTTTCTGTCACACAACAAGCAGGCATTCTGGAAGAATTTATCTGAAGAATCTCTGGAGAATCTCACTGAACCCAAACACGTTGCAGGTTTATACATTTTAAGTACAGAAATAACAGTGGTAATCAAAGGCAGTATCAACTTCAACATTTTGGATGTGAGCAAATGTCTACGTTGAATTACATATTTACAACGGGAGCACATTCCAACTGACAAGAGAGCTTATGTATATTTGGATACTTTAGTTGGGAATTAAGATACCCAAACCAGTCTCTTTTACACTGCGTTGTGAGAAGGTTCTCTGCAGAAAAGAATGTGTATTGATACAGCTATCCTTATCTTAGATTGAAAACTAGTTGTCAATTACATTAACAGCCTGCTACTTCCTCAAGCCCTGAAGGATATCATCCATGGAACAATCCCTAACATGGCCCACCAAGACTGCCCTAACCATCAGCCAGCGCTTACATTAATCTTACATTAATTACATTGTTAATCTCGCCCCACATTCACAGCAGGGGCAATTTACAGAGGTTAATTATCCAACCGACGTGCACTTCTTTGGCATGTGGAAGGAAATTAAAGCACAGGATAGGGTGGTTGAGAAAGATTTGGCCTTCATCAGTCAGAGTATTAAGTATAGAAGTTGGGAGGTTATGTTACGGTTGTACGAGACATTGATGAGGCCACGTTTGGAGAATTGTGTTTCGCTTTCCGCAGAGACCATTCTCTCCACAACTCCCTGGTTAACTCATCCCTTCCCATCCAATCCACCCCCTCCCAGGTACCTTCCCCTGCAAGCGCAGGAGATGCAACACCTATCCCTATACCTCCTCCCTCGACTCCATCCAGGGACCCTGACAGTCCTTTCAGGTGATGCAAAGGTTCACTTGCACCTCATCTACTGTATCCGTTGTTTTGTGTGTGGACTCTTATATATCGGCGAGACCAAGCGCTGACTGGGTGATCGTTTTGATAAACACCTACGCTCAGTCGCCTTAGCCAACACGATCTCCAGGTTGCAAAACATTTTAACTCCCCTTTCTCATTTCCATACCGACCATTCGTCTTCACTCTCCACTATTCGGTGTCCAATTTTCCCGAAGTTAGTCGTAGCTAGTCGAAGCTAGTCTTCAACATAGTCGAAGGAGGTCAAAGGAGGTCTTCTACATAGTTGAAGGAGGTCTTCAACATGTCATTTTTTCAAACTCTTCTAAAATCGCCAATTAGGTCGCCCAAGTGGGACAGCTCCTTAACTTTATCCATGATTCCCTTGTGATTAAATGGTTTAATTCTCACGTGCTCAAAGTCACTGGATAAATATTTGATAAAAGACATTAGTATGTCTAGGGAAGTAGTAGAATGGAATTAAATTGATAGATCTTTCCAGGGGTTGGCACTGAGATGGTTTGCAAATCAGCCTATTCTCCTGAAGCAAAATTCTCCCAAGTAGAAATTTATTCTTGGTCATGTATATCAAATATTAATGGTTGTGCACTGCATTCCACCTAAAAGGAAGTGAAGTGGAGCATTACAAATGCTGTGCCTCACCAAGGGGAGAAATGTAACCCTATTATTTCATAATTTGGCTGTGGTCTAATGACAGGAGTGATTGGAAGCTTTTTATAATCCTCGATTAAGTCATTCCTCTGCATCCTTTTTCAGCAGAAAAGGGAAACGTTAGGTTATACCTTATGTTACCTTATCCTTAGAAGTCTCTTTTACATCATCTCTCATGCCACAATGTTCTTGAGGGAATACAGCAACCAGCACTGTACACAATATTCCGAAGGATATCCAAGCCGAGGCATGATAAAACTTTCAGGTGACTTCTGCATTTTTCAATTATATTCACCAACCATTAAACCTCAGTACTTGTTTTTTTATTAACAGAATTGAACTGTCACTATTTTGAAATACTGATTGTGTATATTGTACTCTGATCTCTTTGTTCCTGCACTTTATTTGGAGCCCAATTTCCCAGTAATATGTGACCTTATCTTTCTTTCTGGTGTAATACTTCACTCCATGTTGTGATTCATTTGCCAACAGTATGTCCATTTTGCAAGCTTTCATTTTGTAATACATTGCCCCTCGATTTGCTGCATTTGCAATTTTTTTGTTTGACTCCAAAATTTAAGTCATCAATATATTATGAGTAATTATGAGCCTTTCAGTGAATGTTGTGGAACCCTATTTTCTGTCATCTGTCACTTTCATTCGTTTCTGATCACATAGAATTTCTGCTTTCTGGCTTGAAGCCAGATAACTATTTATTCTAAGACACAAATTGTTGGAGCAACTCAACAGGTCTGACAGCATTGCTGGAGAATGATGAATACGTGGGTTTTCATGTCTGGGTCCTTCTTCAGACATCCCCTATCCATGGTCTCCAGGGATACTGACTTACCCACTGAGTTACTCCAGCACTTAGTGTGTTTTGTTTTTGTAAACCAGCATCTGCAGTTTCTTGTTTCTAGCTATTCATTCTTGTCTATTGACTTTCCACATGGTGAACTCATGTATTAATCCGTTATGTCCACCCAGTTAAGTTGTATCCAGAGCACTTTTTTTTTGCCTATTCTCTGTCATCACTTCAAATAATTTAATTATATTAGTCAACCAAGAATTTCCAGTGCAAAATCTATGCCAACTATTCACAACCACGGGGCAGCACAGTGGCACAGTGGTAGAGTTGCTGCTTTGCAGCAACGAGTCTCAGGTTGGATCCTGAGTACAGTTGCTCTCTGAATGGAGTTTGTACAATCTCCCTGTGACTGAGTGGGTTTTTTCCAGGTGCTCCAGTTTCCTCCCACACTCCAAAGATGCACAGGTTTGTAGGTTAATGGGCTTCTGTAAATTGTCACTAGTGTGTAGGATAGTGTTAGGGTATAGGGAGATCGCTGGTTGCCATGGACTTGGTGGGCCAAAGAGCCCGTTCCCATGCTGTATCCCTAAAGTCTAAAGTCGTTTCAAATGTTCTTATGTTTTTCAACTTTATGAGGGATTCTGTTGTTTATCCTACTTCTGAGGTTAAGCTAGTTCTTCTGGTTTGTAATACATTTTCAATCCTCCTCCTTTAGGGAGGTATTAATATCTCTCATTTTGATGGTTGCAGAATATTTGCCTATGGAAAAGTGTGCAGACTGTAATGAATCTGGCAGTAAATGGGGCAGAACTACTGCTCCAAGACTGCCCAAAGTGCATTTATATCTGACAATTGAAAATAGACCTCAATGGTCAATGGTGCTTTTATTGACACACGTGCAAAGTCCAAATGCACAGTGAAATTATTTTCTTTCAAACATTCCAGCAGGGTATAGCACATCCCCGATTAGCAAATTGTACAGAAATAGTCTACTTATCCTGCAAGCAAGAGGCGCCAAGTTTTGGCACCATTTTCAGAGTCCAGTCCAAGCTCTAGATATTATGACCAGGGCCCATTCCAGGCAAGCCCCAGGCTGCTGCGGGCCTCCAGCCATCACCCTCCAGCCTGCAGGATAGGGTTGGTATACAAAAGCTAGCATGAAATTAAATGTGATATGCATTTCATCAACGTTTAGCTTAGTTTAGTTTAGTTTAGTTTAGTTTAGTGATGCAGCATGGAAACAGGCCCCTCAGCCCACCTAGCCCACTCCAATGATCAATTACCCACGCACTAGTTCTATGTTATCCCAGTTTCACATGCCACATGCTGGAGGCAATTTACAGAAGCCAATTAATCTATAAACAATAATGTCTTTTGACTGGGGGTGGGGTGAACTGGCGTACCCGTAGAAAACCCACGTGATCACAGGGAGAATGTACAAATTCCGTACAGGCAGTGCCCGTAGTCAGGATCCAACCCAGGTTTCTGGTGCTGTGAGGCAGCAGCTCTACTGCTGAGCCACTGTGCTGCTCCATTTTGTACAGTTGCACCACGAGTTTCATGATAACCTATTATTTGCAGTGTCACAATGTTGTTAGTGGAGGAACAACATTAAGCACTGCATGACAGTGTACCTTGATAAAAAAGATAATTCCCCACCAACAGGTTTTTTATCATATCAGAATTTCCTTACAGAACATTAATCATATCAATGATAAAGAGAATAACATGTGAATTTACAATAAAGGAAGGAGATTATAGGGAACATTAGTAATATAGAGATCCAGACGATTTGCAGAGAAAAATAGAAACATAGAAAAATAGGTGTTGGAGTAGGCCATTCAACCCTTCGAGCCACCATTGCCATTCAATATGATCATGGCTGATCATTTAAAACTAGTACCCCTTCCTGCTTTATCCCCATATCCCTTGATTCCTTCAGCCCTAAGAGCTAAATCTAACTCTCTCTTGAAAACATCCAGTGAATTGGCCTCCACTGCCTTCTGTGGCAGAGAATTCCTCAGATTCACAACTCTCTGGGTGAATACGTTTTTTCTTATCTCAGTCCTAAATGGCCGACCCCTTATATTCGTAAACTGTGACCCCTGGTTCTGGACTCCCCCAACATCGGGAACATCTTTCCTGCATCTAGCCTGTCCAATCTTTCAAGGATTGTATATGTTTCTAAAAAAATCCCCTCTCATCCTTCTAAATTCCAGAGAATACAAACCCAGTCAACCCATTCTTTCATCATATTCTGAAGATTCAACAGAAAATGGAGAGCAATTCCGAGCAAATGTCGAATGCACATAGTGCTGTATCTATAACACATGGAACTGTATCTGTAATGCATAGAGCTATGATTTATTGAGTGAATAAACAAGTAAATTGGTAATTTGAATGGCGTTGTTTTACCAAGCATTTTGGATTGCATTACACTGAATAACATTGAAGTGTTTAATCGTATGCACAACAGTGGTGGAAATACTCAGCGGGTCAGGCAGCATCCTTGGATAGAGAAACAGAGTTCCTGGCCTGAAATTTATGTCAGCATTGGTGATTATTCTCTGTTGTTGGACCATGACCCTTTCCTGACTGCTTCCTGGCAACAGATGAAAGCGACAGATATCCACCTGCCTTGATGTCATCGAGCTGTCTGAGCAGCCCATCATATTAGATTGGATTGTTTTCTCTGGAACGCCAGAGGTTGAGGGAAGACCTGATACAAGTAGATACAATTATGAGAGGCATAGATAGCGTAGAGAGTCAGAACCTTTTTTTCTAGGCTGGGAATGTCAAAGACTATAGGGCATTAAGGGGATGGGGGCAAAGTTTAAATCAGATGTGCAAGGCAAATCATTTATGCAGAAGGTGATAGGTGCCTCGTATGTGTTGCCAGTGATGGTAGTGGAGACAGATACAATAGTGGCTTTAATAGGCTTTTTGATAGGCACATGGATATGCTGGGAACGGAGCGATATGGATCATGTGCAGATAGATGTGATTAGTTTATTTTAGCATCATGTTTGGCACAGGCATTGTAGGTCGAAGGGCCTATTTGCATGCTATGTTATATGCCCTATGTTCATGTTAAAATATTCTCAAAGGTGGGAAACCTGGCAAATGAAAGTCACAATTTGTGAGTAATTTTGAAACCGTGCTAAATAAAGATTGGAAGAAACATGTTACAGTGATAGAAGTTGAAATATTATGAATGAAGTATTCCAAGTATTAAAGAGATAGAGACATACAGCATGAAAACAGCCTTTTGGCCCATCAAACCTACACATTCCCTCAAGCACCCATTTACACTAACTCTGCACTAACCCCATTTTTATTTTCCACCATTTTTCAACTTACTTCAGATCATTAGAAGTCCTTTTTTTAAATTCTTATTTATGTAAATTAGAAAAAGTATTCATAATACATAATAATTTTATAGCAAGAGACTTTTCTAGATAGAAATCATGGGTTAGTGTGCCATTAAAAATTCACTTAGACCTCGCGCAACAAGGCACAGGTTTTCAGGGCAGTGTGCTGTGAGATTAGTTTGCAAATAACTACATGCAAAATCAAGTAATTTCCTTTACTTCGACTGGGAAATGTCCTCAAGCAGTACATTGAGTCGAGGAGAGCTGAATCACCAGTGACTACTTTAGGTCTTCATGTAATTCAATTCTACACATGCACAGAAACCTTGAGGTTGCTCTTAGTTTCGGAGGCTCCTGATAGCAAATACCAATATTTCCACGCCAAAAAGTCCAAACCATTATTTTAAACTGGTGATAGACACAACATGCTGGAGTAACTCAGCGGGACAGGCAGCATCTCTGGAGAGAAGGAATGGGTGGCGTTTCGCGTCAACCTAAAATGTCCTTCTCTCCAGAAATGCTGCCTGTCCCGCTGAAGGGTCTCGACCCAAAACCTCACCCATTCCTTCTCTCCAGAGATGCTGCCTGTCCTGCTGAGTTACTCCAGCATGTTGTGTGTATCTTTGGTGTAAACCAGCATCTGCAGTTCCTTCCTACGTATTTTAAGCTGATGACCTTTTGTCAGAACTGAATTTGAATTGCGATGTTACAGGATTTAAGCAAATACAATGGAGATGGGAGAGGTGATAGCTGGGAGAGAATATGTGGAGGTGGGAGTTAGCTGATGTGAATGGAAGGGAGAAGAGTAAAGGGGAGATCTGTTGATGAAATGAAAGACAGGAAAAAAAATCTATGATAGGAGACCTGGTATCTAAACATTTGGAAGCAGTGGATCAGATTAGCTGCATTAATTTTGATTTTAGGTTGAAAAAGATGTGATGGCTCATTGAAAGGAAATCTTACACATGAGAACAAGTGTAGGCAAGTTATGTGTGTAGCAAGGTATTGCAGCTGCTGGTATATACCGAGGATAGACACTAAGTGCCTGAGTAACTCAGCGGGTCAGGCAGCATCTCTGGCTGACGTTTTGGGTGACGTTTTGGATCGGGACCCTTCTTCAGACTGAATGCAGTCTGGAGGGAACTGGAGGTAAGAAAAGGACAGAACAAAGCTGGGCCTGCAACAGATGACCAAGGAAGGATAGAGCCCACAATGGCCCATTGTTGGCTGGGTAAGAGGTGATAACAAAGAGATACAAGGGTTGTGAACAGTGGAACTAGTAGACGACTAGGGTGGGAAAAGGGGGTAGGGAGGGAATGCAAATGAGAGGATGCTTGAAATGAGAGAAATCAATGTTCATACCACTGGGGAAGAGCATATTTTGCTTTGGCAGCTTACAACCCAGGCGTTCCCTACCTATTGTACCTGTGAAAAAAGATACAAAGTGTTGGAGTAACTCAACGGGCCAGGTAGCATCCCTGGAGAACATGGATAGGTGATGTTTCAGGTTCGGAGCCTTCTTCAGACTCATGAGAGAGGATCTCACGGAACTCCCGTCGACGAGAGGAGTAGAATTTCTTCAAGTGCGCTCTAATAACCTTGAGAAGATGTCACATTGGTGATGTCAAAATGTTGTACCTATGGTATGATTTGATGGATAACACGCAAAACTAAGTTTTTCACTGTATTGTGGTGCACACGATAATAATAAATCTATACCTACAGAAGAAAATAAAAATGGGACCTGTAGATGCTGGAACTCTAAAATAAAACAGAAATCTCTGCACCTCCGATCTGAAACATGAACTCTGTTTCTCTTTGCCCTGATGCGATCTGACTGCTGGGTACAACTAATATTCTGTTTTTATTATATATGAACTGCTAGGTAATCATTTATGGGGATACGAACAGGTAACCCTATAACAAGATTAATACATTGAAAGTAATAGGAGAAAAAACCCCACGAGTTATAAAATAGGCGGATGATTCTGTCAAAATGGTTGTCTACTATCACACAAAGTCAAGATTAAAGCCACTCACTCATCGATACACTTACTCACCCCTTCACCATGCAGTGCCATCACTCAATCAATCAATCCCAGTGTTAATCATCCCTCAGCTGTAAGCTGAGTCAGTTGCCAGTCACATTATCTATCAATCACTTGCTTACCCATTCACACAGTCAGCATGCATAATCTGTAATATTTTATTTCAAGAAAAATGCTGCATTTGTCAAATTGAAAATCACGCCATTCCCGATTAGGATAACCCAATGTCAAATCTAGATAGAAATAAGATACTTTAATCTCATGATGCTTTTAGTTTATTAGAGATACAGCATGGAAACAGGCCCTTCGGCCCACTGAGTCGGTACAGAGCAGCGATCCCCACATACTAACTCTACCTTACACACACTAGGGACAATTTACACTTATACCAAGCCAATTAACCTACAAACCTGTATGTCATTGGAGTGTGGGAAGAAACCGAAGATCTCAGAGAAAATCCACGCAGGTCACAATCAAAGAGTTAATAGTCAAATCTAACAGTCAAAAAGTCATTCTTCTACAAACGCATGGTCTTGTAGAACAAAAGAATGGGTCGGTGCCAAGTCTGAATGACTTTGCAAATTATATGGAACACAATATGGAGGACAGGTTGTCTTTTTAATAAAGACATTAAGATGGAAACCTGCATAATAACATCTGCTCTTTCAAGGCTATAAAGAAGCCAAGATTGAAAAAAATAGTCGACGCTCCAGAAATAAGTAATAACTTGTTATTGGATTTGGACCCAGCTTTTCCTATATTCTGGAAGGCTATAGAATCTTTCAGTCATGCCATATTCAGACTTGGTAGGAGTGTTTTACTGATAAGAAAAATGTATAATTGCGCTATCTTTCCTTTGTTCTGTGAGTGGAGCCCGAGAAGCACTGAGCAACATTTGTGCTCACTGTAGATCTTGCCACTCCCGTCTGACGAATCAATTAAAGATAACCATGGTTTACCTTTAACAATTTTGTTGCTATCTGTTTTTTAAGAAACAAACTTTGACATTTGGCATAGTTGACAGGATTCAAACCCAGTGTTGCAAGTGCTGTAAGGCAGCAACTCTACAGCTGTGCCGCTGTGCCACCCTGTGGGGTTGCAGCAACTGATGATCCCTGTAGAAACATTCAGCTGCAGTAGCCAATGCCATAATATACAGGTTGTAATAAAATCTTGTGATATTAAGCATTTGACTGGAGTATCATAAAGTTTAATTCATACAGAACCTTTGAGGAAATCAGGGCATCCAGAATTATTCATACTGAATGTGTAGTAAGGAACTGCAGATGCTGGTTTGTACCGAAGATAGACACAAAATGCTGGAGTAACTCAACAGGTCAGGTATCATTTCTGTTGAAAAGGAATATGTGATGTTTAGGGTCGGAACCCTTTTTTAGGTCTGAAGAAGGATTCTGACCCAAAACATCACCTATTTATTTTCTCCAAAGATGAGTTTGAGTTGAGTTTATTTTATTGTTACATGTACTGAGGTACACTGAAAAACTTTTGTTGCATGCTAACGAGTCAGCAGAAAGACACTACATGATTATAATTGAGCCATCCACAGATACATACTGCCCGACCCGTTGAGTTACTCGAACATTTGGTGTCGATCCATTCATTCAGAATCTTCCATCCATATATAATCTTTGAGAAATTCAGTGTATCTAGAACCACTGATTGATTTTCGGAATATAATTAACATTGCTTCAAGAGAGAACGCCGCAGTTACTCTGCCCTTGTAACAGTCCCACAATAGCAAAAGGGACAAATCTGATGTCGTAGTCCACTGCTTTCCCTAGTGTACAGGAACTGCAGATGCTGGTTTACACCGACGATAGAAACAAAATTCTGGAGTAACTCAGCAGGTCCCATCTCCTCTGACTCAAGTTCAAGTTCAAGTTTCAAGTTTACATTTATTGTCATTGTACCAATTGGTACAGCGAGATTTGGGTTGCCATACAGCCATACAAATAAAAAACACACACATGACAGAATTTAACATGAACATCCCCACACAGCGGAATCAACGTTTCCCTGTGTGGGGGTAGGCAATAAAAGTTCAGTCATCTTCCTCTATGTTCATCCGAATGATGGAACTCCAGTGTCGGAAGAACACTCTCAGCGGCTTTGAGTTCCGAATCGGCCGCTTCCTACCGGAGACCGCGGCTTCCACAGTCCACAGGCCGAGCTGAGCGGATCTCCAAAGGGCAATTCTTGGCAAAGGATCCCAGGGTCCCGCGTTATTAAAGTCAGCGCCGCCCGCGGCTGGCTGGAAGCTCTGCAGACCACAGCTCCACGGTGTTGAAGTCGGCAGTCACAGCACTCTGGAGCTCGAACACGGCGACCCCTGTAAGGCATCGCCTGCTCTGCAATGGTGTTTCAGTGCTGCGCCGCTACTGAAGCTGAAGCTCTGGCTGGTCTCCGTCAGGAAAGGCCACACCAATCCAGATGGTAGGCCGCGAGGAGGGGGTGAAGATGCGGGTCGGACTAAAGACGCATTCCACTTCCCCCCCATCCCCCACATAAAAAGACTAAAATACCTCCAAAACAAAACTTTTTGACGGACTAAAAATTAAAAAAAGGATGAAAGGACAAACAGCTGGAGGCAGGGCAGCCATACTCATCGGCGCCACCCGTTGTCTGAAGACTCAATCTGAAGAAAGGTCTCGACTCAAAATGTCACCTATTCCTTTTCACCAGGGATGTTGCCTGGCCCAATGAATTACTCCAGCATTTTGTGTCTATCTACTGCTTTCCCTATTTCCCTAACTGTCCATGAGAATTGGATTGATTAAAGGAATAAATGAGTTCCATGCTTACTTTTTTTGTAGCTTAGCTTAGTTTAGTTTAGTTTAGTTTAGAGATACAACACGGAAACAGGCCCTTCGGCCCACCGAATCCGCGCTGACCAGTGATCCCCGCTCACTAACACTAGGGACGATTTACAATTTTACCCAAAGAAATTATCCTCCAAACCTGTACATCGGGAGAAAACCAGATATCCTGGGGAAAACCCACACAGGTCATGGGGGAGGACATACACTCTGCATAAAGACAGCACCCTTAGTCAGGATCGAACCCGGGTCTCTGGCGTTGTAATGGAACTACTCTACCGGTGCGCCACCATGTAGTGTTATGTTTTTTTATGACTACCCAAGAAGGGAAATATGGAAACTTTAACATTTCATTCAAATTATTGCACTTCCAGGATATTATGTTTTTATCCCAAAATCAGTTTGACTCCTCTGCTCTGTGAAGGGTTGATGGAGAGTGTTCTCCATCAAGGATAGCAGCTTACTTTGTAAAACCCTCAACTACCTAACAACACTCTGAGTATCCAATGTCAGTCCCCAATGTATTGCCATATCAGAACCCATCCTTTCAATTGTCTGATAAAATCGTCAGCAGCTGTATAAAACGCTGCCTGAAATTGATTATCTTTATCAAAAACTATTATCTGTGCCTATCTGGGAGGTAATCTATAGAACACAGCTCTAAGGTTTCCACTCCTTCTATTTAAGCTTTCGATGGTGAAACAAGAACAGCTTAAATCTTTATTTTATAAGAGCCTGTATTGCATAATATAACTCTTTGATAATCATATCTGAGAAGCCTTAAAATATTCACATATGTATGCTTTCCCCTATGTAATATGTAATCAAATCATGCATCTACTGTATACAGAATAATTTACGAGTTTACCACACAAACAGGATTAGCATTGTCAGTCCCTTGAGGCTGTTGCACTATTCAATTAGATTATGATCTGCATTTCTAGCACATTTACCCTCCTTTGTACAATAAATGTAACCACCAAAAATTTATGCTTTAAATATTTCAGCTAACCATTTAAACCCTGCATTCTAAGGAAGAAGAACACTTCCTGATTGATTGATTGATTGATTGATTGTTTGAAAGATACTGCATGGAAGCAGGCTCTTCAGCCCACTAAGTCGCTGCCGACCATTGATCACACTAAGTTCCATGCTGTCCCACTCTCATATCCACTGCCTACACACTAGGGACAATTTAAAGAGACAAATTAATCTACAACACTGCTAGTCTTTAGGATGTGGGAGGACTCACCCGAAGGAAGCCCTCGCGATCGCAGGGAGAGCGTGCAAACTTCACTCAGAGGGCACCCAACGTCAGGATCCAACCTGGGTCTGTGATGCTGTGAGGCAGCAGATCTCCCAGCTGTGCCATCATGTTTAATCTCACCTGATCTCACTCCTTACTGATTTGGCTCCAATACTAAATTTATTTCCACTTGCTCAGAGAGAGAGAGAGAGATAGAATGCATAATAAAGACAAAATCAACTTGTGCTGAAAAATCATTAACTCGGAGAAAGCTACACCTTGGTTTACCCAAACCTTATTGGTCTTGCCATGCAACAAAATGTCCGTAATTGAACGCTGCTAATTAACACATGCTAGGCTGCAGGAGTGCATGTTGAAGTAGACACTGACTTGGTGCTGCAAAGGGTTTATTGGGAAGGATTATAATCTAAAGTACAGCCACCATTGGATGCTGAGGGGCTAGATTCTATGTACCAGCTTCTCAATGGTTCAATGGTTCAATGGAGCTTTATTTGTCACATACTCAACTGCACAATTAAATTATTTTTCCATGTAATCCACATGCTGGGGGCAAACCATTTTTGGCGCTATTGTTCAACGTCCAATCGGCCCGCACGCTCGATGTACTGGAGCAGTTCCTGAGGACTGACATTCCTCTCCTCTCCTCTCCTCGCCCGGCCATCTTTGTCTCCTGCAGCCGACCTTGAAGGCGCTGGAGGCATTAACTCGGTTCACTCTCCTAGCACCCGGCGTCTCCAGCTCCCTCCCAGTGATTCTGTCCGACAAGCCTTGGGGCTCGGCCCCACAAACCAACGAGCTTTCGGGCATGGTCCCGTGAAACCGACAACCTCCAGGGAGAGGTCACATGAATCATCCGGATTCATGAACTTATAAACAACAATCTTATGTTCACAAACACGTCCTGGATATATATTTTAAATTGGACACATGAGTGGCTTTGGTACATTGGTAGCAGCACAGTGGCGCAGCGGTAGAGTTGCTGCCTTACAGCGCTGGAGACCCGGGTTCGACCCTGGCTACAGGTGCTGTCTGTACAGAGTTTGTACGCTCTCCCCGTGACCTTGTGGGTTTTCTACAAGATCTTCAGTTTCCTCCACATTCCAAACACCTTACAGGTATGTAGGTTAATTGGCTTGGTATAAGTGTAAATAAATGTAAATTGTCCCTAGTGTGTGTAGGATAGTGGTAGTGTGCGGGGATCGCAGGTCGGTGTGGACTCAGTGGGCCGAAGGACCTGTTTCCGTGCTGTATCTCTAAACTAAATAAACTAAATTAAACATTGGAAATAAAATGTCTTGGTATAATGGCAGAATAAAAATGTTGATTTGAAGATACTATGAACATAAAGAAGGACGTGTACTGATTGTAGTTTGCATTTTAGTGAATAAAGTTTATTTTTTAAATTTAAAACATCTACAAAGTAGAAGAGTTTTTAGAATGGTTTATATAGTACAGAATTTTTTTAATGTGATTAATGCATGAATAAGCCTCTTCAAATCAATGTTCTGTTGCTCTGCTATTGCATTTATTAACTCAAATAAAATGTGGACCTTCCTCTGTGTCTATAGCAAATTACTGGGCTTTTATTAAAATGTCATTTTCTTTAACTTTACAGATAGGAAATTGTATGAGAGCATGATTAAATATTGCATTATTTGTGAACAAGAAGCTGTCATACAGATTCAATCAGTTCTGGTTCTTCTATCAGGTTCTAATACATTAGTTCAGCAATATTTTTTTCTTCCCTCCTATTTATTGCACACAAGTTACAAGGCAGTTGATTAACGCACAAGCTTTGAAAAGAATGACACTTCAATATAACAAATTGTTTACTCTTTACAATTCATGAACAGTAGGACTATCTTTCTTAATGACAAAGCACGCCCTTGATGTAAGGAGAAAACGCAATCTAACTGCTGGTTTATAGTTTGGGTAGAGAAGAATTTCTAAACTCCGTCTGCACGGCGGCATTAATCATACAGGTAGGTTGCTTCTTACAGCAATTAGCATTTCCTTATTACTTCAACTGAAAGGCATTAAATCCTAAATAAGTTTGGAAGTGAGATGGAAAATGATACATGGCTGTGGGATGCTGTGATTTTTTTATTCGCCCCAGGAATTATTTGCAAACTTCCTTACTTTGATTAATAGGCTTTTAGTCATAATGGCTTCTCTGTGTATTTTTGTAGCTTGTGATTCCACTTCGTTGAGCTTTTACTTTGCAATGCAAAACCGTACTGTTAATTCCAGTTCTACTGAACCAATCGATTAGATGGAGATCATAATATTTAATACATTTCTGGCACAAGTATTGTAACGACATCTTCCATTTATATATATCATTAATGTGACTGAACAGCCACTTAGTATTTCACAGGTGTGTTATTTAATTGTTAATGAATCACATATGGAGCAATTCAAATAGATGACCATAGGCTTGATCAAGGAGGTAGGTTTTAAAGAACATTTTACAGGAGGAAAAGGAGACAGAGGAGAGAAGGGTTATTGGAGGATACTCCAGAGCATTTGGTCTTGGATACCTGCAGATGGCAAGGTTTTCATAAGATCATAAGTTCATAAGTGATAAGAGCAGAAATAGGCCATTCGGCCCATCACATCTACACTGCCATTCAATCATGGCTGATCTACCTTTCCCTATCATCTCCATTCTTCTCCTTGTTCCCATAATCCCTGACACCCGTACTAATCAAGAATCTACCAATCTCTCCCTAAAAATTACCCATGGACTTGGCTGCCACAGCCTTCTGTGGTAAAGCCAGGATGTTCAGGCGCTAAACATCTCTGAAATAGGCAGGCAAAAAGGCATAATAAAATTACAAAAAAGGCACAAAAAGGCATTTATTTCCAACACCAAAATATGGTTAAAATGATGATTATAAAGGTATACTACATTAAATGACCAACGTTGCCTGGTTGCACATAATTACTAGCATTTTTTTCAAATTATCTGGTGTTAAACTATGTCGTCTGTCAGACAGAATATGCTTCAGATGTGAAAAAAATATTTCTACCCCAGCTGAGGTCACTGGTGCATACCCAAAACAAGCTACAAACTCTATATTCATGTTGATATCTTGTGCATAACAACAACCTTTGAGAACTTTAGCTATGTTTTGTATTTCTTCAAGATCTTTGTTAGCTAAAATCACTCTCTCACATTTTCCTTGTACGTCTTTACCTACATCGCAAGGAACTTTAGGAATATCGTCAGTTACTTTGTTGAAAATCTGCACGTTATTCACTAATGTTTTGCCACGTTTCTCAAGTGAAGTAATAGCTTATGGGAAGTTTGCAAAATTGGAAGCAATAAACACTAGATCGCATTGGAGGGACTTTTTCTGCATGATTTCACTGACGATACTGACTGCAGCAGATTCTTCTTCTTCCAAATCAGTTGACGAGTTCTTTTATCTTTTCAAAATTTGCAGCATAGTAGAGTACAGCAGAGAGCCATGTACCCCACCTAGTCAAAACAGGCTGAGGAGGTAGCAGAATCTCGGGTGCCATTTCCTTGAACAACTGCACACGTAACGGTGCTTTGAGGAAGATTTTCTTGACATTGGAAACTAGGCGATCGACATTTGGAAACAAGCTACGTATGTGCTCGGCAAGTCTATGGATTCCGTGAGATAAGCATGTCAAATGAAACATTTTGGGGGAAAAAAACTTTAAGAGCACAAGCAGCTTTTTTCATGTACGGAGCTGCACCAGTCACAAACAGAAGAACATTCTTGTGTACCTTCTGGCCAAAGTAAAGCAAGTGAAGATGTAAACAACTGAGCAATAGTTGATTTTACTTCGGAGTCACGTGAGTGACAACGTGAAGAACCCCGCCAGTGCGCCTGCGCGTCATTACGTCAGACGCCTTGACGCAAACGGACGTGAGGAGCAGTGCTCCTCGAGTGGTTTGTAGTTTTTCAACTACAAGATAAGTAAAAACTTTTTTCAGGTTTTCCAGGTCCGTTTACTGTGGGTCTATGGGGATTTTTTCCACAGACGCCATGGAAAAAACGGACAGGGGGAAGAGGCGAGCGACACAGCCGACAGAAGTCGGGAAAGTCGGGAGTCCGCGGTTAGAGACCAACCGCCTCTAAACCCCGGTACAGTCGCCAGCGGTGAGCATAGCGACTGTGGACCTGGGGCTGGTGAAAACACAGTCAGCGCCTGTCGGGCAAAAGACAAAGTTTAAATCCCAACGGAGGGAGTCCCAGGCAATGGAAGTAGCTCCAGGGCTAGATACTGCTTTCGAGCGTATTGCCCAAATAGAAAGCCTTTTACACAGGATGTTGGAGCAAAGTTCACTCAGAGAGGAGTGTTCTGAAAGCCAAGCTGCTGGAAACAGCTCAAACAGCTCCTGGTACAGGGCTAGATACTGCTTTCGAGCGTATTGCCCAAATAGAAAGCCTTTTTCATAGGCTGTTGGAGCAAAGTTCACTCAGGAAGGAGTGTACTGTAATCCAAGCTGCAGGAGCAGCTTAACAGCACCTGGCTCAGGGCTGATGGAATGCACCCTCAGGAATGAGGAGCGTGCTACGGGTCATGAGATTTCAGACCCCGACTCTGACGGTGAGGCTGTACAAGGCGATGAACGGCAGCTGCCAGATGTTCCACCCCTGGCAGTAGGATTTGCTGCCCTGTCAGGGTCAGGAGAGCCATTAGGAGAAGAACTGGCCTCCTTAATAAATTACTTGGTTTACCATTAGCTGGAACAGGAGGAAATGGATGAGACTGCAAGAAGTAACTGTGGGTTGCTGAAAGCAGCAGCAGTGAATCAAATTATCTGGAATCAGTTGCAGAGAATATTAAAGCTGCTGGGTTCTGGAATAACTGCTTTTACCAGAATAGCAGGTAACAACCAAAAGATGACGAAGTTGCATCAGCAAGCACTGGGGTTGCTATGCAGCACCCACTTCGAGATCAATTATCTGAGGAAAGTGCTATACAGTCTACTATGAATCCGAAATTCGCAGCACTCTGCAAACCAAGTAATATACAATTACCCAACTTACTCTTTGGAGAGATCTCGGGAGACGTATTAAAGAGTTGGAAGATGAAGCGAAAACAGGATTGATAAATACATTTACTAGTCTGCCTAGCCCTGGTTATCTCAGTGTTAGTTCCACTGATTCTTCCCCATCCCTCTCCAACTATGGGACCACTTCTCTTCCACACCCACACCACTGCCCTCTCACCCCCCCACCCCCTGACCACCCACCACCCCCCCACCACACATCGCCTCGTCCCCATTCCACCCACCTGCCTTCCTCCGGCCCCAACCCCCATCCCTGCCGGGTGTTCACCATCCCCCCCGACCTCCCCCTCTCCGACATCGAACGGGCTGTCCTCAGCAGAGGTCTTACCTTTGTCCCCCTCCGTCCCCATCTCAATGAGTTCCGTGCCCTCCATGACTTGGAACGCTTCTACCGTCGCCTCCGCCTCACAGCTCACTTCCATGGGAAGGAGTCCTCGCTCCCCACTGATGACCCCTTTTCCCGTCTCCAACGCACCCCATCCTCATGGAACCCCCCTCGTAGCCTTCCGGCTTTAGAACTCTTTATTAAAAACTGCCGCCGTGACATCAACCGCCTCAACTTCTCCACTCCCCTGTCTCACTCCAATCTCTCCCCCCCTGAACGCACTGCCATCGACTCACTCTGCAACAACCTAGTTTGGGTTATCAAACCCGCCGACAAGGGAGGTGCCGTGGTAGTCTGGCGCGTCGACCTCTACAAAGCTGAGGACACGCGCCAACTCTCGGACACCTCTTCCTACTTACCCCTGGACCATGACCCCACTGACGAGCACCAGGCCACCATCTCCAGCACCATCACCGACTTCATCCACTCCCACGCCCTGCCCGAACGAGCCTCCAACCTCATCGTTCCCCAGCCCCGCACAGCCCGCTTTTACCTTCTCCCCAAAATCCACAAACCTGACTGTCCCGGTAGACCCATTGTCTCTGCCTGTTCTTGCCCCACCGAACTCATCTCCACCTACCTCGACTCCATCCTAGCCCCCTTGGTTAAATCCCTCCCCACCTATGTTCAAGACACCTCAGACACTCTCCGTCATCTCCGCGCATTCCACTCTCTAGGCCCTCACCCCCTCATCTTCACCATGGACGTCCAGTCACTGTACACCTCCGTCCCCCACCAGGATGGTCTCGAAGCCCTCCATTTTTTCCTCGACCGTAGAAGCAATCTATACCCGGCCACTGACACCCTCCTCCGCCTAGCGGAGCTGGTACTTACACTTAATAACTTTTCATTTGACTCCTCCCATTTCCTCCAAATACAAGGCGTAGCTATGGGCACACGCATGGGCCCCAGCTACGCCTGCCTCTTTGTCGGGTACGTAGAACAATCCTTGTTCAATGCGTACCAGGGCCCCATCCCCGACCTCTACCTCCGCTACATCGATGATTGTTTTGGTGCCACATCCTGCACCCATACACAACTGACTGACTTCATCCGCTTCACCACCAACTTCCTTCCGGCACTCAAATACACCTGGACCATTTCCGACACTTCCCTACCATTCCTTGACCTCACTATCTCCATCGCAGGTGATAGACTCCTTACCGACATCCACTACAAACCTACCGACTCCCATGGCTATCTGGACTACACTTCTTCCCACCCTGCTTCCTGTAAGGACTCCATCCCCCACTCCCAATTCCTCAGTCTACGCCGCATCTGCTCCCAGGATGAGGCGTTCCACACCAGGGCATCTGAAATGTCCTCATTCTTCAGGGAACGGGGGTTCCCCTCCTCCACCATAGATGAGGCTCGCACCAGGGTCTCTGCCATACCCCGCAACACTGCTCTCTCTCCCCATCCCCCCACTCACAACAAAGGCAGAGTCCCCCTAGTCCTCACCTTTCACCCCGCCAGCCGTCACATACAACAAGTGATCCTCCGTCAGTTTCGCCACCTCCAACGTGACCCCACCACTCGCCACATCTTCCCATCTCCCCCCATGTCTGCCTTCCGCAAAGACCGCTCCCTCCGTAACTCCCTTGTCAATTCTTCCCTTCCCTCCCATACCACCCCCTCCCCTGGTACTTTCCCTTGCAACCGCAAGAGATGCAACACTTGTCCTTTCACTTCCCCCCTCCATTCCATTCAAGGACCCAAGCAGTCGTTCCAGGTGTGACAGAGGTTCACCTGCATCTCCTCCAACCTCATCTATTGCATTCGCTGCTCTAGATGCCAGCTGATCTACATCGGTGAGACCAAGCGGAGGCTTGGCGATCGTTTCGCCGAACACCTCCGGTCGGTCCGCAATAACCAACCTGAACTCCCGGTGGCTCAGCACTTCAACTCCCCCTCCCATTCCGTATCTGACCTCTCTGTCCTGGGTCTCCTCCATGGCCACAGCGAGCAACACCGTAAATTGGAGGAAATGCACCTCATATTCCGCTTGGACAGTCTACATCCTGGTGGCCTGAACGTTGAATTCTCCCAATTCTGCTAGCCCTGGCTGTCCCCTCCCCTTCATCAGCCATCTGGTTGTCTCCTCCCCTCCCCCAGCCCTCGGGCTCCTCCTCCGCCTTTTCCTTTTTTCCTTTCTTCTCCCCACCCCCTATCAGTCTGAAGAAGGGTTTCGGCCCGAAACGTTACCTATTTCCTTCGCTCCATAGATGCTGCTGCACCCGCTGAGTTTCTCCAGCATTTTTGTGTACCTTTGATAAATACATCAATGGTTGCAATGTCTGTAAAGAGGAAGTATCCTTTCAGACGTCATACGGATCCTAGACCAGGACCAAGTCGCTCATCAACGCAGGGACGTAGCTGGCGGCCTGCAGCAGGAGTAAGGACAAGTGGTTGTGCTTCCGGGAGAATCCAGGGATCTCAAAATACTCAAATGACTCAAGAGGTAGGTGGACCTGGTTCTCAGGGGAACATACTAACTGGATTAAGTCCAGAAGTTGGAGGCAGATTACGTCTCTTCTATAAACATTGGAAGAAGATTACTTCAGATGTGGTAATTCTGAATAATATACAAGGATTTCAATCCAAATTATGATTTGCCTGTCCAGCATGTTCCTAGCAGAACTCTCCACTTTGCGAAGTAATGGAGGTTCAAGTTGCTCTTCAAAACCCTATATATAAAAGGTGTTATTAAAGAATCAGTCTACCAAATTCACCAATTTGGGTCAAATATATTCCCTCGATCAAAAAAGGATGGAGGATGTAGGATTATTATAGACTTGACAAGTCTGAATCCTTTTGTTCAGTGTTTGTTCACTTGCAAGATATGAAGTATTTTAAATTTACATGGATGAACCAATTAGGGCAGTTCAAAGCTCTGCCTAAAGGGTTAACGTTCCCTTCCAGAATATTTATAAAAATCAATTCTGGGGTTGCTGAGAGCCAGGGGCATGTACTAATGGCATACCTGGATGATGTCCTGATTATAGGAAGGACAAAACAGTCAACAGAAGCATCGGTTGCAGTAATAAAATCAAACTTTTGAAAGTTTGGGGGTTTCTAAATTCATCCAAAGGAATCAAGGTTAAAAACATGTACCTCGATTAATTATTTGGGGTTCACAATTGATTTAGCCCAAATGCAAATTACTTTGCCCAGTGAAAAAAGGGTGGAGTTGATTAAAGATTGCAGTAATCTGTTAAACGAGCAAAAACCTCTAATCAGACAGGTGGCTCGAGTACTGGGAAAATTAGTAGATTCCCAGCAGTCCAGTATGGACCATTACATTATCAACAGCTGCAGAGAATTAAAGAACAGGCACTGAGAATAAATGCTGGTCATTTTGATAGAACCATGCAAGTAACAACAAATGCTGTTTCTAATCTGCAGTGGTGGATTCTACATGTCTCAAGCAGTTCAGGCAAAGTGCTGATTGAACAACCTTCCATGATATTACAAACTGATGCCAGTGCACTAGGATGGGGTGCAACTGACTTAACATGGAGCTGCGGAGGCAGATGGAATCAGGAAAAGTTAGTGTTACTGCAGACATGGGGAATTACCTATTTGGAGCTTTTAGGAGGTTTCTATGGACTCCAAGCTTATGGTTCTAACACAACTAAAAGGAAGGTTCAAGTTCAAATTAATAAACACAACAGTAGTTGCCTATATTAATGATATGGGTGGAATTAAGTCGGTGTCATGTGACAAAATGGTTAAATCAACTTCGATCTTGGTGTATTGAAAAGAACATTTGGTTTTCAGCTATCTATCTACCAGGTAGAATGAACACGATAGCAGACACCTGGTCACGAAAAGTTCCATGATAATAAAGAATGGATGTTGAATCAAGAGGTATTCAATGATATAGTAATCAGATTTGGAATGACCGACATCGACTTGAATCATCAGCTATCGAGATATGTCTCATGGAAACCAGATCCAGGAGCAGTGGCGATTGATGCTTTCTCGCTACATTGGGGTGGTATGTTTTCATATATATTTCCACCTTTCTGCCTCATAAGCCAATGTTTGCTTAAAATCAGGCAAGATGCTGCTTCAAGGGTATTGGTAGTACCAGATTGGCCTATACAGCCATGGTATCTGTTGATATTAGAATTAACAACACAAATGTTGATGAAAGTCCCAAAAAGGAGTAATTTATTGCTGCACCCTGTAACAGGGTAACAACATCCATTATATCATCGTTTGGATTTGTTGATTTGCAGGTTTTAAGAATGCCTTTTCTGGGACGAGGACTGTCTGAGCATACTGTGGACATGCTTACGGCAGCCGGGAGGAAGAGCACTCAAAAACAGTACCTTTCTTATATTAAGAAATGGGAAGAGTTCTGTGTACAAAAGTGTGCAATAAAGTACTGCAGATATTTCAAATGTTTAGAATTTCTGTCAAAACTTTATTATGATGAAGGTCTGAGTTGTAGTGCAATTAATTCAGCCAGAAGTGCATTGTCCTCATATTTGGTTCTGGATTCAGAAAGAAACTCAATTGGGTCACACCCAATTGTTTCCAGACTAATGAAAGGAATCTTTAATTCCAAACCACCGAAACCTAGGTACGTGATAATCTGGGATGTAAGTGTGGTACTGAGTTGATGTTTCAACATTTTTACCATCGGCCTATTGTTAATGCGGGGTTGTTTGCAGAAACTATTTTAAGTTCTGTGCAAATTCCTCTGGTTTAAAGGGAATCTGATTCATTTCATTATTGAAATGAAATACTGCATTTGTGGTACAAATGTTATTATGAATGCATGATTGATTATTCTCGTTCCGAGTCAATCTATGCAGTGAGAAGCCGGGATTGATCCACGGCATGAAATCACAAAGCTTTAAAATCTTCACGTAGTCACTCACGTGACTCCGAAGTAAAATAGTAAGATTAAACGAGAACTTACCCAAGTTTGAAGTTTGATCTTTATTTTATGAGGAGTTACGTAGGTGATTACGTGCCCACCACGACCCTACCCTCTATCATAAAGGTCAGATGGAAGTTTTTGTATTACTCGTTTTATTATGAGACTATATTACTTCGGTTGTTGTTTTTTGTGATTTTACACCGCTGCTTTGAAGATTGACGCGCAGGCGCACTGGCGGGGTTCTTCACGTAATCACCTACTTAACTCCTCATAAAATAAAGATCAAACTTCAAACTTAGGTAAGTTCTCGTTTAATCTTACTAGCTGTTTGACTTCTCCAATACTTCCGATGTCAACAAATTCTCCTTTGATGGTTAACCTGCCTCTAGTGCACCGATGACCATATTGGCAACATATCTCCCCACAGCATCGGTTGTCTCGTCTATTGAGATCCATATTTTGTTGCATGCAACTTCATCTTTAATTTGCTGTCAACATAATTTTTCCGTAATTATTACTCATTACGGTATATAATAGTAAGATTAAATGAGAACTTACCAGTTTGAAGTTTGATCTTTATTTTATGAGGAGTTACGATGAGCGATTACGTGAAGAAGGCCGTCCAGGCGCATGCACGTCAATCTTCAAAGCAGCGGTGTGAAATCACAGACAACAGTAGTTGAACAAACATAGTAAGATTAGAGATGACTAGAACTACCAGATGATTTTTATGATATGAGGGTTGGGAGCGGAGGGCACGTAATCACTCATCGTAACTCCTCATAAAATAAAGATCAAACTTCAAACTGGTAAGTTCTCGTTTAATCTTACTATTTTATTTCGGAATCACGTGAGTGACTACGTGAAGATTTTGAAGCTCTGTGATTTCATACCGTGGAAACAACGTGTCCACACAAGCACGACTGCATCAGTTTACCACAGATAAGGGAAAACATTAATAATGCATACAGACATGACATAGATTTAAAACATGCTGATGCTGATAAATGAACAAATAATAATAATAGTAACCCCTCTCATCTGGGGGGAAACTATAAAATAGAACCTAAAATAGAGTTGGGAAATACCCCTGGTCTGGCAATGGGTTAAAATAAAATGTTTGGAAAACTCGTTCGTTAGACCATCCTGCAGTCTGCAGGATGTGGTCCAGAGGACCGTACATAATCCTTGCTGCTGATGTAGTAGCAGCCCTGGTGGAGTGAGATTAGAAAATTAGTATCTACTCCTGTATAAGCCAGAACCCTGTTTTAACCACCTGGAGGTGGTCTGAACTGATACCTTCTTATGAGGTTTTTATTAACTAGCTACATAGGTAGTATGAGAGTCTAGGTGACCTTGACGTAATGTTGTACTTGTGTGACCACACATAACCGAAGGTGCATGGGGTATGCCATGAGAACTAGTTTGAGACCTGACACCCCTGGGCTGCCCTGCTTAACTAAATCGTAAACATGAAATATTATATTATTAGCAGGTATAACCTGGGACGAAAATCTACAATATATACATCAATGCTCGTTAAATGCCAGACATGTTTTAATACAATTTAAAGTGTTACACACATTACATTATTCTAAAGCGAAACTAAATAGAATTTTCCCACATATCTCTCCTATTTGTGATAAATGTCAGCATCTAGAGGCTAACTTAACACATACTTTTGCAAATTGTATAAAAATTAAAAATTTCTGGATTGATATTTTTAGAATAATTTCTGAAGTTGTCAATACTAAATTGGATCCTGACTCAAAACTAATAATACTTGGAATATCAGAACAAAGTCTAACAGTCACAACAAGCCACAGAAACTTCCTAGACTACAGTATAATAACTGGAAAAAAAATAATATTAACATTTTGGAAAGGTCCTATAACCCCCACAATTAAAATGTGGATTATGGAAATGTCGGAGACCCTACACGTGGAAAGAATCAGACTTGTCTTAATGGACAAACAAGGACTTTTTGTTAGAATATGGTCTCCATTCATTGACTATTTGAAGGGGTAGAGCGGTTCGGCACGGGAACCTAACTGAAGCTTGAACTTAGGATTAGATGAAAAGTTATACTTTATAACCTACGAACCTATCTCCAATGATGTATTATTAGTAAATTATTCCACTCTTTTTTTTATCTTGACATTTGTGGGGGGGTTTTCTTCTCTCTTTCTTTCTCACTTTCTATCTATTAAAAAAAAAACTAGAAGCAGAATCAATCCACAATTGATAATATTAATAATGTATGATTGATATACATGAAATGTTTTTACCATAATATGTCTTTGCTTCTAATAAAAATATTATAAAAAAATAAAAAAATAAAAATTAGCAGGTATAACCATCCTGTCCAGTCGCAATTTATGTAATGACTGGACCCGTTGCGCTGAGAACAGCGCCAAGGGGATAACTACCTATGAGAGCCGAGCCAAAGATAGAGATATAGCTGGATCCCCCTGGTGAAGTAGTGTTAACACAATGTCAATATCCCATACTTCCGTGAACTTGGGTCTGGGAGAACTTGTGTAAAGATATCCTTAATAAACAGGATATCAGAGGGTGAGACCCGACAGAACGGGTCCCGCTCTCTGCAGCAAATATGATGAGAAAGCAGGTTGGGCACAGTTAATGGGACTATAACTTAATTTATTGTCAAGGGCCCATTGAAAATGAACTCTAAGACGTCAGTGTCCGTGCCGTATCATATGTAACATAGCATTTAAACAGAACGCTTCCCATCTCCTGAAGAGGAAATGTACTGCTTTTTTGGTGCTATCCCTGCACTCTGCAGTGAGCACATACATGGATCAGTCTGACACCCCGAGCTGCAGGAGCTGTCTTCTCAGATTCTGTAAGGCAATGAATTGATTAATCATGCAGAGGCTGGTTCCCTGAGTCCCAGGCTGAACCAGCAAAGTTTTATGTTTAGAAAACCCATATAAGGTTCTACTATAATTCCCAACATATGCGGGAAACCATGGCTACATAGGCCAGTCAGAGAGTACGAAAAAACCCTGAAGCGGGATCTTGCTGAAATTATTGCAAGACCCGACTGATGAGGCAAAATGGAGCAATGACATAAAAGAACATTCCTCCCCCGTGTAGCGAGAACGTATCTCTCGCCACTGTGATGCCACATGTCCTTACAACCGGTGAATGAGCCTGGATGCAAACATATCGATATTTGGTGTTCCATCGAGCCATAATGTCATAAAATACTTTGTGATCCAACATCCATTCTGTGTTGTCATTGATTTTACGTGATGATACACCAGCGCCAAATAAGGTTGGGTAAATTATGACAGGATACTTTGGCTTGATTGCACCCATGTGACCAACATATGCCACCACCACAGTGTATCAACCTGGAACTGAGCATGCATATCCGCACAATAACCCCGTAACCCATAGTATGCACCTAGTGTCTATAGGTAGTTGATACCAATAACTGAAGAATTGGTAATTCATGCAAATCCCATTCGCCTCCGTAACTAGAGATGGCATTCATAATTTCCCATCTTAGAGCACTAGCATCAGTCTGTAATAACTGAAGATTTATTGACCAAAACTACTGGAGCAATGCTAAATATTGTTCGTCCACCATTGTGACTTTGGTGGCTTCTGCTGGTAAATGCATAGATCCGTTAACAATTACCTCTATGGCACTTAAGAGGTTATTACTTTGCACGTTGAAAGTTCAGATAAAGCAAAGACCCAATTGCACAGCTGAAACACAGCTGCTATATTGCCAATTACACTTGATGAATAGAAGACTGCTTGATAACAAGGTTGTTGCAGGCTTCTATTGATTCCAATCTCTTGCCCCAAGGCAGAGTCACAGATAATTAATAGTTAAAGGTAAAACCGAATAATCAATAACTGTAGTTGGTATCAACTTAAATTAAACTGGAGGAACCTCAATTTCTCAAATATAGTTGCAGCTGAAACAGTTGATTTTAGCAAAACACAGCGTTTAGAATATCATCCAGTTAAGCCATAACAAGTGATATTTGAGCTCCCAGTTTAGTAATTTGGTAGATGACCTGGGAGCTGAAGTTAGCCCATTTGCAACGCATTAACGGTTATAACTGCCCCATCCAGATAAATTCCAAATGTCTCCTGGGGTCCCTGTGAATGGGACCTGAATAGTATTCAACTTTGAAATCGATGCATGCCATAAAGATCCTAAGGAAATCATTTTGTTAGACAGTAACGAAGTTCCATATACTGAAAAATCTATGTTGCACATGCTAGTTAAATCAATTTTAAACCGACATCCTCCATCTTTCACAATGAACAGGCCACGCCTGCCATAATTTCGTGCCTGCTTTGAATGACAACTGGCCAGATTCCCGAGGCTGTCTCGAAAGGTGATCCTGGCCATAATTCTGAGCCTGCCTCGAAAGACAACTCTGGCCAATTTCCAAGCTTGTTTCGGAAGGCAATCCTGGCCGTAATACTGAGCCTGCCTCGAAAGACAATTCTGGCCCCAAGTCCAAGCCAAGCTTGGTACCCTAGTATACTGTGCAATAATAACCCAATCTCATGTTATCATTTTAGTATATAACTGATCTGAATCTCATGTTATCATTGTCATTTGTACAAAACAATTGTAAATATTTTCAATTTGTAAATGGTCCACTACCCTATGTTTTGGAAAAACCAGACCCACCTACCTCCATGGTTACCGGTGGTCTATGGTAAGCCCAACGGCCCCTGACGTGGGTTCTATTCCCGTCCTTGATTGGAGAGTAGGAATGGTAGTGTATGTGGATTCCATATTTCCTGAGACCGGCTTGGACCTTGGCCTGAAAGTCCTCTGGGCAGCTTTCAAGCTGCGACCAGTTTCAATGAACTGCTTACTGCCAATGAGGCGTGGGGTGTGTCGTCGCCGATATGATGAAGCTTTGTTCATCGTCGGTACCTTGATTAGGCCGACAGCTTTTGCTTCCTCATCCAGGTATACCTGTTGGATAAGTCTTACCTGAAGAGAAGATTCGGCGGCTGCTTTCCATTCCTCCAATGCCACCCCTGATAGCGCTGTTCACTGCCGGCACTTGTAGTGTGAGGGGAACTCTGGCCCCTTCCGGGTATTCTGCCAACGGCTGGAACCAATTTATCCGGCAGTAACCCCTTCGCTTGCGAGTATTTCCTCGCATTCCCCTCCACAGAGAGGGAGATTCATAGGCAGCCCTGAAAACAGGTGCTGCCACAAGCCCCTGAGGATACCTGCACTGATATGGCTCCTCCAACGGACCTATATCATGATTGAGCATCACATTCGTAGGCAGCCCTGAAAGCAGGTGCTGCCGCAGGCCCCTGAGAAAACCTGCGCTGACATGGGCACCTGATGGAGAGGTGCTCCACAAGATATACTCCAAAGGATTTTTTGCTCCGAGGTCCACGGACCCACGGCAACAGCACCCCAAATGCCCCCCTCCTCAGA
>CM075978.1:13232255-13257534 GCA_038087875.1 Malacoraja senta | reverse complement strand
TGTTTCAAAACGCCTCCTTGAAAATGTATAACACCCTCATTAATACTAACTGCCTGATTTATGATTGATCAAATGGTGGTTCAAACAGCCACACAATGACACCAAGAAACTTGGTTCATAAGTTCAGAAGTTCTCGGAGCAGAATTAGGTCATTCGGTCCATCGTCTACTCCACCATTCAATCATGGCTGATCTATCTTTCCCTTTCAACCCCATTCTCCTGACATTTCCCCCCATAACATTCGACACCCATACTAATCAAGAATCTGTCAATCTCTGCCTTAACAATATTCATTGAGTTGGCCTCCACAGCGGTTTGTGGCAATGAAGTCCACAGTTTCACCACCCTCTGACTAAAGACATTTCTCATCTCCTCATCATGTTCTCTTCATCACAAGCACAGAGGAACCAAGCAAAGATACCAGAAAGAGCACATCGTCTCTCATATGGCCGACTGATCGTCTCACCTCAGAAGCCACAGAGTTAGAATGGCTCAAACCTAAAGAGAGAATAAATACTGCAAGGCTCAAAATCCAGTGTAGTTATTTGCAGTAAGTGTAAGATGTTAGAATATTGTGCTCAGTTCCAGGCACCGTGTTATAGGAAAGTTGGTGTCAAGTCGGAAAGGGTACAGAGAAGATATACCAGGATGGGCCAGGACTAGAGGGTCTGAGCTGTAGGCAGAGGTTGAGTTGGCTGGGTCTCTATTCCATGGAGCACAGGAGGATGAGGGGTGATCTTACAGAGGTGTATAAGATCATGAGAGGAATAGAGCAGGTAGATGCACAGATCTCTTGCCCAGGGTAGGTGAATCAAAGACCAAAGGACATAGGTTTAAGGTTTAAAAGGGTTCTGAAGGGTAACTTTTTCACACAAAGGGTAGTGGGTGTATGGAACTAGCTGCCAGAGGAAGAAGTTAAGGCAGGGACTTTCAGAAGCAGTTAGACAGGCACATGGATAGGACAGGTTTGGAGGGATATGGACTAAATACTGGCAGGTGGGATGAGTGTAGCTTGGACATGGCCAGTGTGGGCAAGTTGGGCCAAAGGGCCTGTTTCCATACTGTATCACTCTATGACTCTAATTAAACTCTCAGAAAATTATGAAGGGATGGATAAGTACACAAAATCATGAGGGGCTGAGATAAGGTAGAGTGAGAATCTTTTCACCCTGCTGGAGTTGTCAAGACAAGAAAGCATGGATTTAAAGATTGAGGAAGAAGGTTTAGAGGGGAACTGAGGGAAATTTCATTCACAAACAGAGTGGTTGGAATCTGGTATACAATGCTTGAGGAGATGCTGCAGGCAAGTGCTCTCACAACTTTTAGGAAGCATCCAGACAGTCATTTGTTTCATCAAGCCATAGAAAGTTAATATTTCCTTCTGTAAATTAGGTTAGTATAGTGCTTGATATGGCAGACCAAAGGGTCTGGTTCTGTACTGTAGACTTTGAATCTTTGGCACCATACATTATGTTGATGTAATGACCAATTTGGTACTTGTGTTGGGGGTTTGGGGGATCAGAGCTGGGTTCGCTTCTTTCAGGCAATGTATAAAGTGGCTAATTGTAGTTTGTTCACTTGTGTGTCAGATGACGTATAGCTCGCAGTTGGCTTCTGTCGTCGACCAACATGTTGACAGAATTGGTCGCCTGATGCGTCACAGAGTACATCGTGTCGACATTTCCGGGGATAGCCACGAGGAGGCTTCTGTCATGATCCCCTAATTGTAGTGAATCCCACAATTGGGAACAACCTGCTGGTTAAAAGGTCAATACCAGCTTCTCCATGTTCTAGTTTGCCCCCAATACAAGATAATTCCAACAAGTGATCTATCTCTGTGGGGATAAAACTTTACAGTTTGTTTTCTATAGTGGAAAAATCTAGTTATTGAAATGCAAAGTGTGGCACAGTGGCATAGTGATAGATTTGCTGCCTTACAGCGCCAGAGACCCACGTTCGATCCTGATTATGGGTGCTGTCTGTGTGGCGTTTGTACGTTCTTCGTGACCATGCGGGTTTTCTCCGGGTGCTCCCCTTATCACCCACATTCCAAAGACGTACAGGTTTGCAGGTTAATTGGCTCCAGTAAAATTGTAAATTGTCCCTAATGCGCAGGATAATGTTAGTGTAGAGCAGGGGTGGGGAACCTGCGGCCTTCTAGGCCATTAAGTGCGGCCTTTTGAATGAGTCCAAATTTTGTAGAACAAATCCTTTTATTTTTATTAATATGTTTTTGTTCGTCTTTTATTATTTTAATTTTAATCTTAAAATGAATGTATTTAAAATAACAAAGAGTAAAAGAAGATTCAATTAAATAATCCTCCCCGACTGACGGCCACAATTAAAACTTTAGTAAGTCATGAGGGCTATTTAACACCTGTTATGCTCATAATTTAGTTCTAATGCAACTCTAGAATGTATGTTAACCTCCCTGCCTGACTGGCGCCACCACCGCCTGAGGCTGGTTGACGAGAGGGAAAATGTCGGGGAGAGTCCGCTGGCCGTCCAGTCTTCAGTATTATCAACTTTTGATAGCAGAGCACGTGGCTTTCCATTTGAAGTTGAATTTGAGAATAGTTAAACAGCGTATGTGTTCGACTGTATTTTTAAAATTCTGTCTGATTAACAGCCCATCATGTCAAAGAAAACCAAGAGAACACTGAGGGAAGAAAAAAGATTTTTAATGAGGATTGGGAATGGGAACTGCAATATTATCTTGTTTCTGCTAAGATGATTTGCTTGCTTTGTGAAACTGCAATATCAACATTGAAGAAATTCAATGCTCATCAGCATTATGCCACTCATAAGGAGGACCACAAATATTTCAAATTAGAGAGTGGGGCGCGAAAGGTTGCATTGCAGAAATTAAAAGATGAAAAGCAAAGGCAAAGGCAGTTATTTCAAGCAGCTGTAAGACCCGGAAATAATGCTACTGAAGCGACTTATAAATTAGCTTATATACTCTGGAAAAAAGGGAAGTCATTTAGCGATGTAGAAATCGTAAAAGAATGCATTGTCGAAGTTGTAGGATACTTAGACCCCGATAAGGTTTCAAAGTGCAAACAACTATCTCTTTCAAGGAGATCGGCAGCATGAATTAGCCCTCAACGTAACAGAACAACTTCACGCAATACTCCTAAAGGAAAACATATATTAATCAATCGCTTTGGATGAATCAACTGATACTACTGACTCGGCGCAGGTTTTATACTTCATTCGGGCCATAACAGAAGATTTTCTTTGCTACGAAGAGTTACTCGCTTTGGACACTCTTACGGGTAGAACACGAGGAATTGATTTCTTCAACAACTTTCAAGATAAATGTCGTGAAGTTGGACTGGATTTGGTTAATTTAGTGAATGTACAGAAGGTGCACCTTCCATGACAGGAAAACGTGAAGGGTTTATTGCACAGATAAAAAAAAGTACTATCAGATCTAGATGCTCTCATTTCATTTCATTGTATCTTACATCAGCAAAATCTCTGTGCTAAATCTACTATTTTAAGTGACACTTTGCAACAAGTTATAAGTATTGTTAACTATATTCGTACAAATGCAACAAGGCATCGTCAGTTTCGTAATATGCTAAAGTTGGACGATGAAGCATTCAGTGTGGATTTGCCGTATCATTGCAAAGTGCGTTGGCTATCGCAGGGACAGGTGTTAACAATTTTTTTATCTTTGCAAGAACAGATAGTTACATTTCATGAAGAACAGAATCAGCAATGTAAATTATTGAAAGAAGATTTCTATAGAAATACTGCATTTCTGTGTGATATCATGTCAAAGTAAAATGACTTGAATCAAGTCAAGTCAAGTCAAGTCAAGTTTATTTGTCACATACACATACGAGATGTGTAGTGAAATGAATGTTTCTTTGCAAAGTAAAACTAAGTCTATATATGATATGTGGCAAAAAACTTCAAGCATTTCGAAAAAAGCTATATTTTTTCAAAACTCTGCTTCTTCAAAATGAAATTTCGGATGAGCATTTTCCCCAGTTAGCGAAGGTCATTGATGAGCAGGAGGATTCATGCAAATCATTTGAAGCTGTTATAGACTTATTAATTAAAGAATACAATGGAAGCTTCACTGACTTTGAGAATCATGACATTACACTCAAATGAGCATTTCAACCTCACCTAGTTGATGTCTCCAAGGCTCCTAAAGAACTACAGATGGAATTGATTGAGCTCTCAGAAGATGACATTTTAAAGTCCTTATTTGATGCTAAGAAAGAACCGATTGAAATATGGAAAAATGCAATAGAATACCCACGTCTTCGGCAACATGAACGAAAAATGCTTTCTTGCTTTTCAACCACTTATTGCTGCGAATCTACATTCTCCTACCTAACCCAAAGGAAGATGCCCTTAAGGTCACAAATGACGGACACCCATCTAGAAGATCAGCATAAACTGCATACCTCCATATTGCAAACAAATATTCAAATGCTTTCCCACAAGAAGCAGTAACAACAAAGTCATTAAAAGTTTAGTAAACTTTAGAATTAACAAAATGTTTTCATTTTCTTGAAGTTAGTACATAGTAGTTAGATTTTTACAAAATAATGTACATTTTGAAGTATATCTAATTGAAGTCTCTTGGATGCGGCCTTATTAGATTACAGCTAATTTAATGCGGCATTCCAACATGAAAAGGTTCCACACCCCTGGTGTAGAGGATGATCGCAGGTCGGCGCAAACTCAGTGGGTCAAAAGGCCTCTTTCCGTGCTTTATCTCTAAAGTCTATAACCCAAAGTCTAAAGGTGAGTGATCACTCAACCAACACTTACAGGTGATTACAGATTCTAGTGAATAAAATAACTCTTGTCTTTCATCTGTAAAAATGCATTCTCATGTCACAGTCATGTTTACGTCTCCAACGTAATTCTAAGTAATTCTGGTGTTCGATGAGCACAATATGGAAGCTATTTTAAAAGATCCAAAAGTATTACTTGGATAAAAATGACCCGAGGTCTATGATCTTTGACTTGTCATGAATACTAAAAATTTCTAAGCACAAATATGAAGAAGTTAATGGCTAAATGACCTTCCTTCCTTATTGCATTTCATATATTTAAAAAAACGATCGGTGGCAGTCACTGTCATTCCACAGCTATTAAGATTTTGCTTCCATTGATCTGGTTTGCATATGTGTCAGGAAGCCTTGACGGTTTTGATTCCAAGCTTTAGGTCATCATTCTTCAAAAGGACAAATCCATTCTCATTTTAATAAATATCTTATTAATGTAATCAGTGCTGACCTCTGCTTCCCTCAATGCAGAGCAGAGCCGTTGCATAAACACTTCCCATAAACAAAAGTGAGTTGATCGATTAAAGTAATGAACAAAATCCAATTAGAATACTTATTTAACGCTCACTTATTTATTAACCTCCACAATATTTTATTGTGGAATAACTAGGGACATGCACTTTAATGTTTAAACATATATTGCATGAACGATGCTGATATAAATAAATGGAAATCACTTGAAGCAACTAGAAGCAAGCCTATTTATTTGCCAGCAAACCCTTTCACTGTCCTGTTATTGCCACGGAGCCTAAAATCTCTACTTTTTATGAGTAAAATTGTTTTTTCCATTTATTTCTATGTCTAAATTTATATAACATTTATAAAAGAAATATGCACAAACCATTGCCGGATCAGATAAAGTTTCCAATGAAGAAATTGCTTGGATAGAAGAAAGGTAGCATGAGTTTTATGTACCAAAGATTTACATTTAGATGGCATCTTGAAAGTTCTAGGTTGTCCATGATTTATTATGTCTCCAGCAAAGGCTGCCTCGCCAACAGTTTGTCTGTCGTTTCTTCTGTTTTTGTAATTTTAAATACATGTTAAAGAGTATGTTTTTGTGTTCCTTGGTTTGTTTTATTTGGGGGGTGGGGGCTGGAAGTGGGGGAAACTTTTATCAATCTCTTACCTCGACGGAGATGCAATTTTTTCCGTATCGTATCTCTGTCCCACTACTGCCTAACATCGTGGAGTGGCGCAGCCTTTCCTGGAGACCGACCCTGTACTTCAACCGTGGGCGCAGCGCGGACTTACCATCGTGGAGATTATGATCCCTTTGCTGGGGATCGACTGTGAAGAGCTCCAACCACAGGCCTGTGGACTTTAACATTGTGGAGCCCATGGTTCCTGGTTAGAGACCGATTCAGGAACTACAAGCTGCGAAGAGTTTCAACCGTCCCGACGTGGGAGTTTCGACGTGGGAGTTTCGATCACCCGAGGGCTTTGGATCGCCGGCTGCGGGAGCTTTGATCGCCTCGACTGCAGATGGTTCGACAGCCCCGACCGCGAGTGAATAAAGAAGGAGAAGATTGGACTTTATTACCTTCCATCACAGTGAGGAATGTGGAGCCGCTGTGGTGGATGTTTATGTTAACTTTTATTTTATGTGTCTGTGTGTCTTCTTGCTTTTCACTTAGTATGGCTGTATGGTAACAAATTTCACTGTAGCTTAATGAATGAATGAATGAATGAATGAATGAATAAATTTATTGGCCAAGTATGTACACATACAATGAATTTGCCTTGGTGTTCCGCTCACAAGTAACAACACGACATACAGTAAACCATTAAGAATAAAACATAAAACATTTAAACATTAAGAATAAAACATTATAGTTTAAATATGTGAATGAAATAAAATACCAGAGCAAAAGGAGGCTACAGACTTTTGGTTATTGAGTAGAGCTACTGCTCATGGAAAAAAGCTGTTTTTATGTCTGACTATGGCGGCTTTGAGAGTCTGAAGTTGCCTTCCAGAGGGAAGTGATTCAAAGGGTTTGTGGCCAGGGTCAGAGATAATCTTACCCGTTCGCTTCCTGGCCCTTGCAGTGTACAGGTCGTCAATGGGGGAAGATTGCAGCCTACAACCTTCTCAGCTAATCGAACGATTCACTACAGCCTCCGGATGTCATGCTTGGGGGCTGAGCCAAACCAGACCATGATGGAGAAGGTGAGGACAGACTCTACGATGGCCGTATAGAATTGGACCATCATTGCCTGTGGCAGATTGTGCTTCCTCAGCTGCCGCAGGAAATACATCCACTGTTGTGCCTTTTTGACTGTGGAGTCGATGGTAGCCCCTCATTTAAGGTCCTTGGAGATGATGGTTCCAAGGAACTTAAAGGATTCCACAGATATGACTGTGGTGTTGTTGATGGTGAGTGGGGTGAGGGGAGGGGGAGCTCTCCTAAAGTCTACTATCAATTCCACTGTCTTAAGAGCATTGAGCTCCAGGTTGTTGTGATGGCACCAGGATGCCAGCTGTGACACTTCCTGTCTGTAGGCAGATTCCTCCACATCCTGGATCAGTCCAATCAGGATTGTGTCGTCCGCAAACTTGAGAAGCTTGACAGAGGAGCCTGTGGAGGTGCAGTCGTTGGTGTAGTGAGAGTAAAGGATAGGGGAGAGTACGCAGCCTTGCGGTGCTCCAATGCTGAGGGTTTGCGGGTCCAAGATGTGGTTTCTCAGCCTCACATGCTGCTTCCCGTCTGGCAGGAAGTTGGTGATCCACTGACAGAGGGGTTCAGGCGCAGTCAATTGGGAGAGTTTGGAGTGTAGTAGCTCTGGCACAATGGTGTTGAATGCAGAGCTAAAATCCACAAACAAAATCTTTGGATAGGTCACCTGGCGGTCTAGGTGCTGGAGGATGAAGTGCAGGCATACGTTGACTGCATTATTCACTGATCAATTGGCCCGGTATGCAAACTGCAGAGGGTCCAGCGGGGGGTTGTGATATTTTTCAGCTGGGCCAGCACGTCATTCAAGGGTCTTCACGACTACAGATGTCACAGGCTTAGCAGATTTTAGTTTCTGCTTGTTGGTCAGAATGAGGTGAATTAAACAATGATCAGAGAGACCCAGAGCCGCCCGGGGAACAGAGCGATATGCGTTCTTGATTGAAGTGTAACAGTGATCGAGTGTTCTCTCCCCTCTGGTGGAGCAGGTAACATGAAGTCTGTACTTTGGAAGCTCTCGGCTGAGGTTAGCTTTGTTAAAGTCCCCCAAAACAATGACCATGGAGTCTAGGAAGTCACTCTCTACCCTCATTACCTGGTCAGCGAGTTGTCTTTGCCCCTCACGTGCACAGGCATGGGGTGGGGGGAATGTAAATTCCAGCAAGAATAAAAGACGTGTTCCCTCAGAGAATAAAAGGGTTTGCAGTATATAAAGAAAGATTCTAGATTGGGGAGAACAGAAGTTTGACATTACCCTGATGTCGCTGCACCAGTCCAGGTAAGCATATTTCACTGCCTCTTGATTTTCCCGCTGCCTCTGCTTCGAGGTCCACTTGATGTAGTTGAAGGCCAGCCAGTTGCAGCGCATTGTCCGGGGTCGACTCACACAGCCAGGTCTCGGTGCAGCACAGTGCAGCGGCTCGAGAGAAGTCCTTGTTTGTCTGGCGCAGGAGTTGCAGTACGTCCACTATGTTGTTGAGAGAACGTAGATTTCCAAGGAGTATACTCGGGAGCAGTGTGCGTAATCCTCGTTGCCGGAGTCGGGTGAGTGGTCCAGAGCGCTTCCCAAGGGTCCTCCTTTGTCTCAAGACCTTGAATACAGCCACAGCCCCGCTGACGAGTATGTCCAAATAATCCAGCGAGTGAGAGAAATCTGGAACGATATTTGGAGGTACTGTATGTCCGATGTTAATCAGTATCTCTCTCGTGAAAGTGATCCTTGTGGGATTTACACAGACAACACAAACAAACAAACACATACAAAACAGCAAGGAGCAGTACACTGTGGCAGCCATCATCAGCGCCAGCTGGAAAAAAGTGTGTACATTGGTACATGTGGCAATAAACTGACAATAGACAATAGACAATAGTTGCAGGAGTAGGCCATTCGGCCTTTCGAGCCAGCACCACCATTCACTGTGATCATGGCTGATCATCTACAATCAGTACCCCATTCCTGCCTTCCCCCATATCCCTTGACTCCGCTATCTTTAAAAGCTCAGTCTAACTCTCTCTTGAAAGCATCCAGTTAATTTTTGTGTGTGTGTGTGTGTGTGTGTGTGTGTGTGTGTGTGTGTGTGTGTGTGTGTGTGTGTGTGTGTGTGTGTGTGTGTGTGTGTGTGTGTGTGAAAAATGTGTGAAAAATGTGTGAAAAATGTGTGAAAAATGTGTGAAAATTGTGTGAAAAATGTGTGAAAAATGTGTGAAAAATGTGTGAAAAATGTGTGAAGATGTGTGAGAAATGTGAGAAAAATGTGAGAAATATATTATGTGGCCCTCATGCTGAATGTTTGGAGGCCCCTGGTGTAGAGAGATAAAGAACAATGGGGAAAAGGAATAGGTGACATTTCAGGTTGAGACCCTTCTTCAGATTGAGACTCAAGGGGGGGAGGGGATACTAGAGGTATGAAAAGCTTCTGAGCATATCAGAGCTGGTACCGATGACCTAGGAAAGGTGGAGCCCACAATGGTCCATTGTTGGCTGTGGAAGAGGTGATAACGAAGGGATATACGTATGGATGCGAACAATGAAACTGGCAGGATGACTAGGGTGGGGGGAAGGTCAGAGAGAGAGGGAATGCTGTGCCCAATCCAGAATCTTTAAAAAGATGTGAGTATGTGAATGGGGAGTTTAGTTGGTCACTTGAACGCATTGGCCCTTCGATCCTGCTTGGCTATTCAATTATATTATGGTGGGTCCATGTAGCTGTTTACCCACTGTAACCTTATTTACCTCTGCTGTAAAACTATACAATGCCTCTGCTTCTAGCAACCAAATAGGAAGAGAGTTCCAAATTCTCATAACTCTCTGAGAGAAAAAAATCACGTCACTTCTGTCTTAACAAACACTCACTCAGAGAGAGGCCCAATGCAAATTGGAGGAACAGCACCTCATATTTCGCTAGGGCAGCTTACAATCATTAATATTGATTTTTCTAACTTCAAGTAGGCGGCGCGGTGGCGCAGCGGTAGAGTTGTTGCCTTACAATGCTTGCACTGCCGGAGACCCGGGTTCGATCCCAACTATGGGTGCTGTCTGTACAGAGCTTGTGCATTCTCCTCGTGACCTGCGTGGGTTTTTTTCTCCGAAATCTACGGTTTCCTCCCACACTCCAAAGACATACAGGTATGTCGGTTAATTGGCTTGGTAAATGAAAAAAATGTCCCATGTGTGACACTCGATAGTGTTAATGTGCGGGGATTGCTGATTGGCGTGGAGCCGGTGGGCCGAAGGCCTGTTTCCATGCTATATCTCTAAAACTAAAACTCAACTAAACTAAAGTAATCCTTGCTTTCCCTCTCTCTCCGTCCCTTCCCCATCCTAGGTCTCCAACCAGTTCTAATGTCCTCCTGATTATATTATTGATTGTTTGCCTCATTGTTATCTCTGCCTCAGCTAACAATGAACCATTCTACACTTCCTTATCACCGTCTGCTTTGATCTGTCGTTTTACCCTTCCATATCTTTTGACTCCCTCTCACCTGACTCAGTCTGAAGAAGGGTCTCGACCCGAACCGTCACCCATTCCTTCTCTCCAGAGATGCAGCCTGTCCCGCTGAGTTACTCCAGTATTTTGTGTCTATCTTCAGTGTAAACCAGCATCTGCAGTTCCTTCCTACACATTTATTTTTAAACATTGGCATTCCAAAAAAAGAGGTAATATCCTCTCCAAGTTCACCTGGAGACCAAATAGTGCTGTGCAGTTGATGTCCGAAAATGTTCCTGTTTGGAACGAAGTCATGGAAAAGTCATTTGAAAAGTGCTCCTGTTTGGAATGAAGTCATGGAAATGTTTGCATTTGTGATCAGCATATTAAATCACAATGAATGACTGGAGATAAAGTAGTGATTAAAATTTAATAGCTTCTCGGAAACCAATTTCAGAGGGACGGTTCCAGATTGTCTGCAACTGAGTCGGCTGTTGGAAATCATCTTACGTATATCATAGTGGAGTCCGTTTCACAATGGAACTGACTGATAGTTAACCTTTAATCCTTTCATTCTTCTAATTTATTGATTCATAACTATCTTTTCCATTCATTGCTGCTTTTTTGCATTAGTTGGGTAATGTGCAGTACAGCTGGAGACAATCCAACTACAAAATAAAGGTTACAGAAAATGTTACAGTTGGTTCCAGTGCAATATTTGACATTACTTTATCTAGGATCTTCGTCCAGTTTAGTTTCTTGCCATGTGTACCGAGGTACAGTGCAGAGCTTTTGTTGTGTGCTATCTAGTCAGTGGAAAGACAATACATGATTATAACTTTATCCAGCTGTATACAGAATGAATCTATTGAGAGCTGGGATTTTCTGATGCAGTGTTGCATGGCCTGTAGATTGGGAACTGTCATCTTCCCTGCTCTTGTACCATTACAAATTTGCATTAAAAATTCCAAGCGCATTAAAAAAAAAAATCTTATTTAAAAATGCAAGTGGATCTTTAGTAAAATTCACATCTCAATTCCCTGCAGATTGATTTCCACGTAAATAAAGGAAATGCATTTATATGGAAGATGTTATTGGCTCAGGGTGGTCCAGAAAGCTTCACAAGAACAATGGAAATGAAAGCAGGAGTAAGCCCCTTGAGCCAGTTCTGTCACTTGATAAGGTCTTGCCGATCATCTTCCTCAATTTATACCTCACGCTACCTTGGCAAGGCCAGCAGCATAAGCAAGGACGAGCCGCACCCTGGCCCCTTCCTCCTCTCCCCTTTCCCATTGAGGCAAAAGGTGTAGAAGTGTGAAAATGCACACCTCCAGATTCAGTGACAGTTTCTTCCCAACTGTTATTAGGCAACTGAATCATCCTACCACAACCAGAGTACACAGTGCTGAACTACTATCTACTTAATTGGTGACCCTCAGACTATCCTTGATCAGACTTTGCTGGCTTTTCCTTGTACTAAACGTTATTCCCTTATCACATATCTGTACACTGTAAATGGCTCGATTGTAATCATTATTGTCTTTCTGCTGACTGGTTAGCACGCAAAAAAAGCTTTTCACTGTACCTCGGTACACCTCCTTCGTGAATTGTTAAGGGTCCCTTTTACATGCACCCATGAGAGAAGGGATTGGTTTTGTCTAACGTCTTAACGACAACTTTGTCCGGCAGCAATTCGCCAGTATTAACTGGAGTGTCAATCTGGGCTGCATTAACTGGTCTCCTCTGCTTAGAGAAATGTATGTTTTCTAAGCTCTCATAATGTTGGACAGCTCAATTAGGTCTTCCCTAAGCATCCTTTGTTCCAAGATGAAGTATCACAGCTAATCCAATCATTCCTCAAAGCTATATTTTCTAGTCCAGGCAACATCCTTGGATTCTTCTTCTGCACCTTCTCCAGCACCATTGTATATGTCCTGTAATGCAGTGGCCTGAAGTGTATGCAATGTCTGAGTCAATTAGTGTTGTAAAGCATTACATCCCTGCCTTTTATTTATTGCTTTAAGGCCCACTGTTCTGTGAAATCTCCCCTCTCACAACTGTTGTCTATTCCCTTGTTTTGTTAGTTTCTCCTCAAATGCACCAACCTCCTACTTCTCCGGATTTAATTAGATTTGCTATTTTACAATCCAATTGAGCAGACCATCCACATTTTCCGAGTCTAAACGTTTCCACCTTGTTGTTAACTATGCAGCCAATGGTTTTATTATCGACAAATAGTCCATAAGAGATAGGAGCAAAATTAGGCCATTCGGCCCATCGAGTCCGCCATTCAATCATGCTAATCTATCTGTCCCTTTCAACTCCATTCTCCTGCCTTTTCCCCATACCCATTAATACCCTTGCAGCAGTACTCCATTCTCATTGCTCTGACTTACTTTGTAGAACTAGACTCCAAGCTATTTTAATGTATTCATATTAAAGTATTGATTAAAAAAAGATATTCATTCATTCATTCATTCATTTTGCTTGAAATAAATAACACCAAATAATTGCCCTGCTCAATTTGATCTGAGGTTGAACTGGTGAATAAATTATTCGGACTTATTTCTCTGAGTGGATCTTGTGGAAGTCTTGAAAATAAAGCATCACCAATAATCAGGAATAGAACTAATTGCTACTTGAATGAGACTGCGGTAATGCAAGAAAGGCAGCATGGATTTGTTATATACAAATTATGTCTCACTAATTTGATGAGCTTTTCGACAAGGTAACAGAGATTCGATGAGGGAAAAGTGCATATGGATTTCTAAGAAACTCTTTGATAAGGTGCTACACCATGTCTTGTCATCAAACGTAGAATATGAAATCCATGGAATAAAAGAATCAGCTTGAGTAACACTCAGGAACTGCTTCTTCTGTTTGTTATTATGCTTGTGAATGATTATTTCATAAGACAGGGTAAAGAAGAATCTCCTCCACCTCATTGCAGACATTGGACTTTGTCTCTGGAATTGCTGGACTATAATGCTGAGAACTATATTCTTCACTTTATATCTTTTCGTTTGCTCTACCTATTGTACTTACTGTAGGTTTAACTTAATTTACCAGAGGTTATAGTCTCAGAATTAAAGGATGTTCCTTTAGGAAGGAGATGAGGAGGAATTTCTATATTCAGAGGGTGGTTGTAGATTGGCTATTGCATGTTAGCCAATCAGAATGCTTGGTAATTATAACTCTGCCTAATTATATGATTTATAGTGTAAGAACTTGCCTGAGATGTAAAATATTTACATGGTGTCAGAAGTGGGATTTGATTCTGATATAGCCGAGCGCTGGCAAATGTTTGAGCGAGACTATGCTCACTATATACGCATCGTTCACCGAAACAACCCCGATAACCTAAAGGCATCGCTACTGTTTAATCTAGCGGGTCTGGAAGCTATGATCCGTGCTGACTCCTTTGAATTCGCACCAGCACACCTTGACGTGAACGGTCTGGTAGTGGTGCCAGCTGAGACTATCAACAACCCAGCAGTTCTGCTGAGAAATTTTAGAGAACTGTGTGACCTGCCATCGAATTGCATGCGTGAGAGAGGACAAGATTTTTTGCCCGACAGCAACAGCCTGACGAGCCTGTGGAACGATTTATCAGCGACCTAAGACACATCAGCTCACGGTGCCGCTTCGGTGAGTTGACAAATGAGCTTGTGCGAGATAAAATTGTGGGAGGAATGGACGACTGCTAGCTAAGAGCTGAATTGGTGCGGAACGCTGAACTGACTTTAGAGCAAGCCATTCAGGCATGTCGAATGGCAGAAACTGTAGCCCCATTAGCTGATTTTGACGGCAACAGTCCTCAACAGCTTCATAATGTAAATCTAGCCAACTATTCTCCACAGAAAATTTTAAATACGTCCAGCAAAGGTCCAAATGTGCCTGCCACGAGATGCCCAAACTGTAACTATTTCCACTCTAGGGGGCGCCAATTCTGCATTGCCCATGGGAAAGTCTGTCATAAGTGCAAGAAACTCAACCATCTTGCTAATTGTTGTCGGTCGCGTGGCAGCACTGCTTCAAAGAAAAATCTGCACCTGATTCAACAAGAGCCGTCTGATTCTGATTCCCAGGAACAAGACGATGCTTCCCACCGGAATGATTCCGATAACACAGACAATGACTCTACCTTACTTTCCCTAAAACTGCGCTCCCCAGGCAAACTGATGGATCCTGCGGTGACCATGATAATCAATAACAAGGCTTTGAATGCCAAAGTTGACACTGGCGCCAGAGTGAACGTAATGTCACTCAAAGAGTTCAACAAGATATGAACCACTGAACTCATGAAAAAATACTCCTCCACCCTACATGCTTACAGGGGGAGGTTCTCCACCCATTGGGTAAAGCTGATTTAAAGTGCATGTTAGCCAATCAGAATGCTTAGTAATTATATCTCCGCCTAATTATATGATTTATAGTGTAAGAACTCGCCTGCTGCCTGGCAGTAGCTGCAGTAGACTGAACGCGTGATGTACTGCATATGTAATGATGAACTACACAATAAAGATGCTTGTGCTTCAACCTGTAAGGAATTTACAGTGGTGAATCTCTACAGAGGCTATGGAGGCAGGTCAGTGGATATATTTAAGGCAGAGATGGATAGATTATTTATTAGCACAGGAGTCAGGGGTTATGGGGAGAAGGCAGGAGAATTGCGTTAGGAGGGAGAGCTAGATTAGCCATGAGTGAATGGCAGAGTAGACTTGATGGGCCAAATGGCCTAATTCTGCTCCTATCAATTATGACCTTATGATTGTACTCATCTATTATCTGATTTGATTTGATAGCATGAAAAACAAAGCTTTTCACTCTACCTCAGTATATGTGACAATAATAACCTAATAACCTGAACCTAATGGCTCAGAATATCGCATAGGTAACAGGAAATGAAGAGCAATGGAGAAAGGTTTATTTTGGACTGGAGGGAAGACAAGCCTTCAGGAATATGTAATCACACATTCTATCTTTGGAAGCAATTTTGCATAAATTAATATTTGAACATGAAGCATTTGTATTTTTAGCCCTGAATGTGAACCCATTGCAGATACATCCACTGTGCAAAATTTTAATCCAAATATTAATTTACAGTCTTACCAAACATCTTAAATATAAGAAGGCTAATATCTGAATTGTGCTTATTGCATTTCTGGTGCTGTAAATATACTGATTAGGTTCATTTGGACATATTTCCCTGAGTGGATTGTATGGAAGTCTTGAAAATAAAGCATAAACAATAATTAGTGATAGATTCTTCAAATGAGTGGCTTAGGTCATTGATGCATCCATTCAAACCGTTCAAATGCCAATTATCTCAATAATCAGATGAAAGGCCACTTAACTGAGAATTTGGTTCAGTTTCTCTCACCATACATATTGTCTGAATTGTCTCCTATGCTGGACATGTACCTGTCACTTCAGGGACTTAAAAGTCAGAGTTGATTTTTTTTTAATGGATGAAAACTTGTTTAGCAATAATAATAATAATAATAAATCTTATTTATGGGCGCCTTTCAAAAGTCTCAAGGACACCTTACAAAGTTTAACAAAGTGTAGAAACATGTAAGCGGAATGAAATAAATAGTAAAGACATCACGAGTACACAAATTAAAGCCAGAATTCAATCCAAAAACAAAAATCAAAAACACAATATGGAAGAGAGAGCAGCGGCTGCTAAAGCGCGCCAGCGTCCACTCTCCCCTCCGGCAGCCATCTTGGACACAAAATAAAATATCATTTACAGACAAAAATCATCCCCCCCACAATGATTACCACTGTGGGGGAAGGCACAATGTCCAGTCCCCAACCCCAGTTCACCCAAAGTCAGGCCTATTGAGGCCTCCACAGTTGCCTCTACGGAGAACCGATGTTCCTGGCCGTTCACACCGGGTGTTGTTGCCCCGGCGTCGGGAGAGTCCTCGCAGCGGCTGGGCCACCTGGAACGGCAATGAAACATAGGGATTCATTTCTTCAGCTCTTTGTGTGTAATAATGTCAACTATAAACCCTCATCATAGGAAAACATTCTGTGCTAACAGAATGCAAGAAAGAAAACCACTATCATGAAATTGTTGCATCCAATACAATGAGTAAGTTTCTTCCAGGATTTATATCTAAGACCAGGCATGCTGATTTTACCCAAAGTTTTCTTGATATGTGCTGACTATTGATACTTTTAAAAATATCCTGAAGATTGCCAGAAAACAACACTTTTTTTTGGAAGACCCCGAATGAATTGTTGGTTTCGCTTAATCTTCTGTTACAAGAACAAAATAATGGTTAGAATATTAAAATTGATTACGTTTTTGGAGGGGTCTTTATTTTACCAATTTTATGATTTCTCAAATTGAAGGCCCGAGACAAAATCATTGCAGAGTTATTGACCTGCAGTGTTAACTTGGTGTCTATTCACAGCACTGCCTGATTTGCTCTGCATCATCAATGTTTTATGTCTTACTTTATCCATAGAGGGCTGTTTTCTTTTTAATCAAAACTGTTGTGCCGCTTAAACAAGAAGGCATTAAAATATCGAATCTTCAGATCATCTTTGTGTGTATTTGGTGCATTTAAAAAAAAGGAAATGGATAATTATGATTTCTAGAGTCAGGGGGGACAGTCTCAGGATTTGGGGAAGATATACAGGACCAAAGCGAGGGAAAATTTCTTCGTTCAGAAAGTGTTAAAATGCAAATTCGAGGAACGGCACCTCATATTCCACCTGGTAACCTACAACTTAATGGCATCAACATTTCTCCAATTTCAGGTAACCCACACCTCCTATGTCTCCTTCTACTTCCTCCTATCTCTGGTCCACTCACACCCTTCTTCCCACCTTATCTCCCAGACCCCATCACCCTGTTTCTTTCTCTTTCTTTCCCTAATCTGCAGAATTCTTTGACAATTGTTGAAACTGCTTAGTTTAGTTTAGTTTAGTTAAGATTAGAGATACAGCATGAAAACAGGCCTTTTGGCCCACCAGGTATGTACCGACCAGCGATCCCCGCTCACTAACACTATCCTACACACACTAGGGACAATTTACAATTTTGCCAATTCAATTAACCTACAAACCTGTACGTCTTTGGATTGTGGGAAGTAACCGGAGCTCCCGGATAAAACCCACGCAGGTTACGGGGAGAATGTACAAACTACGTACAGACAGCACCCGCAGTCAGGATCGAACCCGGGTCTCTGATGCTGTAAGGCAGCAACTCTACCGCCGCGTCACCGTGCCCCCAGTATGAATATGTTTAAAAAGGAGATAGATAAAGGTCTGGACAGAAAAGGCATTGAGGGGTGTGGGAAGAGAGCGGGTATCGAGATTGAGCATTAGCTAATAGCCTAATGAATATTGAAGCAGGCTCAAAGAGCTAAATGGTCTATTCCTGGTCATATTTTAGTATGTTTCTATATTCTATGTTACCTAATCCTGAAAGCAAGTCTGTCCTCTCAATCATATTTATATTGTTGAAGGCTGACCTTAAAATGAAGTAGTGCTTTTTCTACATCATCAGGTTCAAGCCATTTCTTAAAATAGTTAATCAAGGTTAACAGAAGTAGTTGCAAGGATCATACATTTGTCTTTCTCTTGTCCTCTATTGTTATTAATGTTGCTTTTATCATTCGTATACACCTGAAATCATTGTAAATATTTTGCGAATATTGTGCACATTTTCCATTCGATGTTATGTGAGATTTCAGTTTTTTATTTTGCTGGTTTCACCAGGTTTGCTCTAGAAGCTGGTCATGCCCATTAAACTGGATACACTCTTCCCCCACATGACTAACACCCAAATCCATTTGATGGCTGAATCACTATTAAGAGGGTCAAATATTGCACAAATGCAGGAGACAGGGTACAGAAATGAATCTTCCAGACACAAGGATATCAGAGGATCGTAGGTGAAGGTTTTAAAACATTTTCCAAGGAGTTGGCAGCTGTGATCCAGTCTAACAATAGTTATTGATTTTTCTAAGAATTTTTAAATGTGGTTGGCAATGGGTGCTGGGTTGACCCTGTAATTTTCAGGGCTGGTTTTGCTTCCCAATATCCCTGATTAATGGGAATGTTTGCGGTTGACAATGTTGCAATTACTTTAAATGGAATTGAATATAAGAGTCAAAAAGTCATGTTGTGACTCTATTTGACTTTGGTTAGGCCTCATTCGAAGTATTGTGTGCAGTTTTTAGTTTAGTTTTAGTTTAGTTTAGAGATACAGTGGATATGCGGAAACAGGCCCTTCAGGCCACCGGGTCCGCGCACATTAACACTATCCTACAGACTCTAGGGACAATTTACACTTATACCAAGCCAATTAACCTACAAACCTGTATGTCTTTGGAGTGTGAGAGGAAACCGAAGATCTCCAAGAAACCCCACGCGGTCGCGGGGAGAAGCAACCCGGGTCCCTGGTGCCGTCAGGCAACAACTCTACCGCTGCTGCAGCGTGCCGCCCATATTACAGGATTTGGTCGCCCAATTACAGGAACAAATTTGGAGGCTTTGGAGAGGGCGCAGAAGAGGTTTACAAGAATGCTGCTTGGATTAGAGGGTACTGGCTTGAAGGAGAGGTTGGGCAAACTTGGATTACTTTCGCTAGAGTATTAAATGTTGAGAGGAGATCTGATAGAAGTATTTATAATTATGAGGCACGGTTAGGGTTGACAGTCAGAACCTTTTATCAAGATGGAAATGTCAAAGACCAGGGGACACATCTTTAAGGTGAGATGGGCAAAATGTAAAGGAGACGTGCATGGCAGGTCTTTTTACACAGAGTATGATAGATACTTGGAACGCGCAGTTGGGGGGTTGGTGGCAGAGGCAGATATAATAGTGGCATTTACGAGCTTTTAGATAGGCTCATGAATATGCAGGGAATGGAAGGATATAGATCACATGCAGGCAGAGGATGTTAGTTTAATATGGCATCCTGTTCGGCACATACATTGTGGTTAGAAGTGCCTGTTCTTCTGCTGTAATAGAGTCATAGAGTGATACAGTGTGGAAACAGGCCCTCCGGCCCAACTTACCCACACTGGCCAACATCTCCCAGTTACACTAGCCCCACCTGCCTGTGCTTGTTCCATTTCCCTTCAAATCCATCCTATCCATGTACCTGTCTAACTGTTTCTTAAACATTCGGATAGTCCCAGCCTCAACTACCTCCACTGGCAGCTTGTTCCATACACCCACCACCCTTTGTGTGAATAAGTTATCCCTCAGAATCTTTTCCCCTTCACCTTGAACCTATGTCCAGGGTTTACCTGGAACCTATGTTCACCTGGAACCTATGTCCAGCAGTTGTACAGGGTCTTGGTGAGACCACACCTGGAGTATTGCATACAGTTTTGGTCTCCAAATCTGAGGAAGGACATTATTGCCATAGAGGGAGTGCACAGAAGGTTCACCAGACTGATTCCTGGGATGTCAGGACTGTCTTATGAAGAAAGACTGGATAGACTTGATTTATACTCTCTAGAATTTAGGAGATTGAGAGGGGATCTTATAGAAACTTAGAAAATTCTTAAGGGGTTGGACAGGCTAGATGTAGGAAGATTGCTCCCGATGTTGGGGAAGTCCAGGACAAGGGGTCACAGCTTAAGGATAAGGGGGAAATCCTTTAAAACCGAGATGAGAAGAACTTTTTTCACACAGAGAGTGGTGAATCTCTGGAACTCTCTGCCACAGAGGGTAGTCAAGGCCAGTTCATTGGCTATATTTAAGAGGGAGTTAGAAGTGGCCCTTGTGGCTAAAGGGATCAGAGGGTATGGAGAGAAGGCAGGTACGGGATACTGAGTTGGATGATCAGCCATGATCATATTGAATGGCGGAGCAGGCTCGAAGGGCCGAATGGCCTACTCCTGCACCTAATTTCTATGTTTCTATGTTTCTATGTTTCTATGTCCACTGATCCTTGATTCCCCTACTCTGGGCAAGAGACTCTGTGCATCTACCCGATCTATTCCTTTCATGATTTTATAGATTACCACTCATCCTCCTGCACTCCAAGGAATAAAGACCCAGCCTATTCAACCTCTTCCTATAGCTCACACCCTCTACTCCTGGCAACATCCTCATGAATCTTCTCTGAACCCTTTCAAGCTTGACTATATCTTTCCAATAACATGGCGCCCAGAACTGAACACAATAATGCAGTCTCACCAACGTCTTATACAACTGCAACATGACCTCCTATATTCTGACTGATGAAGGCCAATGTGCCAAAAGCCTTTTTGACCACCTGCGACTCAACCTTCAAGAAACCATGCACCTGCACTCCTAGATCCCTCTGCTCTACAAGACTCTCCAGAGGCCTACCATTCACTGTGTAGGTCCTGCCCTGGTTAGATGTCCCAAAATGCAACACCTCACATTTTTCTGTATTCAATTCCATCAACTTGTTTTATGCTCTTAGAAACTTGAGGGCCTTCAAAACATACCAACACTAGGATGGCACAGTGGTGCAGCGGTAAAGCTGTTGCCTCACAACGCCAGAGACCCAGGTTCAATCCTGACCACGGGTGCTGCTTGGCAGAGTTTGTACAATCTCCCTTTGACGGTGTGGGTTTTCTCTTGGTGCTCCGGTCACCTCCCACATTCCGAAGATGTACAGGTTTGTAGGTTAATTGGTTTCTGTAAATTGCCCTTCGTGTGTTGGATGCGAAAGCTACCGGTGTAGCTGGGCCATTTCTGGCCAGTGTGGGCAAGTTGGGCCGAAGGGCCTATTTCCACACTGTATCACTCTATGACTGTATAAGACCAGTTGTCTATTTAATTTAGAATTGGTGGTTTGTTTCCTACAGAGGAGCCATTGGATTTGTGTGTAGCTCAAATGGTCAGTTGGCTATTTTAAAGAGCTGTCGTATTTCACAGTATTGCATTGAAGGGGGAAATTGTGACCAATGACCACATCTTGGCAAATAGTGTTAGCTTAAAAGAAACATCTTAACGTAGGAAAGAGAGGTGGACAAGTGCAAAAGTTTAGACGTTATTCCAGGCAATGAGACTAGGTAGCTGAAGTCAGGGGTACATGAAAGGTCTGAGGAGCAGTGCTGATGCTTGACGGGGGGGGGTTATACGAGAAAACGGCATTGAAATAATAATCACCCATCATTGTACTTCTTGGCAGAGAGATACACGGACCTGACTGGTTTACCCATGCTTGTTTTTCGTTTGCCCTTAGGCAAGTGCGATGGATTCTATGATTACTGTAAGTGTTTGACTTTGTGCTTTTATTCACTCTCGTATATGATGATTTTTGTCTCTTCTGATCACCCACGCAAACCAATTTTTGAAATTTGGCAGATTTGAACTGAATTACTTCAGCTCCAATAAAGTTGATGTATTACCTCTTGTGTTTTTATGTTTGAGAATCACATTTTATATCTTTTACGGCTTCGACTGTTATAGATGTTTATATTGTGCTCTACCGGAGCATAACAAAGATTGTCAGGTCCACACATGAGTGAGGAATAGCCTCCTGCCATTGAACCGAAGAACCAATACTGGCAGTCATCCAGTGTCTAGCATGGTGTTAAGGTGAAGTGTGATATAGATATATCCTGCTCACCAGTTGCATGGAAAAGAATAGAAAAATAGGTGCAGGAGTCAGCTATTCGGCCCTTCGAACCAGCACCGCCATTCAATATGATCATGGCTGATCATCGAAAATAAGTACCCTGTTCCCACTTTTTCCCCATATCCCTTGATTCCATTAGGCCTAAGAGCTAAATATCCAGCTGACCATTTGAGCTACACACAAATCCAATGGTTCCTCTGTAGGAAACAAACCACCAATTACAAATTAAAGGAGACAACTAGTCTTATACAGTCATAGGGTGATATAGTGTGGAAACAGGCCCTTCGCCCCAACTTGCCGACACTGGCCAACAATGTCCCAGCTACACTAGTCCCACTTGCCTGCACTAGGTCCATATCCCTCCAAACCTGTCCTATCCATGTACCTGTCTAACTGTTTCTTAAAAGATGGATAGTCCAAGTCTCAACGACCTCCTCTGGCAACATAATGTGCTGTCATTATCGGGATGCATCACAGCTTGGTTTGGCAACTGCTCCATCCAAGACTGCAAGAAATTGCAGCGAATTGTGGATGCAGCCCCGACCGTCACAAACCAACCTTCTTTCCATTGACTCAATTAATACCATACGCTGCCTCGGCAAGGCCAGCAGCATAATCGAGGATGAGTTACAACCTGGCCACTCCCTCTTCTCCCCTCTCCCATCAGGCAAAAGGTATAGAAGTGTGAAAACGCACACCTCCAGATTCAGGGACAGTTTCTTCCCAGCTGTTAACAGGGAACAGAACCATCCTACCACAACTAGAGAGCAGTGCTGAACTACTATTGACCTCATTGTTGACACTCGGAATATCTTTGATCGAACTTTGCTGGTTTTATCTTGCACTAAACATTATTCCCTTATCATGTTTCTATACACCATAATGGCTCGATTGTAATCATGTATTGTCTTTCCGCTGACTAGTTAGCACGCAACGGAAGCTTTTCACTGTACCTCGGTACACGTGACAATAAACTAAACTTAAAAACTGAAACTGATCAACCTCCAGCCATCGATTTAGGGATTACTGAGCTCTAATGAGTAGAGCTTGCACAACATGGGTGAATGGTACATGCCGATTAAAACTGCTTCTGAGTCTTGTTCTTGTGTGTTTGGTGGCATGTTTCTGAGATTGAAACGTAAGCGGTCATGAGTTTTTGTTCAGGAAGTACTTCATGTAAACATTTTCCTTCAGCCTTTCACATGATGCCACCCATTTCCAGGGAACTGAATTATCAACTGCCCTGTTCTATCCCACCCCTATTTATTCTCCTTAATCTCGAGGTGGTGGCGAGTTGGGCCGAGGTCAGAGCCGCGAGGTCGGAGTCAGGCCGAGGTCGGGCTGAGTTGGACAGGGCGTGCCGCTGAGAACAAAGGGAGACCTTGTATGGGGGGCTGGTGGGGGGGGGGTGCAGAGATCTAAGGGGGACCTGGATTGGGGAGGCTTCTGAGAACAAAGTAAGATCTGGTGTGGGGGCACAGAGAATAAAGGGAGAAGAACGGATGAGTACTTTTTGTAGCTTTGTCGGTGCCTTTGTGGTGATTCTTTTGTGTATTTTGCATGCAAAAACAAAGGATTTCACTGTTCCTAGGTACTAGTGACAATAAAGTATCATCATCATCATCATCAACATCATCTTTAATTTCCAGGTGTTTCCATATAAAAATGAATCCTGTCGTTGTTGTTGAAATTTTCTCTCATGTATTGTGCATTTAAGTAGGACATTCTTCCAATTTAGATTCAGAAGACAAGAAAAAATAACTGCAAGATTTTAATTAGAAATCTTTACTAATGGTGCCATCTTCAGAAGCCGGCATTGTTTTCACTCTTTGCCAGGATGACACATTAACATCAAGGCTTCGAGGTTGGCGACCATGGTAAATTCAGACACCTACACCCTGCGAGGCCGCACGATCAGCTTTTTACTGTACCTAGGTACATGTGATAATAAAACTCTGAACTGAAACCGAACTGCAAAGTCTCTTGATTCAAAAGGTAAGAAGACGAGAGGATCCACACGTTATGACACCAATTCAGTTGATGGCTAATTGCTGCTTATACATGGAATATACTAACTTGATAACACTGTGAATGTAACGGAAACAGACTTGAGGGACTAAAACAACTTACTCCTTCCTGCCTTTGTTATTTCACTGTTCACTTTTCCCGTTTTCCCTCCACCAGAAATTAATTCCCAGCCAATTCACAAGAGCAATTACTGAACTGTGTCCTTCCAGCTTACGTGAGACATCCCTGATCATGAACCATTTAGTAGCCTTTCAATGATTTTACTTGTTGACAAGTTAAATATAATATTTTTTGTTTATCTCAATATATAGCCTCTAAAGTACATTTACAGCGGTGATGCTGAAAGTAAAATCAATGTAATTAAGCAGTGAATGCTATCTGGCATGTCAGGCATTAATAATGCTTCTGATATATTTAAATACAGACAAGTGTAGAGAGTGAGGGACGAGCTCAGGACTTAGGAAGATCAGTTTACACAATGAGCACCAAGGCAGCAGACACATCACATGGCACATGGGCAAGATGGTGATTGGGATAACATTAACCAAGACTGTCACGTTGTTAATCAGACTGCAGGAGCAAAGAAGATTTGATCGGTGATTTTACTTTGTCAACATGCCCCAGTGCATCAGTCCATGCCTTCACACAAAGAATAAGAGCATTCATCTAACTTACTGATCAGCTTTATCTGCTTGGACTTGTTCAGACAATGGGCATGTGAGGCTATTTTTGGATGTAAAGGTATTCTTAAAAAAAAAAAATCCAATTACCTGCAATGATTTTTATTATCACACAAGAATGATTGACATCAATATTAGCCAAAGTTACTATTGGTATAAATTTCTGATCGCAAGTGTTAATTCTGAACAGGAAACTTACTCTATTTCTAGGCTATCTCTGGAGTGTAACCTCTGCTGGGGCATACGCTAGAGACTCTAACACCAACAAAACATTCAAGTGAAAGGTTTTATTCTAGTATATATGAATGCCTGAATATATTTATGTGTGTACCATGTGGTATTCTTGGTCCATTCAATCCAGCACTGCTAAATGAAAGATGACTGCCTTCAATCAAAAATTCTTATTAGTATCTCGATCTTTGTTAGCTGACTTGGTGAATATCAACACAAAATCTCCAGAATTCTGATGTTTGTGGACAATGAGTTGCCTCTTTTTCACACAGAGTTGTGAGTCTGTGGAATTCTCTGCCTCAGAGGGCGGTGGAGGCCAGTTCTCTGG